>JAMJFZ010004312.1:0-98649 GCA_026225945.1 Cricetomys ansorgei | reverse complement strand
TCTGTACCTGTACACCCTCCATACATCTACATGGAGAGAATTGGGGGAGAAGGGGGAGAAAAAGGGCGACTTACTTGTTTAGATTAGTTCTGGATATTCAAAGAAATGGCATTTATATGTCATGAGGACTTCAAGTGGGACAAAAGAGATAGCATTCCAGGCCAGGAAATTGGAGAGACATTCAGGGACCAGGGTCTACCATTTATGACTAAGGAAAACTAAGAAATCTCATGGCAGCTACATTAACTCTTTGTAATGGCATCCACTCCCCCCAGTGGCTTATGGGCATCCCTGTCTTAAAAGATTCCACTTTCTCAACATTATTGCTATCACTGAACATAAAGCCTCTAACACATACATCACTGGTGGACAAACCACACCTAAACCATAGTAGAGGCCAGCTGATGTACAGCCATCATGCAACTCTGTGCAGTAGTGTAGAGCTATAAAAATGAACAAGGTGAAGCCCCCAGTCTAAGCTATGAAACAGTGAGAAATAAAGGCACATATAAAAGAAAAGCAGACATTTATGGGCTAAACTAAAGCTTTGTATAAAGACAAGGGGTGCGGTAATTAGTTATGATGAACATCTAGGGAAGGGAATAGATACAAGTTATTTGAGGAGATGATTTCCTGGGAAGGGTTTAGTGGAGGAAAAGCAGTCCCTGCATGGATTCTGGAATTTGGATCGCATCAAAGACTGGACATAGGCACGAGCTAATATCCAGAGGCATGCCAATCAATTATTTATTTGCTCACCCACTCAAAAACAAAACAAAGCAATATTTGAGAGGACCAAGTGAGGCATGGTGCTTTGGTTTTGCATGAAGACAAATGACATGTACGGAAAACCAGGATATATCTTAGTATATATCTTAGTTATGTAGTAAAGGCAGATACAGAAGATGAGGCTGGAAAAGTGCTTTAAGACACAATACACTGAATATCTGTAAGCTAGTAGAAGATACCTGTGAGCAATGCACAGGCCTTAAGAGATGTAAGAATGGAAAGAACACCATCCAAGCTGTGCATAGGGGTGCTTATATAGAGAGGATTGTGAGAGGTGAAGATGTAGATACGTAGCATTCTGGACTCCTTAGGTCCCACTCTACTCCTGCCCTTTGTCAACAAGGCTCAATCTCTAAAGCACTCACTTCACCCTGGCTTTGAAGAGTACCCACTGTGCCTGGAGTCTTGTCTCTTTTTGTGCCTTTCTAATGATTGATAACTTGTACAGAATACATTTTGGGAGGCTATTTTTCTTCTTGACATACATCACAGGATATTTTTACAGCCTGATGCATCTAACACATCTGTGTAATCACACAGTTTCCAGAAATCCAGATGTTCCCCAGTGCACCTCTGGCTCCCACGCTCTTGCAAACATTTGCTGTAAACACCAAAGGCTGTTTGTTGGTTTTAATGTTCTAGTTCATCTCATTACCCAGTGAAGGTGAAAGATTGAAGCCAGATAGGTGTTGCCAGTAGAATGATTGTTTTGCCCCTCGATGCATCTATTTCTAGCACCTGATTAGTATGCAGCAGGGCTCACAAGCTGACGTAGTACAAATGGCCAATTGTGTTCCGCCTGCTGTGGTACAGAGAAAGAAGTCAGGCTGGCTGTGCAGATTCCCTTCTGTTTTCTGGCCTGAGGTCCACAGATGAATAGAGGTCTCAGCCAGCTAATTGAGGACACAGTGAGAAAAAAGGGACCAGTATCAAGTCACATACCACTGGACTACTGGGACCCCACTAAAAGGCCTAATGAGTATTAAATGGTTGCCTGAACCTGAATGATGGAGAGATCTTAACAAAAATAGTAATTATTGTCACTACACCTGCAACTGTTAGTCAGGCAATAATGAAGGTGTGCACCTTGCCTTTAGAGGCTTCATAAAGATGGACTTTAACATCAACATTTGGAAAAGATCACTGGAACTGGAGTCCGGAAACTGGCCAGAGCCCCATCTCTTCTTCTACAGACTGTATGGATCTGTAAAAAAATCTCTGATTTTCTCCAGGCACCAAGTTGTCCATTGATAATGTGAAGAGGTTGCCCTAGATGACGCCTAGAGGTCCTCCTAGCCAGAAGCTGTTACTAGGTAAAGTGTGAGGAAACATCTCTAACCCGGAGGTAGTTCATGAAAGGAGGTATATACCTCTTGAAAGGAGGTATAGAGGAATTTCCTCCAGAGAGGCTTATAATAGAGAGGAGCTGGTTTGGGATGAAGAACATTGCTCCTATAGGTTCTATAGAGTCCTTATGCAATCTCTCATCTCCATTCAGTGAGTACATCATATACAGAACAATGCTTTAAACCTTGGTGATTGACTCCAACCAATGACATTAGTTAGGTATCTTCTGTTAGTATGTTATTCAGCATTAGAAATTGGAACTACATTTTTTGTAACTATTTTACTAATGTTAATCAGTTCCACTACATGGTATTCCCCATGAGAGCTGGAACCATGCTAGTTCTAACCAATATTCCATCACCTAGGCCTGCCTAGGATCAATTCATACTTATTGAATGAATAGATGCGTATATCCATGAATGAATGGATGAATGAATGAATGAATGAATGAGTAAAAGTAGTTTTGTATGGGGGAAAGGAGATGGATTAGATGCCTTCTGGGTGCTTAGGGCCCTGGAGTCTCTTAAGAGCAAATATAGTCGTACAAAATGATGAGAAAATGTAAATACTGACAAAAAAGCCAGATGGACAAAAAGTGGCTCACATAATACTAAAGCCAAAATTCAATATTAAATAAAAAAGAATATATGATAAAGGGGAGTTTGTTAAGCCTAACTCCTAACTGTGCAGCTATTGGCAGTTGATACCTATCAAGGGGAAGACACTTATTCTTCTTTGGGGTGTGGTTACCACTAGGTTGTATATGTTCCAGTGAGTGACTCAACATCCAGACATGGGCAGCACTAACTGGACTTAGTGGGTTACAAATGGAGGAGAGAGAAAGGGGAGAGGGAGGGAGGAGGAGATGATGACATGATATTGAAAGAGAAATGTATAGAAATTGAATAGGGAAATAAAGGATGGGTATGATTATATTTCACTATATACATATGATATTCTCAAAAATATATTAAAAGGAAGAAAAGGAATGCTTTTAAATTGAAAAAACATAATAAGAATGAACAAATGAAGTATTACAATAATTAGTTTTGCATCGCTATAAACAGAATGCTTGACATAAACAGGGTAGGAGGCATTTATTTTGGCTCCGTGTATCAGAAGGTTTGGCCCATGGTTTCTTGGCCCCATGCATTTTGACAGAATAAGACCATGGGACAATTGAGTTTCTTCATTTCATTGTGGGCATGAAGCAGAAAGAGAGATGGGAAGGGCTGAGGACATCATAACTCCAGAGTCCTGACCTTGCACTCAATGACCTTCTTGACCTGGTGAAACTCCCCTCTTAATGTTCCACAGCTTCTCAAAATCGTGCCATCAACTGGGGAGCATTTTTGAACACACACTATGTGCTATTTTGTAGATATTTCCTATGCAAACTATAACAAAAGCATCCTGTTTGAATGTGGGACAGACAAGGAAGGGCTTTGCCTGAAGCTGATGATCAGGAATGGAACATTTCACAATCATTATCAACTTATTAAGACAAAGTAGATTGGTTTGTTCTTATATGCTTGAGAGAGAATTGTGAAAAGCAATAACCTGTCTCTCGTAAAAGAAGCTGGCCATAATCAGAAGAGACAAAACTTAAAGGACTGGGAGAGACAAAATGATGAGAGAATGAGTCCCCCGAGTTTCATGTGGAGGCAGCAGGCATCGGAGGGTGAAATAGAGGCAGGTCAGGACTCTGGAGTTACCGCATCCCAGGTTCTTCCTGTCTCCATTTCTGCTTTCTGTCCACAATGAAGAAGCTCCATTGTCACATTGTACTATTGCTATGATGTTCTGTCCAAGTGAGGAAGTAGAGAGTAATGTCAGAAGAGTCTTACAGATGTGGATTGAAAGCTGGTGTATCGCTTAGCAGGTGAGTGACCTTGGACAAGTCTTTAGCCCCCTCATAGCCCCGGTTTTCTTTCACTAGAACAGGTTAGCAAACTAAGATCCACAGGCCAAGTTCAGCCCACTGCTCTTTCTGTAGATAGAATTTTATTACAACGCATATTGTTAATACTTACCTTGGTGTTACAATGGTAGGATGACTCTGAAAGTGTCCACCAGAGGCCTAAATAGTTCCAAAATGGTTCTTTACAGCAGTTTAATGATTCCTTTAGAATGATGAAGGTGATAAGCACATACCAGGATTTTTTTGAGTATTCATTTAGTGTCAGGTATGCAAAGAACTTTAACAAACATTGATGATGTTTCACTGGATCAGTAAATAAATGTATGAGAGACATTATATACTAACATAGTTATATATACTATATATTAAATACTAACATAGATGATGTGGGACCAGAGGGCAGTTCAACTTCCTAAGAACCGTGCAGTATCATGTCTCTCTTTCAACGAATTATTTTTTTAACTTATAAATAAGTTATAATAAGACATATCTCAAAAATGGTGGCTGAAAAATTAAACATAGTATGATTACTTAGAAAACATTGCAATGTAATAATTTCTCAATTAAAAATATAGAGAAAATAAAAACAATTATCATTAATCAATTGTTGTGTTTGAAGCAACAGAGCGTGGGGGACATTTCTACATTTCTCAGTTCAAGTTTAGAAACTACTTTAAATAGATTCAAACTTGAGACTTTGATTCAAAAGCAGAGGGTCTACCACTTAGACTTTGCCTGTTTCCTACTACCATGCCTGGGTTATACTAAGATATGAGTGTTTATGAATGGATAGATGGATGGATGGATGGATGGATGGATGGATGGATGGATGGATGGATAGATGTATGATTACAAGCTTGGGTATCAGTTCTGGGTCTTTTGAAGATAACCCAAACTATGTTAAGTTATTTCAAGACAGCAGCTAGATCTTTCTTATACTATCATGCTGGAAGATTGGCTGGGTCTACTGTCCAGTGAATACTCTCTTTGGGAGTCAACGCTATTTAACAATTGTAACATCTAAAACCTGCCTATATACTAGAATCTACCAGGAAGCTTTAGACAAAGGCTGGCTCCACAGAAACTTTCCACAGAGGTAGAGTTTCTGGAAGATGAGTCCAGATACATTTTAAGTAAAGCCAGAGTCTTTTGAAACTCTCCACACACTGGACAATCTTGCAACAGAGTATAGCTAATGTAGCTTTGCTAGGATAAACTGTACTCTGAGATTTCTGGAAAGTTCCTGGGAAGACAGGTCTTCAGTAGCAGTTCTTCTAAAGCAGATTCCTAACTTTTCAGTTGACCTTGGTGAGAGGAATGTTTGATGTTATATTTGGAAGTGTTATGAAAGTAACAACTGGTTCATAAGGGTTGGACAGTGGGTTGGACGGAAGTGTTGAAGAATTGCTGAGTTGAAAGCATCTATCTTTAGGACCCACATCCTCTCTAGTGGCAGAAGTACCTTCCTTGGTACCTTACAGCAAGAGGAGAAAAGTGATGTCTTAGACTCTGCAAAGAGTTTATATAAAGAGGTCTCCATGGCCATGAAACCCACCTTGGTCCAGCTTACTAGTATCAGAATTGGCAGCAGTCTTTGAGTCCATGGAACTCATTATTTGCCTTAGAGTGAGGCCATGTTATAGCAATGCTAGCTTGAGATCCTGGAGTCTGGTATGGATAGAAATGGGAGGAAGTCTTTTTAAGAAACAGGCTTACTTCTCAGATGAGTCCCAAGGCATGTGATACACTTAAAAACTTTGGTAAATTGTTTTGAGGGATTTGCTGAAAATCAGGCTAAACTTAGACCATATTGGCCAAGATTCAGGCTCTCCTAGCCAAAGAGGGTGAATACACTCAATATTGTGGTCCAAATCTGACCAGTTGGTTGTGGCTGCCTAGAGCACTGTGTTGAGACAGTTTGATGTCTTGCATCTGGCTTGCTAGGAGAAAGTGCTGTGATTCATTAGATTGGCTGTGTGTACAGCAGAGGGAAGTGTGGCTTACCAGAGAAGCTACAAGGTGGTGTGTGGGAAGATGAGGCCTTGCAGCATGGTGGGAGCTAAAGTGGGAGACGGGGAAGATTGTGAGAGGTCTTGAAAGTCATGATGGCAAGATTGGTATTGAAAATTTTAGATTCTGACAGAATCTCACACCCTCTGAGCAGATGCAATCATGCTCATATTTTGGAACTAGCATACACATATATATTATCAAGAGAGGCACACACACATAGATACATTATTGAGACAGACAGAGAGAGAGATAGAGAGAGAGAGAGAGAGGGAAAGAGGGGGCATGACACATGTGTGGAGATCAGAGGACAGCCTTGGTATTAGACCTAAACTTCCTTCTGACATGTTGACCCACATACTTCAAGGAACTCCTTCCATTTAACTGTAAGAAGTACTGGGATTATATATGTATGCTACAATGTCTTGCTTTATATGGATTCATGGGGAATCCACACTCAAATTCCCATAATTCCATGACAAGTGCTTTGCCTGTTGATCAGTCTCCCTAGGGAACTGTCTTTTGATGGTAGTAATGAAGCTGATCTGAAGATGCTGCTTGTGGTGTGGGTTGAGGAATAAAGGGATTGTTACAACCCAAGTTTAGGTTACCTTTGTTCTGACCTGCATCTTTCCTTCCAAACTGATCAGAGGAAAGTGAGTTTTCTTTATCCCTGCTCTCTCAGCAATAATAATAAAAACAACGACCACTTATTGACTGTACTTTTAAGTCCCAAGTAAGCAATGCATACTTTCACATTTGTTTTTTCTATTTAGCCCTCACAACCAAATGAGCTGAAATTCTTTTTAAATTTCCATCTCGCTGATGTCAGAACATCCACGTGTCTCAGAGATGTTAGACAGTGGGACCAGGGTTTCACAGCCCATCAACAGTGTAGGATTCAAAGCTCACATACACCTGGTTCAAAGCTCCACCCCCTTTATCAGGACACTGCCATACCCCTTCACAGCAAACAGTCCTCCTTGGCAGCACTGGACAGAGTTACAGGCTTTACGATTCCATGAAGGACTGCACTCTGGTTGTTTCTCATTAGCAGTTGTCTTCTCTCTGTCCCTGGGCACTTGGTTACATAATACCTGAAAATATTAAATTAGTTTTCCTTTACAGGAAATTATGTTCCATTAAGGCCACTGATATAGCTATTCTGAGACCTCCAAGAGCATTGTGTGCTTTTTGGAAATTTCTGACCAATCTGATTGGCTCCCCAGCAAGGAGCCCGCCGAAGGCCTTGTGGCTGATTGAGTAATTAGGTATTAAATGGCTTTAATAATAGAAGTGGGAGGCCCAGATAGGAGGGTTCCACCCATTGTGACCAGAGAGGTCTAAGATCCTGCTTCTGGTAGAGAAGAGGATAGGAGAGGAGGCCAAGCCTGATCTGATATCACTTCCCAAAATTCCCCAGCCCACATACTACTAGGAAGCACAGCCAAAAATAAATACCTTCTTTATTCCTCTAGGGGGCTCTTCTGCTTCCCAGTTCACTGGAACATTGCTCTCTTTGACTTCTGCTACTGCTTAAATACTTTCTCAAAATGCAAAGGCCACTTTCATTTAATATTTGACTTCCTGCAAGGTCTAGACTTTAAAAGTTTTACTTTTATTTTTATTTTTCATTTATTCTACGTGTATACATGCATGTGGGGTGTGTGTGTGTGTGTGTGTGTGTGTGTGTGTGTGTGTGTGTGTGTGTGTGTATTACATGAGTTGGATCTCTCCTTTAAGACTCAGTGGGAAACATTTTAACCTGATAAGTCATCTCACTCATCCAAGATCTGGCTCTGATTCATGTTTCACAATGTTTTCTTACTTGAAGTAGGGGAACCTTGGGATTTCTTGTCTCCCTCCATGTCCCTGCCCTGATTACTCATGGCCTTACCTATACTTCTTTCATCAGGGAGTGGATGGGCAATGCTTCTTCCATTGCTCAATTTTTACCTCCTTCCTTCAACCCTCAGCTTCAGGATAACCTCTTTCTGGAAATGTTTTCTCTTTCTGTTTTTTTTTCCTTTCTCTGCTCATAACACTTTATAGTATTTAAACAAATCATCTTATTTCCTCTCACGTTACATTAGAATTAATTCATACAAATCTCATCTCCTGTGATACGGTAAATCCTTCAAATGAAAGAATTAAATGTGAGCCCTCTGCACAGCTTCCTTGGCTTGTTGTACTGAACTTTGTATGTAGTAGGTGCTTAATAAATATAATCATGCAATACATAATGACTTTTTAGGAAGTGAAGTCATATGCTGAAGGGTTGTCAGTTAGTGATGTTATAGTGTCATCAAAGTGCTTGCACTTTGTTATTCTCAATGATATAAACAAACCCAACTCACTACCAGTCACACAAACACAGCATATACAATTATGTACTGTATCCAACACTTGACAGTGCTAATGAAGTATATGTTTACTATACTATGTTTTATACCATTGTTTTTCAGTGTGACTCCTCTACTTATAAAAGTTTACTATAAAACAGTATATTGTTATGCCAGCAGAATCCTTGTGTACTTCATGTTTACTGCATCTCTTGAATGTAGTCAAAGGCCACATTGAGTTGGCTGATACTATCTAAGAAAGTGCAAGTACTCTATTATGTTCACATAATGACAAAGTCATCCAAGCATGGATTTTTTAGAATGTATCCCCATAGTAAAGCTATCCATGACTAAAATGCATGAATATTGGTGGTCCCATGACCATCTACTCATGCATTCATATTCCATTAATATCTTATAGATAACCTCATACTTTCTTAATTGTCTTATACACTATCTCTAGGACCCATATCGTGTTGATAAAGGTCAGGAGTAATAGAAACCATGATATAGACTTGCTTTGAGCACAAGTCTCAATACACAGATGATAGACAGGTAACTTCAGAATTGATTCCCATTCCTTAAAGGGAGAGTACATTGCAGACTTCAGTGGATTTAGTACATACAGAGAGCAGAACATTGAGACTGTGGGATGATTTTGAACTTTCTTCCTCCATTTCTTAAGAAAACTGTCACTCATCATGTCCATACCCTGATTTACTATGGCCTCGCCTAGGATACTTCTTTCACTGGGCAGAGGATGGGAGACACTGCTTTAAGGTATTAGTTTCATGTCCTACTTTCTACCCTCAGCTACAAGATAACCTCTCCCTGGAAATTCCCTCTAAATTCTTTCTGTTTTCTTGTGTGCCTTTCTAGCTTTATCTTTCAGTATCTGCATCTTATTCTGTGATCTAGATGCACTAACTCACATTCTACTCTTGTAGCACACAGCAGGAAGCCTCAGGATACTAGTATCAAATTTTCCCCTCCTCTGCTTTGGAGCCATTTGAAAACACACACACACACACACACACACACACACACACACACACACACACACAGAGGAAAGAGAGAGATTAAATGAAAACAAAAACAAAAACTGGGATCAATTTTGCTCATGGTAGAGCTGTGTAAAACAATATGGCAGAACTTGTGCCTTCCTACTTGAATCTGGGTTGGAATACTCACCTATTCTGAATCTTATGGAGAAGGTAGAACAGAAAAACCAGAAGTGGGGTACTCTCAAGAGGATTCATGTCTGGAAAACCCCTTTCTTTGCTCTTCTACATGCATATACTTCAAAGGTCATTGCCATTTTTTAACCTCACTTGTCAAATCTATTACTCAGGGGAAAGGTGACTATGGAAGTCTAGAGAGGCCCCAGAGATATGTCTGACTGTTCTCAGTGGGACCTGGAACGCTACATTGGCAACAGCAGAGCTTCAGGTGGCTCCCCATGACATTTGGCATCATGCCTTTGGCTAAGTTTGTCCTTTCACCCCAACAGTGTCCTTTCTCTGATTTTTGAAGACAAGGTCATATTTAAATGACTTCTTTCTCTAGGAATCTTCCAGCCCTGTCTCTGTTCTTTCCAGGAAGGATTCAAAAGCATACTTCAGCTTCTATTAACTGTGGTGGTGCTTTAACTACTGCACTTTGTGTGTGCAGCTTCTGTCTGGAGATCTGTGGTTGCTCTTCCCTCTTCCCACCCTTATCCCTGAGTCCTGAACTGGACTCTGAAGGCCTAGTACTTAACCTCAGATAATGCAGGGATTTTGCTCATGAACTTTGTTGGGCGTAAATGTGCAAGATGAGTGCTGGGTGTGCCTAACAACATTCTTCATTGGCATTCTGGTTCACACAGACCTAGACCATGTGTTATTTGGGAATCCATTACCCTAAAATCACACACTGAGTTCCTATTTCATAGCAATTTCTCTGGCTTCAGTCAAGGCTGGCTTTCCTTCAGCAATCCTGCTTCCTCTCTTACAGATTAAATAAATCGGGGAGTGACTTTGTATAATCTGAAGATCATGTCTATGGTTGAAGCCTCAGTATGACCTTCTCCCTAACCTACCATCCTTGCTGGGCAGATGGTATAAAATAGGAACTCAAGTTTGTGGTGCAAGAGTTCCAGAATTTTTTCAAGTACTTGATGTAAACAAGTTGACCATAATGTCCAATTTTTCTTTCTTAGCACAGCTTTAAAAGGGGCTTAATGTCAATGACACCTTGGTACAACCCTGCAGAGAGTAGTGATTACTGTCATCCTAAGTATGATTTGGACTGTGTGCTTTAGTCTTAAGTAGTATGAAAGATGTTTCTTTTAAAGTATGTGAAGAAGGAGGGATGTTTTTCTAGTGGTTAAGAACACAAAAATTACATTATATAATACAAGGCATGCTTAACATGCTCGTAGTAAGTGGAGGTTCAATAGGTAGTAGTTCCTGTTACCATTGTCATTAGAAAATGAGAATCACTCACCTGGAGTCACTCAGCTGGTTAGAGGTGAAACTCAATGTAGCCTTTGTATCAAGAGTTTTAGACTTTGATGTCTTCTATTCCTCCTGTGCATGTCACCATACTTCTAGGGATCTGTGGAATCAGTGGCTATGACCTTCTATATCCTTTCTATTTATATCTTGGCCAGATTCATTCTCTCACTCAGAAAAAAAGAAAAAAGAAAAAAAATAACCTCTTCTTCCACAAACACCACTATCTGCGATGCAGGGAAAAATTAGCGTTAATTACTGGGGCTTTGCTACAATTATAGGATGTGCATTTGAACTCTGAAGGGTCCTCTCCTGAGGATAACCTTTATTTGCCTGATTGCGTCTGTTCAGTTAATTCTGGCTAATTACTATTTTCTTCCTATTAGATTCTAATTATATACAGTATTTTCATTATAAAGCGTAATGTTTCCCAGAGAACCATGTCAATTATACAGGCAATATTACCGGAGGTCTGGTTTACCTCATTAAGCCCAAGCGATGAAGCCATGCATCTGATTAAACCCACAGTCTGCAGGATGGACTTTAACTATATGTGGGTACCAGGGACTCCTATATAAAATTTACTAGGTATAAGAGAAGCTTGGAGAAGCTCTTCATAGGCTTCATAGGGAAACTATTGCATGTCTTGGATTTTCTGCTGGAAGAATAAGTTTTGGCTCACAATAGACACTATTTCTGAGTCACTTGGCTCAAGTGGAGAATAAATGTTGTAAAGGAGCAGCATGGCTTACCACTCACTCAAATTCTTCTGCTCTACTACCCAGGAGTACCTTCTCCATTCCATCAGATATTGCACAGTCGGTAGACTTGCACATCTAATGATTATTAATTATCTCTACTTGTATGGCAATGAGACATCTTACACTTAATATATCCAGGTCAGAAATCTTGATTGTTGCTTTTTCTAAACCTGGAGTCCATCCTACTTTATATCACTCCCATCTTAGCAAGTGCCATATCTACCACATACTCAAGAGATGCCAGGAATTCACACTTAGTCTCTGATTTCCTTACCTTCCATATCCCGTCCATGGGTATGTGTTATGATCAGTAATAGCCATCTTCCTTCTGTTTCGACTTGGTTACCTTTAGTCTAGATCAACATCCTCTCTACTCGGAAATGCTTTCATAAATAAAGTTTTATTCTCCTTTCCTTACCTGTATCCTGTCTCCTAATTGCCTCAAGGTGATTTAGAAAAACCCAACCAACCAACCAAACAAACAAATGACAGCGCCATTAACACACATACATAAAAGTCACTACCAACCTCAAAAGACAATAAGCCAGATCATGGTGCTCTTCAATTTAGAAACAGTGCATATATTGTTTGGGGAACTAAAGACAAACTTCTCACCGTGGCAATAATTGTGGTTATTCTCTTACATATTTCCTCAACTGATGTTCACTGATGTTGCACTACATTTCAGGGGCTGTTCTAGAATAACTGGTCTTTATTTGAATGGGAACAAAATCGGCACAGCCATTATTCTTACGAATATTGACTTTTCACATTAACTCTATGGTTCATAAACTATTGCAGGTTTCTTTTAGCTAACTGGATTGTCTCCAAGGCCTGAGTCCATACCTCTAGGTTTGGTCCCTCTGTTTGGAAGCTTCTCAGGAAAGGTGAGCTACTTTGCTATGATTTGACACTTGAGCAGGAGTTGGAAAACAAAGTTGATTAAAAAACACACTTTTATTGGATTCCAAAGGAATTAATAAAATCCTCCCTTTGGGGATTAATAAAACTGGATTTTTAATATTAGCTTTATTTTTTTTTTACTTTATAAAAGTATTTTAATCAACATCCTTGGCTCTAAAGGATGGATTTAAGCTATGTTCTCCACTTGCAGGGTTTATCAACTCATTTGTAGAAGAGTCAAATTTTTTATGTTGGCTTTCTCATCTGAAAAATGTCACAGTTGTTTTTCTGATAAAAATCCACAAAAATTATGAAACTCAACCAAACAGAGAAGTAAATTTTCTTGAACATCTCATAATTTAGGAGTTAATGTTCTAATCAACAGGAGGCCATGAGAATATTGCTTTAGTTGAGAGAAGCAGTACAATGGTGAATTAGTTACAATAACCCTGAGTGTATGGTCTTGGGAGCCTGGAAACCTGCATTGAAATTTCAGCTCTTCCATTTATTAGCTGCATATGACCTTGAAGACATTTTATTTAACTTTGTGTTTCACTTTCCTATTTGTGAAAAGAGATCATTGTACTTTGTACTTTCTGGGTTGTTTTGAGAACTAAATGAGCAAATCCACTTAGAATAGTGCTTCGTGGCTCCAGAAATGTTGGCTGTTATTATCTGAGTCCAAATCCAGACTAATCTCATCTCAGAGTACTATTGTTGCCATTAATAAATACCACTAGCAGCATTGGTAACGCTCATTAAGTGCCCTCTGTAACTCAACCTCTAATCCTATCAAGATGCTTAGACTGCACATAATATTATTTCATTATACAGAGTAAAACCAGGGCTCCCTAAGGAACTGGCTAAAAGACAATTTTAAGCAGCAGATCTGAGAGTCACCTACAGGCTTGTCTGTACTCAAAGCCCATGCTCTTGAAAGTAGTTAAAATGTTTTGTGAACTTCAAATCCCATCCCAGCTCTCACTCACCTGGAAGATATTACAGACGGAACTTTCTTCCTCTCCAGTTCCTCGGATGAAGCCCAAATCCTTAATCTATTCTAGTTTCCTTTTGTTGCTGCGATGAAAAACACTATGATGTAAAGCAACTTGGGGAAGGAAAGGATTTATTTGGTCTACACTTCTACGTCCGTTACTGAGGGAAGTCAGTGGAGGCTGGAGCTTGAAGCAGAAACCAATGTTGCTCGCTGGCTCACTCTCTTGGTTGCACATCCTTATACTCTTGTTACCTTCCATATACAACCAGGACCACTTGCCCAGATAATGGTATCACTCATGGTAGGCTGGGCTCTCCTACATCAATCACCAATCAAGACAATTCCTCAAAGGCACACACACAGACTGACCCCATAAAGACAATTACTCAATTGAGACTCCATTCAGAAGTAATTCTAGATCTACACTTTGATCTTGGAACTCCAGCTTCCAAACTCTGAGAAAATATATGTCTCTTGTTAAATCACCCACTCTTTGGAATTTTGGTAAAGTAGCCATGGCAAACTAGTTGGGAAGGGAACACTGCTAGTGGGAAGGAACCTCAGGAGAGGTCAGATGACCTGAATTTTATTTGTCAGAGAGATTCCAGTGCTCTGTTCCATGCTCAGCTTATAAAAAGAGCTCAATAAGTGGAGAGGCCAGTGTACAGAGCATGTCTCCTCTTCATGTTAGAGATTGGTGCTTCCTAATTCTCAGGGTAAGCACCTTAGTATTTGAGCTCTCCGTGTTCCTACCCTTATACCCTGCATGTCTATGACCTGTCTCTCTCTGGACCGGATGTTGAATGAAGACTGACACCCCATGGGTATTCCTGCTCAGCACTGAAAGCTTTCTGATAATCAGACATGGTGTGCAGTTGTAAGGTCTATGGTGCTTAGAAAATGAGCCCAGCAAGTGAAAAGGCCACCATTGTTCATGTCTACAGCCTCTTCCCTAGGCAGCTGCCCTTGGCTGGTCAATATGCTCAGGTATAGGAAGTTGGTTTTCTTTAACAGTTCTGGAGCCCTGCCAGAAAGTCTGGAGCCATGGAGTCTGGGGCATGCTGTTTATATGAGCCTCAGGAAACATTGCTGGATAGACAGATAGATAGTAAAGGGGGGCAGACCATCAGTCCTGCTGCTGTCTCTGTTATCTTAGTGATCTCAGGGAGCTGCTGCCAAGTGGAACTAGAAATATGGGTGGCTGGCTCATTTTCATGGGTCAAAAAGAAGAGCTGCTGAGCAAGAGTAGAGTCTCCATTTATTCAAGAACTTAGACCACGCTGATCCATGTAACAAACCTGTTACAACTTATGAATAAAAACAAAGGAGAAAAAGTTGAAGTGTCTTTTCCCTAGAAAAATGTAGATTAGATTTTATTCAAGTTATTGATTTCCTCTCACTCTTTCTTTATTCAGATACTTTGGTGAAAGGGAAATGTCTCTCTGGATATTAGCTATACCCTGAATTGTGAGCTGCCTTGACTGTGCTCCAAATAGAGAGGCAGATAAAGGACTGAGAATGGTTGAACTAATAGAAGCCTCTGAGTTATTTAGGAGCCTATGGATGTTTAGAATATCTTGTGTTGCTGAGAATTTAACTCAGAGCTTCAAACGCTGGATGTTTCTTTGTCTCAAATAATTCCTTTCTGGAGGACCTTAATGTCTTCTGTTTTAGTTGTCATGGGTGATAAGCATCCTGATACATGAGTTCTGGTGGTGAGCTTGGTGACCCAGCATTGCCCATCCAGTTTGACTATTTCATAGGTCCGTGTGTTGTGGAAGTTTATTTTTAGTTGTGTTTAAAATAGTTGTTTTTGTGTACTGTTGGAAAGAGGGATGCATAGGCCCTGCCATTTTGTATTGTCTGCAGGTGTTGGATTTCTGTGGGGGATGTTTGATTGCTTATGATCTGCACCTGAGGAGTTCTAAATCAATAAAAACACTTGAGCTCAGATGCTTAGCGTTCCATTGTCCAGTTAGGCACTGGCCATGATGATGGTTCCCTCTGCTGAGGTCTGGCAGGGTTTGCAATTATGAAATATGCCTCCTTGTCTTCTTTGGTGAGCCACCCCAGCAGCAGCAATGTCCTGCTATGTCTGTGTTCTTGGGATAGTTTTCTAGTCTGAGCCTTGATTTTCTCTTTGACAAAATGAAGAAATAAGTTTATAATAATATTTTTGCCTCTGTGAATTTAGAGTAAAGGCACCTCCACCTGAAACCTATAGACCCCTGTAGCCAGTCTTGAGCAATTGGAAAAATCAAGGTATCCTTCCTGGGAAGTTTAGGGTGAGAACTGTGACAGGGGCCTTTGGATGTGGTAAAATATGTGTTTGGGGTGGGGCATAGGAAATGGCAGGGGTCCATATGCAGTGTGTGGTGTATGATTAGAACTTTGACCAGATTGTGGGACCTGGGTTTCAGTATTGGCTCCATTATTTGGAGCCAAGTTTGGTTATAAGAGTAATTTATAATCAGTGGAATTCAATCTAGAGTTCTGTGAAACATTTCTGTTTCTCCTCATTTCCCTTTGCCTTTCCCCTTTTCCCCTTTCTTCATGTTTTCTCCTTTTCTAAAGCTCTTTTCTCAGTATCATTATCTGTAGACTGAGAGTAACAGTTGACTTTACCCTAGAGTTTGGTAAAGATTAATTGAGATCATATATACAGAGCCCAATTCAGCATAACACATGTCCATGAACTAGTCCACATTGTTACTTCCCTTCTGCCTTGGGACTCTCTAGAGAAACAGAACCAATGAAATGAATATTCATTACAAAAGAATTACAAAAAAAATTTAGTAGGTTGGCTTACACAATACTTTATGAATAACCCAAAAATGGCTGTTTTCATACCATAGAGGCTGAGACTTAAGCAATTGTTCAGTTCATAAGGCTGGACACCTCAGCAGTCCCATTCTGGTACTGAAGGCCTGGAGGATTCCTAGAAAGACACTTCTCTGGACAACATTGGAAGGCTGATGAAGCTGTGTTCTGGATGTCAACAGAGCATGTTTGGAGCAGTGGTGGCAGCAGAGGAAGTGGTAATATCAGAGTTGCTGAACCTACCAGCAAGGCAAAGCAGGCAAAAAACTTTCCTCTTGTACCTCCTTTCATATATGCTGCCCCCCACAAAGCACTGTCTACATGGGTGTGGCAGAATGGATCGTCTCATGAAAAATCCCTCACTGGCATGTCCCCATAGCTTGTCTTAATTGATTCCATTAGTCAGGTTGACAACTGAGATTAACCATCACAATAGATGTATTTGTCATAATGAGAAGGGGAAGAATATTTGAGGAGAACAAACAGCAGTATAGAAAAGTGAAGCAGTACAGCTTCTATCTGTGGAGACAGGTGAGTGGAGACAGGAAGTGTCACATTATAGGGTCTAAAGCATTGTTTGCAAAAGAAAGAGCAATGCGTATGACTGCTATAACCCATCAAAGGTGATGAGATTATAAATACTTAGCACACACACAGAAAAAAACAAACAAACAAACAAACAAAAACATAACATCCTTCATTAACATAGACACCTATCCTAAGACTCCCAGGAGATAGATATTTGCCCTGACCCTTACAAAATGTGTGTTATTGAAAAGTAGGTGAGAAATGATTCCAAATGAGAGATACAGCTTGGGAAATGGGATGAGCTTGGGGGTCCTGGGTAGGAAATATCAGTTTGACTTCAGTCAAGTTTATTTATTAATTATTTTTGTTTCTTTGAGACTAGGTCTTGTTTCCTAACCCAGCCTAGGTTTGAACATGCAGTCTTCCTTAGCCTCAGCCTCCTATTTGTGCTGAGACTGAAGATGTGTTCTATCATCACAACCTATTTTAGACTAGAGTTTGTGTTGGAAGCTAAGGGGCTGTACACAAGATAGCATGGATTTGGACCATTGTGATCTCTGACACCAAACAGAGATGCTTTAAACCAGCTCTGAGAGCACTCATTGCAGGGAGGACACAGAGAGCTACTGTGAGCCTGAATGTCCTGAGCATTGGATGGTCATGCTCTTGCCTGAGGGGTTTTAAGATTCAGGGAGCTGGAAGAGATGAACGCTAGAAGTTTCTTCCAACCATAAGGCTGTGTGGTAGCCAAAAGACAGACAAAGAGAAAGAAAGCCTGGGGACCTTGACCTGGATTTTCCTCCCTCATAAATCTCCTTGCTGCTCAGCATCATCTCTCTCTCCTCAGATTAATCTTCTCTGGCTTCCTGCAGGGACTGAAGGCCCTATTGACCTCATCCTGCTCTCTAGCCTGCAAGTGAGAAATGGAGTTCTCAGGCTGGCAAAAGCCTGGGTGTGGGCAGAGGGCAGCTTAGCTGGAGGCAGGAGTCCCTAGGGCAAAGCAAAACTAGCAGAGCCAAAGTCTTGTTCCAGAAGACCTCTTGACAGGATGGTCCCCAGGGACCCTATCTAACGATACATTCTTGGGTCTTTTGCATAAACACCTTTGACCTAAGACTGGCAAATGTTGGAGGAGACTTTAAACTCTTCTCAGGCAACCTCCCAAAGCTTTTACCTGCCTCCTTCCTTCTTGCCATTGGTGGCTCAGGCCCTGGGGCCTCCAGGCTCACCAGGAAAAGCCTTCACAGCAAATCTTGTGCTCTGGCCCCTGCTGTGTTCTCTGGGTTTCTGTTTCCTCAACTGTAAAACAGGAATAAAAACAGTATCCACCTCATGGAGAATATTTGTGTGCTGAAATTCTCACAAGGCAATCAATGTTAACTCTACCTAATTTCATTACCAGAAAATGAGAATAAATATATCTATTGCACAGAGTTTTGAGAAACAAACTCATTTACTTTTTCTAGTATGTAGAGACTGAGTCCCTACTATTTGCAGGTCGGGTTCTAAGAACAGAGTGCTGAATTTAAAAGGATAGCATAGTCCCTTCCTCTCTGGAGCCCGTACTACAGGAAGGAGAGATAGGGATGAAATGTGTAAAAGCACAAGGATACAGGTTCAGATGAGGAACAGTTCTGGGAAAGAAAGGAGCTGACCGCAGTGTACCTGGAGAGAACAAACTGAGGGTCTTCTGTAGATAGCATGATCAGAGGAGTCCCTGGGGAGATATCCTGTGAGGTTACCTGTGAAAAATAAGGAAGGGTACAGTTCTTGTTTTAGGGAAAGGTAACAACAGATACAGAGATCTGAAGGGGGCAAAGGGTGTGCCATGATTGAGGAGACAACGTCTTTGAGGTGAACAGGCCAGCAAGGCCACATGGTACAGAGGCCAGGTTTTATTTTTAGCATAATCTGCAAAAGTACTGGAGGTAGGCGCTTTTGCAAACTAGGAAATCCACGAGTCCACAACTTAGGTTTTTGAGAACAGTCAAGGCAAAGCAGCTGTCACTGCCATTGCTTTTCAGGGCTGCACTCAGAATAAAGCAATTGCCTACAAACTGCTAATGCTGTCACAAAACATGTGTGTCTGTGCCTGTGTGGTTCTTTTTCTCAATGTCGGGGGTAGGGGGAGCAAGAGAGCAACCCTGAAATCCCACTCTAAGTCGTGCATTAGTGCAGTGAGCCTCAATTTCCCCTCTGTAATAGAGGGGGCTCCTTGCTTTTGCTCTTTCTCTCAGGAGGCTGTTGTGAGGAAAGTTCCAGGAAATACTGCTTCCCTCTGCTTCCCCTCCTGCTGAGGCATAAGAGTCACTGTCTGGTGGCACATATGACTGTCTGTATTTGGGAGACAGGATTAGACAGGTTTCACATCAGTATGCTCTAACTTCTGTGCAATCCTGGAAGACCCAGTGAAGTCTGACCGCTCTAGAAATTTACCTTCTCATACAGGAGGCTCCTCGAGATTCCCTGACCTCGTCCCCAAATCCATCTGATTCACACCTTGTTGCCATAGGAGTAAGTCTTCCTTTTAATTCCAATCACGTGAGCAGAAGAGAAGATGCAGAGGGATCCATCAGGAGAGCTCAGGGGAAAAAATGTGTATGTTCTTTAAAGGAAGACAGCATATAAATGGGATGTATATTTCTTTTTTTTTTTCCCAAAAGAGAGGGGGAGAAATGCAGGCTTTTAAACAGAATACTTTAAGCAGGGAGTGAGAGAGGAAAAATATGTCTCTTAAATGCATTCAGCGCCATCGCCACAAGGCTGCAGAGCCAGGATTGTTTATTAGAAGATAAGATAGTGAAAAATGTATTTTGCAGAAAGAAAATAGTAAAGTCAGGTCTGAGGCAGATAAGAAGCCAAATTTCTATTTTATGCTCAATTGAGTGACTCAGTTACATTATCTGGGAAGCAGGGGTGAAATAACACCCTTTGGAAATGAGGCCTAGGCCGCTCCAGGTCTCCTTCCAGCCTTGGCCAAGCTGAAGTCAGCACAGCTGGGATGTTTCTTTACCAGAGCAGTGAGTTTGCACTCTGCAGATGACAGGGGGTGGGAGTGGGGGTAGGGGTTCTGATCCCTTTAGCTTTTTGTCTTTTCTCCATCTTGTGAAATAAGCTCTTCGGACTGGTTTCATCCTCTGTCTTCTGCTGCTGGAGGTGGGAATATACAAACACCAGTGAATTCAAAATGAAGACCGGCAGATATTAGAACTAGGAGCATTGTTCGAGATCAGCTGCCTGGCACATGGTGAGTGCTTTATTTGGCAAGCACTCATGTGTCACTCAAATGTTTTACACGTTCTCAAGACTCCAGCATCCTCCCTTATTATCTTCACTTGGTTGCCTGCTATATTTTTATTATGTGCATTCCATGATTCTCAGTGCAAATATGTAGTGATTTCCATACTGATAGGTCAAGAGGCTCTTTCTCCTGCAGTCTCGCAGCTAGAGACTGCATCATGACAAATAGGTTACTGGGGTTCTGGTCTCTACTTCTTACTATCTCTCTTGTTAATGGTATGATTCTGGGTTCTTCCTTATGCAGTTGGATGCTAATAGGATTTGGAAATGAAGGTTAATTTAATCCAACAACTATTTATTGGGCCCATAACTAAGCCTTTCACTTGTGCTAGCAGAAGAGTAGTCCCTTAGTGTATATCCTAACCCTAGAAACCTGTCAGTATTTTTTCAGATATGACTAAATTAAGGACCTTAGTTAAAGGCATTATCTGAACAATCTGGGTGTATTCCACTTAATCACCCAGGTCTTGAAAATGAAGAAAAACTTTATTAGATTTATTTTATGTTTAATTGTGTATATGTGTGTGTTTTGTGCAGGTGTCTGCAGAGACCAGGGGTGTTGGATTCCTTGAAGCTCGAGTTACAGGCTGTTGTGAGTGATGAGAGACAAATTCAGATCCTCTGCAAGAGCAGTGCACACTCTGAATCATGGAACCATTTCTCCAGACCCCAAATGAAGAAACGTGTAAGGACGGAGTCATCAGAAAGGAACAGAGCATTGCTGATAGCTAGTGTTTCAACTAGAGAGACCCAAGTTGGATTTCTAACCTCCAGAAATAATTGTAAGGTTATGTATTTGTGTTGTTTTAGACACTGTCTTTGTGGTAACTTGTTACAACTGCAATAGAAAATGCCAGCAACAGTCATCTACATCCTAAGGATACTCCATGTTTCCATTTGTTCTCTTGTTCTGTCTTTGCTTCAGAACAATTTCTATTTAGCCACTTGTAGCTACTTTTCAGGCTCTTTGGGATTCTATTTTGAGATAAAATCATTTCCAAGAGTCAGAGTAATTATAGGAAAGCTTTGGGTTTTATAAGCCAGTCTATATTGGAGCACAAAGAACAATGTCATCTTCTTCTGATTATCTACCATATCTGTCTTCTAGCTATCATCTCTCTGTATCTATTCTATATATCATCTATTTATAATCCATCTATTAACTATCTATATATCATCTATCTGTCTATCATCTATCTTTCTATCATCTCCCTATATCTATTCTATATATCATTTGTCATGTATTTATCATGAGTTCATTATTATCTATTATCTATCTATCTATCTATCTATCATCTAACACTTATCTTGAATGCATATATAAAAAAGATGATATTCCATTAATTTTGTAGGAAATGGATAATTAATATTAGAATTAATATTAAAATTCAGATTTTCTACCTTCCAGAGTAAATTTTTAAAATAGGTCTAAAAGACTCTCTAGTCAGAAAGTGCCCCCAATTCAATCATTTGATTGAGCAAAAAGATGTTTCTCTGATTGCCACTCAGCAAAAAGGATGATCCTTACTTTGAAGCAGAGAATAAACACTCACCATACACCAAATCTCTGATGCCTTGACTGCCCATCTTCCAAAGTTATGATCAATGAATTTTTATTGTGTATTACCTAACCTGTGGTACATTTTAAGGAAGAGCAGCCATCATTGAGACAGACTCATGTTAAGAAGATTTAAAACACTTATGATTCAGTAAATAGAGAATCCAATGATAAAATACTTTAACATAAAAGAGGGTATCACTATGGCTACCCAGCTCAACATTATCAGTCATCAGGTTAATACAGGCAAAAGTACAAACAAACGTAACTACTGTACCCATCATAAAGGCTAAAATAAAGGCTGAGCATAAGAAGTGTTGTAAAGACCTGGGGCACCTGGAACTCTCGTACACTATGGTTACTTTCTTAGCACTGTATCTTTTGTGATTTATTTTCACAAAAACATCCATACTGATTCATACTTATGAATGATTTACTCACCTCTTTACTTGCCCTATGCCCATAATAAGTGTTTAAGTGTTTGAATCACCAACCACACTCTGGTTGAAAAGACATACCTGGAAATAGTCACTGTGGTTAAGATGGCAGTAAAGGAAGTCCAAATCTTCTTTAGTCTCCAAAAACAAGGAAGCAAACTGATTATAGTTCTAGTCTCCAGGTAAGGACACAGACTTACATGACAAATGTGCTTCCTTTACCTCAGGAAGTAGCATATCACTGTGGGTTTGTGTGAACTTTGGAGTTATAAAAATCCTGGATAGTGTCCCAGCTCTACCATTTGCTTGCTGCGTGACCTTGAAGAGAAAGAATTCAGTCTGAAAGTCTTGTTTTTTTCATGTACAAAATAGAGATGATAATAATATCTACGTCGTAGGACACTTGTGAAGAGCAGACAGACACTGAGAGCCGAATTCCTAGGATGGAGTTTGGTGAGTGCTCGGAGATTAGTTTACTTTTACTTTTCGAGCTTCATGAAGTTCTTCAAAGAGAGTTTTGGAATTTCATGACAGAAACCACTTTGTTGGGAACATTTGTGAATTATTTGCATTTTATAGAAATATATTTAGCGTATATGTAAAAGATGATGATCAATTATGCTCTGACCAGTCTTACCCAAGAAGGCCTATGCTTTCTGGGCAGTAGATAAGAAACGTTCTTGAACTGACCATAGTACTGATCAACTTCAGTTGATCCTGCTGCTTTTGGATCTGAGGATATGGATGTCAAGAAGTAAAAGGTAGAAACTTCCTGTAGCCCTCCAACACTATTGCTTCTGAGACAGGGCAAGAATGCCGTGGGAAGTTTGAGAGAGTTTCTTCATGTTGAAGATATTTTGGTATTGTTTATGCCATATATATATATATATATATATATATATATATATATATATGTATATATGTATATATGTATATATATACACACACACATACATGCATATATATATATATATATATATATATATATATATATATAAAATCTTGGAGTAAACATGTATAATCAGGGTTTCACGATATGGGAATATACTAAAGGAATGGAAAAATATGCCTGCATATGAGAGAGAGAGAGGGGAGTTCATGCTGGCACAAATAAATAGCAAGCTGTCAAGTGAAGAGGTAAAGTACTAAGGACTATCCCAGGAGTCATAATCAGGTATCTCTTGTTCTGCCAATTTTTTTCTGGCCTACTATACCAAGGCCAAAACAGAGCTTCCCTCAGCCTAACTCAGGAGAGAAACTTCATCATCTGGGTGATTATGGGCTAGTGAGGGGGTTGGACATTGCTCCCTACTCCTGCCAGGTGGTGATAGTTCAAGGCTAGAAAAACTGGAACTCAGAGAGGTCAAACTAGATAGTGCCTTAGAATCCAGAGAAATTCCAGGGCTTTGGCCATGAGGTTTGATGGGGCATGAAGACACAGGAGTCAGGTGGATTAGTTTTAAAACTGGGCTGTTGGATAAGCGGGAGTGGAGGACAAAACACTCAACTCCTCTGTATCCCGAATTTCCGTTCCTTCAAGATGACAATGATGACGGTAACCAGTGCATATGCTGTCTGACGCACAGTCGAAGATCTCACTGTTGTAATCGCTCCTCTTCCCTTTTGATGCAGTGAAGGGGCGTTCGTTTGCATGCCCTTCATTCATTTGCTGCACCTTTGCTTGGTTCCTCTTCTCTACAGTTGTGGGTTTCTAGTGATTTCCCTGGGCCAACAGAATCTACCTCACTTAGGCAAACTTTATTAGTTCAAGTTCTAAGAGGCCACCCCTGTTGGATTAAGAAGGGCAGGAACCCTAGAAGGATAATTCCTAAAAGCTGTCAGTTAAGTTACCTGTACTATAATGATTTTTTAGCTCATAAAAAGTATTCTTTTCCCTTTTATTAAGGATTCGGAGAAGTGGGGCTATGTTGCGATTATAATGATTGATTGCAGCCGTGAAGAGCCTAAGGCACCGAGTAGGTGGGGCTGGTAAGACTAAGGACACTGCCCTGTGCCGCACTGTCACACTCAGTGCTGCACTGTTCCCCTCCCCGCTCCCCAGGGAATGCTAATTGTGCTCCATTACGTGGGTGAGCCAATTGTGATATTTTATGGTAGTTGGAAACTGAAATGTCCAGGTATTTCAAAGCTCTGATTTCCTTGTGTTCCAACCATGATCTGCGTGAAATTTACAGCTCTAATAAATCGAATCTCTAACTGGACCAGAAATAGTTAACCTCAGCTCAGACAGCAGCTATTTTGTTGAGTCTTTATTTTCAGTGACTAATAGGTAACAGGGACATGAGTTCTTCCGGTCTGTGGAGGCTGCAGCATGAAATGACGTCTCCGAGGCCCATTCCTGTGATTACTGAGCTGGATATGAGCAATATGATATTTTGAGGAGATAAAAATGTCTGACCAGCTAATGACTACCTGACGCCAACACTAAGACAAGGTGAGACTGAGAGAATGGGGAAGAAGGGAGAGTGTAAATTCACTCGGAAACAGAGACCTGATGGATTCCTGTCAGTCACATACATGTATACACACACACCTACACACACACACACACACACACACACACACACACTAGCTACCCCTGCAACAAAGACACTCAGATACACAGGCTAAACACTTGCCCCTCATGCAGACACAGCCTACAACGCCAAAACATCAGTGATATAGATCATACTCCAAAATATTATATTTTAGTATACAGGCCATAGTATATACACTCATAATATACATTTGGGTAGAATACTTTCTTCCTAGATACACCCGAAACCCCCTTCCTCCAACTTTCAACCTGAGACACACATACATTAAAGGTACTTAGAACATACTGGCATAGCCAGTTCATGTGTGCAACGCACACAACACCTATATCATTCACTTCCATATCTATTACCTATACATATTCCATATGCACAAAATAAGCACAAACCACAGGCATACACACAATCGCATAGGACAGTTAGGGATTCATATCTGTAGATGCACGCTGTTATGGCTTGAAGGTGAAATGCTCCTCACAGCCTCACGAATTTGATCACTTAGTCTCCAGCTAGTGGCACTATTTTAGGAGGTCATGGAGTGGAGCATTTTGGGCATAGTGACTAATTGGCAGACAAAGGCTACTGGGGGGCAGCTCAAGGATCATAGCCTTTCCCTATATCTGGTTCTGTTTTCTGTTTCCTGATTCATTCATATAAAAGAAGCCATTCTGCAAGTTTCTCTTGTCAAAGACTAAGCTGTCACAACATTCCCTCCACAGCAAGATAGACTAATGTCCCCTGAAACCATGAGCCAAAATGAACCCATCTTCCCTTAAGTTGACAGGTATTCTGTCACAGCATGGAGAAAATAAATAGCACACATGCTCAGATAACCTGTGTACACATATATGCAGCTCCACCAAAACCACAGTAGTATACTTATAAGGCACATGACACACATATACACATACCCTTCAGTGGTACACAACCTTAAGAGACAGATAGGTAGCAAGACCCATACAATACATACAAGTATGGTCATCCTTTTCTAACAGCCATCTTTAAAAAAGAGCTCTTATCTTACTCCAATATCAGTGACAAAGCAGCATCATTTATAAATACTACTTTGTAAGTTTCAGAATGAAAAGATAATGTGCATAAAACTGATGTATCATATGACCGTCTTCCACCTTTCTGGATCTTATAGAACCACCCCTTCCTACAGTGGTGCTCATACTTGTTTCTCTGTTCATCTCTGCCTGAAAGAGAAGGAGGAGGGCAGCAGAGACAGGATAGGACCTGTCTAGATGGCGGGCTGGCATCAGTTGCAGTAGACTCAGATTCTGGACTTGCGTGTTAGTGTAACCAGGAACAGTATCCCAGTTTATTTTTATATGAGATGCAGCTTAATCCCAGCACATGGACTTTATGAGTATGTTGTGTGGTCTGTGTAAATTAGTATTTACCAAGTGCTTTGAATAGGATTGGGTTTGTAATTGCTATAATCATAACCAACACAGGCCTGCAGCCCATTCTCTTGCTCTTTGTTTATATTTCAGCTTGAGTTTGTGTTCTTCCTGTTGGGGCTTTCTCCAGACATCTCAATTTTCTTGACCATCATCCCTCATGACTAATTTCTGCTAATAATACAATGTCCTTGGCTAACCATGGCCTTCTCTATCCCAAGGTTCGGTGTCAACTCCTCAGTAATGCTTTCCTGGCTCCTTTTAGATTAAGGAGATACAATGGACCCCATTAGAGGTTTATCTCACCTCTAGTGCCAGGTGGGAGCACCAGGGGAAGCATGGTAGATTTGAGTGACAATGAACATGGGATCTTTTCAGAGATGCTGACGAATGCTGTTGTTTCTCATGAGGCCATGCTTCCTGAAGACCCTTTCCATTCTGCTCCCTTCTGAGAGCTGCAGTATCCCTTCCCCTGGGTTTTCTCCTAGTTTCCAGCTTCTCTTTCGTTTACAGAATCCTCCCACTTACTTTGATATATCATGTTGCATTTTGTCACAGCAAGCCTCGTGTTTGAATTACCATGCAATCCAAAGATTTAGAAACCTCCATTCCTTGTTTTGGTAACAGTAGCTCTCAGCCAAGTATACCTTTGGTGATGAATTCACCACTGTGAATTCACTCTCATTGTGCTATGACCCGAGCTTTGGAGAGAACTGTGATGTTTAGCAAGAGTGGGTAGGCCACACTGCCATGGGGAAATGACTCCAGGTCTTGTGTATGTGTGTGTGTCAAGTGCTTTTGTGTGTACATGTGTGTGTACATAACATCAATGAAAAATAATACAATGTTGGTAAGCCTCATACGCTTAATTTCACCCACCCTGGGGGGATTACAACCTCAAGAGTCCAAGAATGTGGGATCTCTAGAGAAAAATAGACTGCTCTTATTGACCTAATTTTTATTTTATGCTTTCCATTTTCTTGGTACTTGCTCCATAGCCGTGGTCATAGTCACCTGGAGGTAAGTCCCACCTGGGAAGGCAATCACTCTAGAGGCTTGCAGTCTTTTTTTCTCATGAGTAAATCTCGAGGTACTTGCTAAACATGTAGCTCCTCAGTGCATATGCTGATCCAGTTCTTGGAGGATGGGCATGGTGGTATGAGTGCTTCTTATCAGAGATGTGAGGGAAACTGACCCTGGTCCCTGGTTGAAAGTCCCTGGCAAGTCTCTCATTTGAGGTAGCTTGAAAATCGTTGTATTCTGTGTCATGTGCTTTTTATCATCATTTTGTAACATACATGCTTCATCTCTACTAATAATAGCTCCCACTCATGGAATACTCGCTGGGTGCAGGCGGAAAATGAAGTGCTTTTATATTTTTTTTTAAACTTAATCCCTTTATGGCCCTGCCATCAGCAGCAGATGGAGGAAACCATAACAACCACTCCACAGTGTGCTTGTTACATGTGCCAGGCATGAAGCAAGTCACCTCTCAAGCACCAGCCCTCTAGCAATTCTAAGGTAGTTAGATTCTGAGAGACGAGGTGATATGACCAAAGGCATGCAGCCTGGAGGTGAAAGAGGAAGAATGAAGGAACTGATGAAAGGCAGGTGGTGAGAGAATGATACATTTCCCAACTTCTACAGGGACAACATAACATCTCCTTGCAAGCCGACACCACTCACAATGACTTCATGGAACATTCTTGCCCAGAGGCAGCAATCAAACAGAGACAATTTGTTGCCATTGCTGGGGACAGCTGCAAACCTCATCTGTGCACTCAGAGAGGGAAGTAGGGGGAGAGACTACAGTCTCTACACATTCTGTGTTCATTGGTATTAGAGCTAGGGAAAATGATAATGGCTCTTCTTAGAGGTGTAGGGTTAGACATATCTGTCTAACCCTACACCTCTAAGTAGGAGATGCTCAGCAGGTGCTCTCCATGGGAGCCTGGGGATCAGTTTGAGTTTGGTCCTTGAAATGCATGCAAAGGTGGAAGGAGGTGAGTTTGGTCCTTGAAATGCATGCAAAGGTGGAAGGAGGGAATCAGTCAAACAAACGTGTTCTCTGACCTTCACACATTTGCTGTAGTAAGCATTCCCACATCACATATCACACACACACACATACACACACAATTACTGTTATTTAATGTTAAAGTTAAATTGGTTACATCTTTAGAAGCATGACAGAATTAGAAAATTTATTATGCAGTTAAGGTAGGTTT
This sequence comes from Cricetomys ansorgei, assembly GCA_026225945.1. Taxonomy (NCBI): domain Eukaryota; kingdom Metazoa; phylum Chordata; class Mammalia; order Rodentia; family Nesomyidae; genus Cricetomys; species Cricetomys ansorgei. The sequence goes on along the minus strand of JAMJFZ010004312.1, from coordinate 70,252 downwards.
TAGCTAACGAAGCATTTTTATCTTTGTTTTGGGTGTGTGCCCACATTTGTTTGGTACATAGGCATATGCACTGGGGCAATACCTGCCATTTTCAATCATTTCTGCAGCTTATTTTTTGGAGCAGGGTCTCTTACTGAATGTGGTGATCACTTTAGAGATTAGATGGGACCACTAACTAACCACTGGGATCCATCTGTTTCTGCTCTACAGGGTTGGGGTTACAGATGTGTGATTCCATTCCTGTCTTTTTTTTATGTGGGTGCTGGGGATCCAAATCAGGTCCTCATGCTTGCATAGCAAGGATTTTACTCATTGACCAATGTTCCCAGGCTGAAGCATTTTTAATCAAATAAACAGGGAAACCAAGCACAGATTCTACCCCCAGGGAACAATGGGGGCAGGTTAACCATTATTCCCTCTTTAGTTAAAGAAAAGACAGCATCCATTTCCAAAAATATTTTTATGACTCGTGTCACATGAGCTTTCTCTTATTTCCACACTCCCCCTTCTCCATGCCAAAGCCCCGATTGATGTTTGAGCCTTCCCCAGCGCCCAGTCCCCAGGGAACCAGCCCTACTTTCCACAAAGGCAGGATTGCTGTACGATTATTACATCTTGTAAAGAAATGCGATCTAAACTGTCAGGGTACACAGACTGTGGGATTTAGGGGCCTTGTCAATCCTATATGAGTAAAGAGAATAATTGATCAGTGGTACCCTTCTTTTTAAACACACTTCACATCCTGAGAGAGAGTCATCATTTACATATAAACCGGCACTTTGGAGTTTTCTGAGCACTTCATGCCCATTATCCTATTGAGCCACCTAGAAGTCTAGTGAGATGGATTATGAGGGAGACTCAGAGACACTTGATACCTTACGCTGTATCTCAGGGATCCAGGGCCCTGACTTAAAATTCATTGCTCCATTCGCCAGACTAAGACACTACTCAAATCAAATCACCCTTCAGATTTCTGTTTGCTTGAGTGAAAAAGCCCCATTTCTCATAGGAATATGCTCTCTTCTCTTCAATCATCTCTGATGTGGGGTAAAAATGCAGCTATACTTAAGGAATGATTCTATCAAATCATGGAGCAGAAGCACCACGAGAGATGAAGTGTTTCTGGTTGAGAGCTCCCTATTCTTTTGCGTGAGTGCCAAGTTCAGGGGGCTTCTTGTACCGTAGTCAAGGAAGAGAAATAGCTTTCGGGAGAGATCCTCAAGGTGACTAAGTTCCAGACTGGCTTGATGATTAGTCATCATGTAGAGCCACAGACTGTTCAGCAATCACCTCACTTTCAAGTCCAGCAGATGGTAGGCATGTTTGGAAATACTTCTTTCCAGGATTTTCCCTGCAACCAGATCCTAAGAGCCAAGCAGACAGCTGAGTCATTATTTCATCAACTTGGGCTATACTGGCTGCCAACAGGGATAGCTTGGGATTCAGATCCAAGTCATGTTTGATAGACTAGAGGGCCAAGAATAGTCTGGAAGAAAGATTCAAAACATCAAAAACTGTGAGGTCTGACTGAGACACTTCAGACTTGGTATAGTGAGAGAATAAGGCAATGAATGCCTGTTCTGGTCTAGAAATGCTAGTTTTTTGTTTGTTTGTTTGTTTGTTTGTTTTTTCCTGTTTGCCTGATGGAAGGCCAGAAAGGCAGGGCAGGCCCTGCAATCATGTGAGTTCCCAGGCATGTCTCTTCTTCTCTTACTTTTGTTTATCTGTCATGGTTTTGTTTCCCCAAAAGATACAGCTTGTTGCTGAGTCATAGCTCAGTCTGTAACATGTTTTACCTTGTAAGCACAATAAACTGAGTTCTATTCCCAAAACTCATGCAAAAATGTCACACATGGCTATCTGTGCTTGTAATCCCAACATTGGAGAGACAGAGACTGGCATTTTCCTGGAGCTCACTGGCCAGCTAGCCTAGCCTACTTGGTGAGTGCCAGGCAAATGAGAGATCCTTCTTGAAGGAAAGGTGACGGTTGAAGAACAATAACCAAGTTTGTTCCCTGGCCTCCACATGCACACACAGAAATGACTACCTGCACCCCCCCCCAACATACCTATACACAAACCATCATGCTTACACATATATACATACATACAAACTTGCCAACCAAAGAAGAGACACAGCTCATTGTTCTTCTTGACCTATGGACTTCCCTGCATATGTTTGCCATAGGATCCCAACACTCTCGGCCCAGCACCAGAAGAGGGTCAGTTTTCAGTGCTGGATTACATTATTCAATATCGGAGTCAGAGTTGAAAAGGCCATTAGGAAGGCTGCTGCAATTTTAGCCATTTGCTGATAGATAGGGTGGGTGTGTCTGAGGGTTCTGTTAGTTAGGGTTTCTATTGTTATAGTAAGTCACTGTGACCAAAGAAACTTAGGAAGGAAAGGATTTATTTCAGCTTAGAGTTCCAGTCCACCATCTAAGGAAATCAGGGCAGGAACTCAAGACAGGAACCTGGAGGCCGGAATTCAAGTAGAGACGTGGAGGAATACTGTGTGCTGGCTTGCTTCTCATGGCTTGCTCAGCCTGTTTTCTGATACACCCTAGGACAACCTGCCCAGAGGTGCCACTACCCAAAATGGGTTGAGATCTTTCACATCAATCATTAACCAATAAAATGCCTCATGGGCTGGCCCATAGGCCAGTAGTCTCAATATTTCCTCAACTGTAGTTCCTTCTCAGATAACTAGCTTAGGTGATGTTAGCAAACACTATTGAGGACAGGTGTCCAGGACGAAGCAGCCTTGGTATAACTATTCATGATATCTCACTCTTTCTCAAAAGAATGCCACAATTTAGATCATAAAGTATGTGTATTTAGACAAGTAGGAAATGTGGGTGTAGAGAAGTGTATGGGTTCTGCTTCAATTGCACAGTAGTCTGGTGTTGGAGTTGGAATTGGAAGCAGTATTCTTCTCCAGGCAGAGCCTCCCCCATCCAACGTTCCCTTCTTTAGGTATTCATCATTTGTTTATGCCTTCCTCCATTCCTGTTCCAGAGAGGATTGGAAACAGTCACTCTCCCACAAAGTTTAATACCTTGTCGTTACCGTTTACCACCTTCAAATCATAGAAGTTTAGCTCTTCCCCTCATAAAGCCAACTTGGAAATGCGGTATGCTTGTATATCAGGGCCATATATTCATTTTGACCTCTCTGGGGATTTGAAAGGTGGTTCCCCCCCTCCCCCCAGGAAAGCTATTCTTTATTCTGGAGTTTTACAGCAACTTTGGTCAGAAGCAACAATGCTCCAGCACCAGTGCTGCTCAAGGTACTTTGGAGGCCTCTTGAATCCTCGTTAGGAGCTCAGAATAGAGGTATAGGATTTTCCAGGTTAAGTCTCAGCTTTGTCACTTATTAGATATGCTACCTAGAGCATGTTATATCAGCAAACTCAGCCCCATCTCTGTTATCTGCAAAGTGGAGTGACTTGTGAGAGTTGACTCTGGATGCACAGGAATCCCTCATTCTAGGAGTTAAACATTTTACATGCTTTATATTCTTTAACTGTTACAACCAATGAATTAGGTTTACCATTTTAAAGCTAAGGTAAGTGAGACTCAGAGTCGTTCAGCTATTTGCTCAAAGCTGCAAAACAAGAAGGCAGAAAAGGTGGAATTTAAATCCAGGCTGTGTGTCTCTGGAACCATTGTCAATGACCAGCAGTCAGTAGAAAGGGTACCAGTTAAAGCTGTGACTAGAACCACATACCTAATATGCATTGGCTTATTTGGCCAATGCCCTGTCTCCTTCATGTATGACAAGTGTTCAGTGTGTAGGAAACATTTCTGTCTTTCCTATGTTTTCTGTAATAGAGAAGGAGACTAGCGTTAGGAGTGAGTAAATGCTTTAGTGTTATGTGCGTCAAAATAGTGCAAAAAGGAATAAAACCTAAGATGAGAACCTAGGTCCTAACTCCATGTAGGACAATAGAGCCTGTTGAAGATGACATGAACTTGTCCTTCTAGAGGTGGGTGGCAAAGGGGCCTCTGTGTGGCATGATCGCTCATGATTTTCAGCCTTCATTGTCTAGCCTGCCACCCACAGTGGCCATGTCTGTTGTGGCCTCTTCCTTATTTTTGCTATATAGAATTCCTAGGCAAGACATTCTCTTCTTCATCTCCCTTTTACACTCACATCCTAGAATGCTATTCCAGCTTTGGTTAATGCATGGAATTTTTGCCATCTCTTCTGGAATCAACTTTTCTGCAAAACTTTCTGGCACTTAACCTGTTTCTGGTCTCCCACCCCAGGGAGAATGTAAATTTCTCCCCTCTGCCAATATCCCAGCAAGGCAAGAGTAGCTATTATACTTATCTGTGTCCATCTAGGAGCAGGCGATGAATGTCTTCAAGGTAGGAACTATTCAATTTACATCTTTGTTTTCAATGCTCTTTGACCCACCTATCACAGAGGAATCCTCACAGTTGAATATAAATATAGTTCCTATTTATAAGAGTCTACCTCTGACTGCTATCTAGGTGATAGAAACATCTTTCCTAGGGACAAACAGATGCATAATAGTCCATTCACTCAATTATCTATGCAAATATTGGACAAATATTCAATGGCTGTCTTCTATGTGCTTGGTACTGTTCTAGAGCCTAGAGATACAGTGGTAATAAACAATATCCTTAAGGTCTCAACTATCATTGAATATCCATTGAGAGAAAGCTGATGCAATTGGATCTATTAGCCAAACCAGCTCTGCCAATTGTAATGTCTTAAAATGACACCAATGTATTTAAATCACAGACCTGTGGAGGTGACTAGATAGCTCTAGTCACTTACTGGGTCTTCGCTGTGCTCTTTTAAGCATCTCAGGCTAGCTGGTGGCTGATGGATTTAGGATCTAAACTGCCTGTCCAGCAGATTGCAAGATATTGGCTGAGGAGTCGTGGCAAGTATCTTTAAGCCTGGTAGCTAGCCTTAGCTTCTTTACATGGTCATCATCCAGTGTCAGAACAGGAAGAAAGATCAAGCCCCAGTACATAAGAGATGCTCAAATCTTCCTGAACAATGTTTGTTACTGTGCTATTAGCCAAAAAAAAAAAGTTACATGATTGTTATTACTTTTCTGTTTGCTGTGATAAACTATATGATGAAAGCCACTTAAGGGAGGAAAGGGTTTATTTCAACTTATAGTTCCCTTTCACAGTCCTTCATTGAAGTACGTCAAGGTAGGAACTCAAGGAAGGAACCTGGAAGACGGAAGCATGGAGGAAGTTTACATACTGGCTCACTTGCATCCTGGCTCATGGTCAGCTAGATTTCTTACATAGTCCAGACTAACTGACCTAAGCATGGTGCCACTCACAGTGGGTAGGACCCATATCAATCATCAACACAGTCTTTCATAGCCACGGCCACATGCCAATCAGTTCTGGGAAATCCTTTAGTTGAGATTTCATCTTCTCAGGTGACACTAGATTATATCAAATCAACCACAAAAACTAACCAAACTAGTAGCCAAAATATAGAGTCAGTGTGGCTTGGAATTAAAAATGCATATGGATATAGGGAAGAGGAGAAATTGTATCTGTTTTTATAATCCTACTTAAGATATCATCACTGTCTCCGCTAGAACCTACATCTGCATAGATACATATTCTTGTATGTATGACTAGAGTAGATTTTGTAAACCAAAACCCTTGCATGTCATCTTTCTATTTAAAATTCATTGGTTCCCTCTTGTTCTAAGGATAAATACTTGCATCTTATCCTGAGTACCAAAGCTTATGAGATCTCTACTTAACTGTTCACCCTTCTTTTTTCCATAGCCCACTTTCCCCTTGCATTCCTGGGAATCCAGGAATACTGGCCTCCTTCCAACTCTTGAAACATTGCCGATACCCTTGGTGACCGGGACTTTGCATTCTTTCTAGAATGCCTTTCAGCTGCCTTATCTAGTGGAGTGTGAGGATCATCCCTTAGCCCTGGAACCGATGCCACCTCCTTAGAATCTCTTCTGAGGCACACTCAGTCAGGTGTCCATTACCTGCATGTGTACACCCTCACCCTTTCCCTGTGAAACAGGCACAGAGATTGAAATTATGAATGTGGTTGGTGACTTGGACAGATCTATTTCCTTCACTACACTTTAAGGTTCAGGGAAGAGAGAACATCTATTTTGGCTGCCAAGCCATCCAAGAAGCTTAGTACAGCATCTGGCACACAGTAGGTGTGCATTCAATCACCCTTCAGTGAGGACTGCTAAGGCACATCCCAAGAAGCAGCTCTCACCTCCTTCTACCCTCTTGCCTGTGCTTGTGTGGAATCTGTCAGCAAGAGAGCCGAGAATTTGTCCTGAATTTTAAACAACATTTGATTTCAAAATGGGGAGATTTAGCAGACAAAGCTCTTTCTTTCTATTTTTTTTTTCTTCCATTTTTAAACTACGGCTGAGGTTCTGTTCACCCTCTGGGGATACTTCTAGCCTTCCCTCCCCCACAAAATGGGCGCTGTGAACTGCTCTTGGAAATCTTGTGAAAAGGGCAGGGTATTGGAATTTGAGACAAAGGGAAGAAAAATGAGCTGGCTTGAAAAGTCGGCTGGCATCATAATGAGCAAGATTATTCTGGGAAATGCAAAAAGTCTGCTGTAAAGGCCCCCGTAAGAAGCATTAAAACCAGCCCAGGGCCAGACACACAGCCCACTCACCCACACAGAAACAGCTACCACGTGGCCATTCTCCCTGCACTGGCCGTGACTAGAGGCCTCAGTTCAAACTGAGAAGTATGGCAGGGAGGTTCATATGATAGAAAAAGAGGCAAGAAAGCCAGGCCTTAAGCTGAGGCTCCCTGGAGTCACCTTGTATTACCAAACTGTGGGTCTGGAGGTGCCCCAACAATTCCAGTCCCCGAGGATAAAGAGGAAGTAGCATGATGTGGTTTACGGTTTGAATAGGAGGTATCCCCTGGAGGCCCATGTGTTTGAACATTTGTTTCCCAGCTGGTGTTACTGTTTCAGGAGGCTGTGAAACCTTTGGGACACAGGGTGGAGGTGGCAGACATGGGACTATAGGAGAGGGCCTTGAAGGTTGTAGCTGAAAGCTTCCTGTCATCATGAGGTAAACAGCTGCCACTCACTCCCTTGCCATGGAGTGACCCTCTCTCCGTGTCTTCCTCTCCATGATGGAGATAAATACCTCCGTCCTTAAGTCGCCTCTTGTCAGCTATTTGGACATAATGATAAAACAGGGCTGACATCCACTAGTGTCAGCCTGGGAATGCTCACTCATTTCAGCCCTGCTGCTTCTATGCCACAAGCTTCCCAACGTCTCATTCTCCTCGTTTCAGTTTCAACCTCATTAACGGTATTTATCATTTTGTCCTGCATAGCAACTGTAAGCCACACACATGTGCTTTGAATAGGCTCTATCCTGCTTCCACTTTTACACACTAGGCATTATGATTTTCACTTATGAGTGTGTCAAAAATGAATGCCAGACAGGGCATCTAAGGCTTCATAACCAGTAAGTGGGAATCTTATGATTTCAAACTCAAGACTGCTCACAGATCACCAGGAGGTATTGTGTCCTCTTGTAAACCCAGTTTTCCCCATTGTTCACTCTCTGATTTAAATTCAAGCAGGACAATAGGGGCATTTGAACACATGCCTGCATTATTTTGATGGTCTGCAAATCACACTATCTGATTGGCACAACAGCGACTATCAGTTCTGTCTCTCTTTTATAGATAAGATGGCAGAGACAAAGATAAGAGACTTCTGCAAGGAATTATAAAAGAGCCAGGATTCAGACATGTGCCTGTCTCACCCAAGGCCTACACTCTTCAGTTTGTATACCGTGCTCTGAAAGGATGGGGCCAAGTTTGCACTCTAAAGTCATCTGAGAGACACCCATTCCATGTGTATAAGGGCTTCGTGAAGTTGTGAGTCTGAACAAGTTAAGGTTCTTTCCATTCTCCTTTGTGATTTTCCTAGAACAAAGCAATCAAAGTGTTTACTTGCAAAGTAAAATCTAATGGGCACCACACAATTCAGTAAACAATATTTATTTCACTTGTTTTAAAAAATAAAAGTGAATGGAACAATGCCCTGATAGTTGAAATATTAAAAATATATATCTAAGGACCCACACTACTCTCTCTTGTCATCCTGTTACCCAGACCTTCAGAAGAAGAGGCCTGGGCTCTGAGGTCTGGCTGATGGTCATGGTCTCCTGTGGCCTGTGGTGCGAGGGGCTGTCTTGCTATGAGCAGAGCTGAGGGGGTCCTACCTGGAGGATCAAGTGAATGAAAGTGCCTCATCTAAGGACTTCTGTGGATCACCAGTGAGCAGTCCTTGTCTTCAGAGAGTCAGTGGCGGCAGTGATTTTTGGTTTTTGTGTTTTAAACTTCTGGAAGATTCAGTCCACTTGATGGCCATAAAAGCATTCAATTTATTTCCTTGGTGTGGTGGATGCCCCTATGGGGACATTCTAGTTCATGAAGCTTAAGGATAACTTGAAGTTCATTAGTGGTATTCTAAGAACTCCCACTAATGCAGCTTTGGTGAAGCAGAAAATTCATTGTGTTGGACAGAGGAAAGGATTTACCAATAATAACCTGAGAAGGTCACTGTATTCCCTGAGGCGGTTTCTCAGCTGGCAAACGAGGCTGGTAGCAATGCACCCATCTGACCAAAATATTGGGAGGCTCGAACAAGGCAGCGAAGATGAAAACACTACATAAACTATAAAGTGTTTTCCTCCCTGTTGGCTGACAAGTTGAATGTCATTGTCAGTTTTTTGTTGTTGCTGCTTTTATTTGTTTGTTTTAAGGATCCATTGTCTTGGAAGGCAACAAGAAATATCTTCTTGGGTGTTAGGGTGAACTGGGTCCTGCTGGCCCTGGATGCCTGGACTCCACACTCTTTGGCTGCTCCTATCCCTACCCTCCTTTACCAACAACCCAGGTTTCTTTGGAGAGCTGTTTCATGCAGAAGCGAACCTCTCTCCCTGCAGATTAGTCACAGCAGCTGATAAAGAGGGTTGAGTGACCGAGGGAGACTGAAAATGAGCTCCCATTAACACAATCTGTGAATCTCCAGTGGAAGGGCTGGTAAACAGTCCCCACTTATCTAGCTCTTCAGCATTTAGCTGATTTCCATAATGAGCTTCATTGAACTGCTGGGCCCCCAGAGGTGTCCCCAGGCTTTCAGAAGGCATTGTGTTCTGTGAATCTGATTCACGGAGAGGTGAAGGCGACCATATTAACAGAGGAGGCAGTACCACAAAGGCTACAGAATCTGACAGGGATAGGTCCTTACCCCAAGATTAAGGAAACAGAGTCATCTAGGTTTTTGGGGAATTCTGGAGAGGGAGATGTGGCTGCTGAGATTCTCTCCTAAGTCTTCCCAGGCACAAGGTGAGAAGGACTCAGCTGAAGTAACAGCAAGCACTGATCTTTTGGAAGAGTCAGAGGATCTGGCCACATCATGGACTTTAAATCTATGTCAATGGCAAATGACATAAAGGAGACAAAATATCCTGCTTTATTCTGTATTAGTAGCTCATGTTACAGCAAATTAATTGCTGTAACATAGGTAAACTTAGACACTAAAGACTAAGCACATTGATGCCATGTATTGGCCTTCCATGACTCCTTTATTCATTCTACTCCCCCTGCTTTCCATTTCATTCATTCGCTCAACAAACATTTGTTTAGTGCCTACAATGAGCTCTGCCATGGTATATGCTGAGGATGAGATGGACCATGACAAATCGGTACCATGCGCCTGTGGAGTTTACAATCTGATGAGAGAGATAGAAATTAATAAAATCATCCAATAAATAAATGTAAAATTGCCACTTTGAGGAGAGCTGTGAAGGAGAGCTACTTGATCGGATGAGAGCCTCTGATGGGGAGAATAACATAGTTAAGAAACATTTCCCTGAAGGAGAAATGCTTGAGTTTTGAGATCTGATGGAGTATGTAAATGGAGAGGGAAGAGAGTGGCAGGCACAGGGGCCAGCTTGAGGACAGACTTTTCCCCTGTTGTTAGAGAGAGGATAATCCTCAGACTGTCAGATCATACTAGCTTTTCTGCTATTGCACAAGAGCCTCCAGCACCAGAAGTAAAACCTAAGTGTCTTATCTGATTAAGACTCTTGCAGCAATGTCGTAGACTAGCTTAAATAACTTTCATTGTTCATAATTCTGTTCATTAGAGGTCCAAGTCTACACGGTGCCCTCATAGCTGGTATCAGTGAAAATCTGTTTTCACGTTTACGGATGAGTCTTCTTCTTGTGTCTTCTCACAGCTAAGAGGAGGATCTTTACTCTGGTGTCCTCTGCTCCTTTTCAGGATTACTCAACTTTCATGATCACTTACCGTGATTCCTCCACTGACTCATGGTGTCATTTCCCCAACTTCTAATACCATCGTGGAATTGATATTTCAGTATAGAAATTGTTTAAGGGATCTAGCACTTAATACATATGATTGTTTAGATTTATTTATTGCTTTCACTACATGACCACACTTACTTAGTACAATGCTGTTTGGAATCATTCCCACATAGGATGCAAACTAATGGAACATCCTTCATCTAGAACTTTGCACGTAACTTTGAAGGACAGAATTGTAGTATAGAATGCTGATAACTTTCTGAGGCCCAGATAGATGGAAAAGCAACTGAACGTTAGAACAGCAAGCATGAGTATATGTGTGTTGTTAGCTCACAATGGAGAGGCCAGTGGAATCAGACTCTGTAAGGCCTCACAAGTTGGTAAGGATTCATATTATGTATACAAGACTGATCATCCTCTGCTCAAAAATCAAAATCCTAAACACTTTCAAATTTGTAAGTTTTTATGCCCTGACATGACACCACAAGTAGAAAGAAATTTCTACACCTGATCTCTTGTGACGGGCTGTAGTCAAAATGCAGGTGCACAAAATATGACATAAATTGCCTTCAGGCTATGTGTATAAAGTTTATGTAGTGCATAAATGAATTTCATGTCTAAACTTGGGTCCTATCCTCAAGGTATCTCATTAGGTATATGCAAATATTCCACAATCTGAAGAAAAGAAAATTAAACCTCAATGGAATCCAAACACTTTTGATCCTGTATTTTAGCTAAGAGTTACTCAACCTGTACTAAGAGCAATGGACTGCAGTTGAAATTTTGCTAAGCCATGAGATTTTAATGAGAGAAATCTACCAGAAGTCTATTTACAGTTGCTGCTGCTGATACAGGTAATAACCAATTATTGCATCAGGCGCTCAATTCTTTTCTCCAAGTGACTATGAGATATTTTCTATTTTTATGCCTACTCAATAAAGAGGAGAAAAAGACCTAGATTGGCAAACAATTTTTTAAATTTATTCTTACTATGTGGCCCGTGTTCTTACCAGTACAATATTCTAGTCTTGGACAAAGTTAACCAAGCTAATGGAGTTGAATGACATCGGATGAGGAACACGGGAAGTAGTGAAAGTAAGTGAGGGCAGTCTCACATAGGTTAGTCATGTACCCTGCCTATGCTATTAACTGCAAAATCATTAACCCTAGCAAAAGAGGGGACCTGGAAGACACTTTATGGATGAGTAGTGTGGGAGGTCAGATGTTTGAATGAAAAGATGTATGCATATATGTATGAATAGGTGGAGGTACAGATGGGTGAATGGGAGGGAAGATGTAAGGATGAAAAGATGTATATATGTGTGTATGGATGGATGTAAGGGTGGATGGAAGAATGGGGCATGGGTGGATAAATGGAGAGAAGGAAATTGGGTACATAAATACAGACTTGTAACAGTAAGGAACTTGATTATCCAGATTGGGCTCTTGGGCTTTCAGAAATGCAGACTAGAAGTGGCAAGCTGAAAAGAATGAATGAGTCCTCATTTTAAGACTAGGTCCAAAGAGATGAACAATTTAGCATTTTTGTATATGTTTGGTCATTTTACATTATATGTTGTTGAATCTGTTAGTTGGACCCAAAGGGTAAGAAAGGATCTGTAACCACTAAGAAAGCTAACATCAGACTGTATCTACTTGAAAGTTCATGTCAAATTTTTGCACCAGGAAAAATCCTCATCCAAAAGGGAAGAAGAAGCTTCAATTCTGCCACAAAAGGCCACAATAAGTGTGATTCTCAATATAAATGAGCCAACAAACACTTCATCAACGGCTGCCTCTCACATCCTTGGGCCTTGCACCTTGCACGTCTTATTTTAGTCTCTTTTTCACGAGGCCATTGTTCTATAACACTAGTCTACAGCACACATAGATGTCCTGTGCGATTTCTATCTCTAGCAAGAAAGTGACACCAACATGTATCACTGTCTGTGCAGTCTGCTGATTACTCAGTGTCCTGCTTTCCTTCATCTTCTTTTTCCTCTTGACCTGCTTTTCACCACTTTCCATGTAAATCGGAAACTTGCTCAGATTTCCAGGGCTGTGAATGAAAGTAAGAAGGCAGAATAGAAGCGAAGGCTGACTTGTTACTGTTCTCGTGATATTGGTCCATTTTCTTTTGTTATAGCAGATTCTGTTCATGGTGGTTTATAAAGAAAAGAAGCTTATTTGGCTCAGGATTCTGGTGGTAGGAGACTTCGAACATTATAACAAAAGCATCCTGGTCAAGATCGGAATGTCACAAGAGTCTAGGTAGTACCATAATGGAAGAGAATGGGATAAGAAGACAAAACAACCTCTAGGTTGAGTTAAGAAGCTAAACTAGGATCTAACCACTTGTTTATTTGGGAACTAATTGGGTAGTGGGCAATGCTCCCAATGACTTCCTGCTAGGTCGTACCTCCTAAGGGTACCACCATCTTCCAAAATCAGTACACTATGGAGCAAACTTCTAGAACATGGAACTTTGGGGGTATACTTAGACCATACCAAAACCATAGAAACCAGGCCCATGTCTAGTCAGATCTTTCCTAATGTCAACCAGATCAGGTCTCATACTTCCTAGTGCCTAGTTGTACCTCAACTTCATTGTCATATTTCTTTAATTCATTCGTTTGTCTATTTAATTATACTTAAATTATATATTTATTAAGTGTCAAGTGTTTGTCAAATCCACTGCAAATACTGGAGCTTCCCAGAGTTTTGTTGTGTTCTGAACACAGATTCATCATTTGAACAGTATCCAAGTGTGAATTTCCCTTTCAGAAATCTGATTTTGCAGCTCTGTTCACCGAGGGGTCAGGGTTCCTGCAATCTTAACCTTCTCTCCCACAACCTTGCCTTCTATTTGGACCACTGTCTACCGTTTCTGCTGATGCCTGTCATTGCAGCCTCTGTATCTTTGCTTATGTGATCCCTGTCTTGACTAGGTCACCATTTGAACCCTAGCAGGCCTTTCAGGGCAGAATAAATTCTCCATTTCTTAAACTATTTTACACTCATTCCAGGCAAGTTTACCTTCCTGTGACTCCAGGAAACACTGATTTCTGCTTTATGCTATAAGCACCGTGATTCTGTCCTGAAGTGTTAACATCATTTACTAACTGCAAACACTTTGAGGTTGCAAACTAGACTCTACACACTTTTTATTTTCATTCACTGATAAGGAGAACAGGGTTTACATTTGGAAGTTTTATTATTTATTAATTGGGAAACCATGGGCAGATTTTTAAATACCTCTGAACTTAGTTTCCTTTTCTGGTAAATCCAAATCCAAACCCATCCCTAGGCTAGTGGAGCTGCTGGTAAGTTTGATAGAAGTTTCTGGAATATAATGACTCCTTACTGAATGGCAGATGTTGTGTAATGAACTCTAGGTTCTTACTAGGTTCTAGGTTATATGCAGGACCTTTCCATCAGAAATCCGACCAATATATGGGGGTGATGATGTTGGCATCAAGGTTAAATGAGATACTGGATTGGAAATGCTTAGCATGGTGCATGCATCTATTAGGTACTCAGTGGCGTTACACTCTACTATTGTTCATTTATTCCTCCAAATTGTTTAGCATGATGCAAATGTGAGAAAGTATGGATTGGTTATGAGTAATGAATGGTTGCTCTTTAATCATATCATGGCATTGAGTCAGAGCTTACTTCACAATGTAAAGGCTGCTAATGCATTTGTGCAGCCTTGTGCTATTAGTGGCACAAACAGTATTAAGGAGAGAATAATATGCCAAACAAAAGTTCAGCAACTGCAGGGAGCAGGATTTATAAGAAAAAGTACTCAAGACTGACTGACAGTGCTTATGGGAATGTGGACTCCTCCACCAGGTATACCTAGATTTAGGCCCCTGCCCTAGAGGGTCTTTCTTTTTAGGACTTCCAACAATTAGAATGACACTCAATGGAGGAAAGGCACACAGGTGTCCCTCTGTCTAGAATGGGATCTGGACAGGAAATGGTGTTTGTAGTGACTTTGAGCCATTCGTTGGTTGCAGGGGAACACCAATTGCCATGAAATGAGGGCTCTGTGGATAACAGAGTCTTTGTAGTTCAGTAAGCTTGGCCAGTACATCCCACCCCTGTGGATCTTATGTTTCATTTTAGTAGAGTTGGGGCAGAGCCAAACTTGCCTACCAAAAGCTTTGAAAAGCTCAAAATAAGAGACGCAAAGTCTCAGCATTGTTGTTCATGACTCTTCAGTAAGCCAGCCTGTGAGTGAGGGCTCATTTAAGTTGTTCTTTGAGTGTGAGTCAAGATAGTGGCTCCATGCAGAATTTGGTCAATGTCAACTCTTTCTGGCCAAGGACTTCCCACTTACCATCTCCAGGTGTGGATGGAAAAGGAATTAATGGAAGGCCCACACTGGCCCTTGGTCTGAGTTAGAGTCATCCTGACCTGTTTAGTGTTCCCAGTAATAAAATTGACACTTTAGTCCTCAAGCATCTGTGTCTTATATCAACTTCTCAACTAGCTCAGCCATCACTGAAGAAAGATGTCAATCACCATACAGGACTGAGTAGAAGGATACACAAGATGGCACAGGTACCAGTTGGGGTGACTGGTTGCACATTTCAAAGTTAGTAGAGACTTTTCCTAAGAGAAGAGATTACTGTTTAGTTATGTTTCTTGGCAAATGATCACATGACTGGCACCTACGTAGCTTTCAATGGGGATTCTCACTGAGTCCTGTGGATCATACAATAGTTAAGAAGACTTAGCCTAATGTTCTGTAAGACAATTTTAGTAATAAAATATATCTTACTCACTGTAGCTTTTAGTTTTTACATTGAGTTGAGAACTAGACAAATTTGGAGTTCCGTCTTAAGAGCTATGTGCCTCAGTGCCTTCACTCGCCAATCGAGAATAATAACACATCCCTCTGAGTGTCTCTGGAGAATCAAGCAGGGCAACACATTTGTCAGCAGCATGATTTAGGCACAATTAAATGCTCAAAGGATGACAATCATTATTATTGTGGTGCTCACTTTTCATCTGTAAAAATAATTTTTATAATAATCATCCTAGAGTTTAATATCTCTATATTAATTAATTAAGTGGGAAATTATTGAATTCCATAAACATTAATCAGGGCCTATTATTTGTAAGACAGGAGGAGAAATTACTACAATTAAAAAAAATCCAAACAGTGAGCACTGGGGCTGAAGGGGATGGGTAGTGACTGCTTTCTAGGTTCAAGTTTTCTTTGGAGTATCCAGAAATTTCTAGAAGTAAGTAGTTGTGATGGTTGAGCAACATATTAAGTGTGCTGAATCCCAAATAGTTGAAACACTGAATTTTATATTCTCTGTGTTTTATCTCAAAACCAGAACAAAACAATGGGTAACCTGGATCACCAGGTCCCATGTTCTCATGGAGGTTATGAAGGAATAGAGGGCCATCTGGTTGCCATTTAAAGGATCCACTTCAGGGCTGTGGGATATCAGAAAAGAAACTGAACATAAATGCTATGCAGAAAGCAAGTGATTTGGGGCTAGAATAACTTGCCAGAGAACTAACTGGAGGTGAGAGAAGGCATGTGGACACGTGTCTGGCCTCCAACTGTCTTCTCACTCAGTTCCACCTCTGAAGAGAAAGCTTGCATTGTATGGGATATGAGTAAGTCTTCCCAGGAAAGGAAGAAGGAACATCTGTTTTCCCACCATCCAAATTCCCTTACTTGAGTGACAACAGATCCCACCATGTCTGCTGAAGGACAGGGATGAGGGCATGGCCTGCTTAGGTGTAATTGTATATTTTGGAGTTTATGGAAAGTATAACATGAGCTTTTTCTTCCTACTCTCATTGAATATTCCACAAACACTCACCATATAAACAACATGTCTTTTCTCAGCCCTTATTATCATTCCCAGAACCACTTGCAGGCTTTCAGAAACCCATTATTATAATTATAATCAAGAATCTTAGGACACAGCCATTTGAGCCAAAAATACATTTACATGGGGAATTGTTTGCAGAGGAATGAGAGTGAGAGATGCTATATTATAGCTCTGCAATCTATGGGTAGAAACTCCTACACCATTTAATTTCTTCCCATCCATTTAATTTCTTAATTTAAATTTCGTGTTGTCCAATTCATAACTAATATTTGGGCTTGTTGCTTTTTTTATTGAAAAAAATTACCCTGTGACTTAATTTTCAAAACCCCTAAGAATGTGTGTGTTATTCTCATCCCCTGAGTTCTTCTACTGGGGACAGCAATGAGCCAGAGGAACATAGTGCAACGTTTAAGGGTATCAGGGGATCTCCCCTCACTCCTGTCCCCTTAAAAACAATTGGCTACTCCTTTTATAGTAGAGGAGAGGCTTTTACTCAATGCAGAGTTACTCTAACTCTGTTCATGTTTACTTCATTTTACTTGAGCTTCTGTACTTTGTAGAGATTATAAGACCCAGATCTTGTCTTTAAGGAGAATATGTTAATTACAAAAAAAACTGAAGGTAAATATTTGTAATGGGAGGCAAGATTTAATAAAAGCTGAAAGAGATAAAAAGTGTGTGTGTGTATATATATGATACATATATATGATATACATATGCATATATATGATATATATATGATATGTGTGTGTGTGTGGTGTATATATATATATATATATATATATATATATATATATATATATATATCATGTATCATGGGGAAGAGAGGAGAGGAAAATTACATGACTAGGTTTGATGGGAAAAAAAGAGGTCAACAATAACAACAAAAAGAAGTGGGACCCTATATTACTCTTTTGAAATGAGGTAATTAATACTTTCTCTGATACAAGATGTAAGAGCAGATCTTGGCCTCCTTTTCTATATAGTCAATACAGGTGACTTAGAGAACCACTCAGTGGCTCAGTTTCCCCACTTTCAAGGTGGAAATAGGAAGATTTCTCCTTCTGTGATTCCACACACAGCACTAAGCATCCTGTGAATGACAGATTTCAGCATGATATGGAAGGCAAGGAGATCATCAGGTGACAGAACATGGACCCAGCCCACCCTCTAGGTCCTCATTCTCACCTTGGCTTTTCCTTCTCTGTCTCTGTCTCTGTCTCTGTCTCTGTCTCTGTCTCTGACTCTGCCTCTCTCTCTCTCTGCTTCTGGGGCAGGCCCTACATTCAAAGATTTATTCTAGATAAGTTAGTGTTGCTACTTCTCTAGAATCTTAGTGTGTAAAATTTTCTCTTCCATTATACAACTGCAACATTACACATGTCATAAATGTTAGTTGCCACTGTTGTTATTATTACTCATTAATCTCTGTTTTATGAGGTGTGGCTCATCTGTAGATGGGAAACTGCTGAATCAAGTCTTCAGAAGAAGTCTTAGCCACCCCCACTCCTATGTCCCTTGTTTCTTCCTTTCCCCCCCCCCCCAGTTCCTGTTAGTCACTTGTGAGCCTGAGTCCTGTAAGACATTAAGGCTGAGTCCTGTACATTAAGGCTAGTGAGCTCTGATTAGAGAGGTGTAAGCTGGAGTTGAATCCAGCATACCTGCGGTTGATTCTGCCTTAGCATCACACTGTACTCCTATCTTGGAGAATCTACTTCACTGTGAAAGAAGAATTGGAATCTTGACCCCAGTGTTTTTTCTGGAGACAGTCATAAATGTCCATACATTCAACATTTATCAAATTTTATTGATGCCACTCCCAAGCTTACAAACTGGACAGAACTGAAACAGCTCTGTCTTCATAGGTTTAATTATTATGACAGCAGAAAGACGATACACAGGCAAATTAATTTTTAAATACAAGTGCTATGACATAAGTTTGTAGGACTCAACAATGGAGAAAGCATATAACCAGCATAGAGGATAAGATGACAGAAGACCTGATGGATAGGATGGATGTATTCCTAGCAAACAGCGTGTGCGAGCTCCTGTGGTCTGTACGTGAACATTGTTCTTTCCAATAACAATTTAAATTCTTCATAGGGACATTTGTTACAGTGTTTGTCACATTCTATCTTATTATTACAAGTTGAACTAAAGTATTGCCCATGGGTCTTCCTACTCATTCTTCCAAAATCAGTAACCCTAGTGTGGTATTAGGAAGAAAAATCACTCTGTCATGCAATGCATCTGGTTCAAATATAGTGATCACTTATATATAAGTTATCTGGCTGCATACGTAAGGTACATAAACTAGACACTAATGACATCCACTTAATACATAGGCTTTTCATGAGGGTAAAATTACTTGACTCTATGGAAATGCACCTAGTAGGTACCCAAGAATTGTTAAATGATGCATTACTTAAATATATATATATATATATATTAAATCACGTGTATGTGTGTGCTTGTGATTACCATGCCCGTGGTAGCCAGAAGAAAGCACTAGATTTCCCAATGCTGACGTTTTATGCCTCTGGGAGCTGAGGTGGATGCTGTGAATACAATTCCAGCCCTTTGGGGCAGCACTCTGAGCTTTTCACCGCCCATCAGCCCATGATTCTTTCCTTTTAATCCTTAGCTTGTATTCAGAGTTTTTCCAGTCTAAACTTATTTAACAGTTTCAAGTGAGAATTGAGCAGACATTGCAGCAGGCATCCACAGAGGCAGCACCCTCTGTGGATATCAAGTATATCAAGAGAGGTACTGAGGTGAGTTCAACAAAAAGTATTGGAGCCCTATGGTTCTGCAGCACTAGTTGTGGGGAAGTTTGGGGTAGAAAGGACTTTGTGGGAAAACACAAATTTAAGCCATTCCTGGGTTTTATTAGTCTGTTACCCACGTCTTCCCTCTTAAAACACTTTGCAATCAAGAGATTTTGGAGTGGACTATTTTCAGCCCTCAGCCTTCACCCTGAGCAGCAGTAAGAGGAAAAGCTGATTAGGGAACCTCTGGCCCGCACACAGAAGTCAGAATCACCAATATTCATCCCCGCAGGATTACACCATTAATTTCTTCTCTGAAATATCACAACCATGTTTTCAATACCCTGGTGTGTCTCTTTTAAGGATTCATTATGGCAAAGTTCCTGGAATCTATGACACCTTCTAGTCAACTTAAACCTTCTTTCAAGCTTTAGTTCAAATTTTCTCCTTGGCTAAATTGCAGCCTTAAAGTAACCTATCCTTCTCTAGAAAGCTCTGATCACCTTGGTGTATTGAAGAAGTTCATCTTTAGTTATATATAAAATAATAGTTTTATGCACTGTTGGGTAAGGGACTGTTTAGGGCATTTTGTATTGTCTGCAGGTGTTGGATTTCTGTGGGGGTTGCTTAATTGCTAATGATCTGCATGTGTTATCAGTAGAATACCTGAGGCATTCTGAAAGAATAAAAACACCTGAGCTGAGACGCTCGGGGTGCCACTGTTGATCGAGTATGGTGCTGGTCATGAGGGTGGTTCCCTCTGTGGAGGTCTGGCAGAGTTTACAGCTATGAAAATATCTCCTTGTCTCCTTGCTGAGCCTTCACAGTAGGTGTACAACTACAAATGCCACCTGCAATGTGGGGCCTGACATCACGCCAGATAATCCAATGTGGAGACAAGGAAGAAGAGAAAGAAACACCAGTCCTCGCAGAGGCCGGTAAAAGTACGCTCAGGGAAGCTACCAGAGGATAGAGATTAAGTTAATAATTGAAGGCTCCTGAAGGAAGAGGAGAGAGGAAAGGAAATAAGCCTCTATGAAGAGAAAATTGTGAAAATTAAGTGAGAAAGAGGGCTCAAAAGTGAGAGTCATAGGATAGAGACCTTTAGAGAAAGACAGTTTCATGGTAGAAACAAAAAAAAAAAAAGAAAGAAAAAGAAAAAAAAATCAGCTGGAGCAGGAAAGAAGCAAGGTTTCCACAGCTTTTTCTGATCATGGAGCTGACTCTCCCTCCTGCTGCTGGTGGCAGTCAGGGCACAGGAAATAAACCAGAGTGTACTGCTGTTCTATAAACTGAGTTTTCTGATAGCTTTTTTTGTGTGTGCGTGAAGCTTAAGATCTTGTGGTTGAGGTCTCTGAAGAAGGATATATGTTTCCCCATAGTGGTGGTGAGAAAAAATGCCAAACCACCAGAATGTTTCAATAGAAATTCTTCCCACTGGCCCAAGACCCCCTACTGTTGTGGAAGCCAAGGCTTAGAGCAAAAAAAGCTACTTGGTTAAACTGAGCAGTTTACTTTTCCTGCAAATCTGTCTAAAAGAGGTCCTGATAAGACACATTTGATGGTGATGAGAACTCCACCAAGGAAGGTACCCTTACTAAAAACAAAGTGACCAGTTATTTTTCCAGCAAACCATACTCTATCTTAAAATCTGGAAAGGGTTTCCTAAGGGTCAGCACACAGAAGTTGTCTTCCAGAACAAATGGCTGATGTTTTATCTTGTGCTGGTAGCTGAACTTGGTATTGTGTCACCCAGGTATTACTGGTTTGGAAGGCATGAAGGGGTCTTTGGAGAGCAACAGATGCTTGGCATTGTAAGAAATCAGGAGAGGCCATTAGTGAAGGTGCAGACAAAGTAGCAATTGAAGGTCCAGATTGAAGGGTCATGAAGAGAAGTTAAGAGAAGCTAAGGCTTAGCACCATGAAGAGAGACTGGAAGAGGCTTAGTGAAAGTGCAGCCCAGTTGCAGCAAGGGACTCCAGCAGTTCTGAAGATGTCAGTACCTTGGGATGACCACCAAGAACAACAGCAGCAGTGGAGGGGAGCCAGCCAGAGCCTGGAGTCCATAAGATCGTAAGTGAATATCAGATAATTAGACACTGATAATGTTTTTCTGCTGTCCAAAGACATTGAGAAAGCTTTGATAGACGTTTGGTTTCATTTGGTCCTGTGCATTAGCAACTCTTGTGATTGTTCCTCTTGTAGATAGCTTTGCTTGTATAGTATTAAATTATGTTGTAAAGGTAATGCAATTTTCTTATACAGAAAAAGGGAATTGTTAAAGTTTATTTTTAGTTATATATAAAATAGTTTATGCACTGTTGGGTGAGGGGCTGTTTAGGGCATAGTGTTTGCAGGTGTTGGATTTTTGTGAGGTTTGTTTAATTGCTAATGATCTGCATGTGCTATCAGTAGAATACCTGAGGCATTCTGAAAGAATAAATATAACTGAGCTCAGCACTTGGGGCTCCACTGTCAATTGAGTATGGCGCTGGCCATGAAGGTGGTTCCCTCTACTGAGGTCTGGCAGAGTTTGGACTTACGGATGTAGCTCTGTGTCATCTTTGCTGAACACACAGGGATACTACTACAGTGGTGTTACCCAGACAGAGCCTCTGGATTCCACTTGCTGCTACTGTCACCATGAGAATTTGCATTCAGCTGAATGCCTCCTCTTATATGTAAAAGAGGACTGTATCTGGAATCAAACCACCCGTCATTACTTCATCACACAAAATCTCCATTTCATCATCAGAAAAACAGCATACCATGGGCAAAATAAGGAGCCTTATCTTTAAAGGCTGCTGTCATGATTGTAATAATAGATACAGTATTCTCAAGGAGGCTGCTGACTGCTCTGTGAATTTGCCAGTATTGTTCCTTTCTTGTTGATAGGGCTGGTCATCCCAAATTATATTGTTATATTAGGGAGGTCAGGGACTAACTCTTCTGCTACTTGCTTTTTATGTGACTTTGAAAAATCTCCATTCTTTGAAATTTTTCCCTATTTTCCCACCTAAACAGTTAGCAATTTGAACCAGATAGGTATTTGGAAAGTTTAATGCATGAGGATTCATATATTTCTAGGCATCACTTCTGGGGGTTCTGACTTAGGAGCAGTTGGATATAGCCCTGGTATCTGCATATTTTGCAAGCTCCCTGGGAGATTTTGGCACATGTTGTCTGTGAGCATGCCTTGAGTAATAGTGTGCATATTGTGCGTCTTGTCCCAGCGCAGCTTGGTTGCAAGGTCAATTTGAACTTGCTTAAGATTGGTCCCTTGCAGCTTTGCTGCTCAGGAAAAAGAGCATGCAAAGTTTCTTGGGACCAAGCTGTGCATTAATGTCTGATCAATGAATTTAAGTCAATATCAAGGCTGGTATACCCTCCAGCTACCCATGTTGTGATGGTCAGTTTCCCATCTCATGGCCACTCCAGCAGGCATTCTGTACTTCCCTAGTCAGAGAACTTCAAAACTCATGCTCTGGTCTCACCCCTTTGAGTCTGACTTCTGGGACTATCAGATAGTGTGTGCTTCCCTGGAGAATGATCAGAAAAGAAAGATGTTTACTTGCTACTCAGGATGCTGTCCCAGCAGGTCTGGGTGATGGTTGTGTCATTTTGCCTATGTGTGCATACTTACAGTTACCTCCGAACTTGGCATCTCTGAATAATTTATATAGTACTCTAAGCTATCAGGGTTGAAATGTTTTTTTTTTTTTTAATGTTGCTAACCACATTACATTAACCTTGGGACCTTGTTTAAACATATACTTCATGTAATTTCCCTCATCCCTAAACTTGTATATAGGTCTAATGGCTAAAATCAAGGTATTGGTATAACTGTACTTATTCTGGAGGTTCAGGGGGATGGCTGATTCCTTTCTTCTTAAGTGTGTGTGCATGTCTGTGTGTTAAGTGTATGTGTGTTGGGGGAAATCAGAGCACAACCTTGGTTGTGGTTCTTTAGGTTCCTTCCGCCTATTCCCCATCCCCCTTTTTCGTAAACTGAACTGAAAATCACCAAGTAGTGTAGGTTGTCTGCCTTGGGAGTCCCAGAGATCCATTTGACTCTGTCTGCCTAGTGTTTTCTGGAATTACAAGTGTGTGTCACTATACATAGGTTCAAAAAAATCCATGGGTTCTAGAGGTAAATCTCAGGTCCTCATGCTTGCAAGGCACTTTCCAACAGGACCACCTCTCCAGCCCTGGTTCCTTGTCTTTGAGTGTCTATAGGCCACCTGTGATCTTTGATGTGAGGGAATATCTCCCACAGTCAAAGCACACTTGTTTTCTTTTTCTTTATTGTTCTGCCCCTTCTCATAACATTATGGGGATGACACTGGCTTTACTATATGATCGGAAATAATTGCCACATCCCAAGACTTAACCATATCTAAGTAACCTTTCTGTTCCATATAGGGTAACTTACTCAGAGGCTCCAAAGAACTTTGGGGACCATTATTTTGCCTTACCCCATTAATCACATACTAATAAGCAATTGCCATGTGCCAAACTGAGTCCATATCTATCAATATGACAGACCTGGTCTGGCACTTCTTTGAGACTTATTTAGGGAAAGATAGAAAAGCAACTATGTAATGAAAGTCAGTGTGGGAGGGGTATAAAAAGGAGACTAAGGAAGCCAACTTACTCATTTCACACCTGTCTCCTGGGGCCCTACCACCAGACCATGCCCCCATCCCCTCACTGGGGAATTCTAGGCTGTCTGCTTTCTCCCACCTACAGTCAAAGGAGGAAGTGCTGGGAACCTTGGACTTGGTGCAAGTGTTGACAGGCTTGGGTCAGCTCCTGCCAAAGTCTCAGAGAATTACCTAAGCCGCTGCAGCCCACTGCCGAGTATGGAAAGCTGCTGGCTAATGTATTTGTTTGTGTGCCGTAGGGATCACATCAATCTTCCAGACCAGACACACAGTACTCCTATAGCTACATGCTAACAGGAGTTGATTCCATTTTGGAATGTGCAGCTAAGTGGGCCCCATCCAGTCTAGTCCATAGCTAAGTCAGGCAAAACCAAGCAATCAGACATAGCATCTGAAGATGCACACAAGTACAAAGGATCCTCATGATCCCATCCTATTGTACCCAGTGCTCTAATTCCCTCCTTCTTATGACTTCCCATTAGCTGTTGTGAAATCTTAGCTTCTGACCACAGTATTCAGGTCACTCTTTACTTGACACCTGCCTCTCTGCTGCATAGACTTTCAAAACTAATGCTCTAATCATGCATTAGTGACTTACTGTACCTGAAAAGGCCATGCTTTCTCATGTGTGAATGTCTTTGTCCATTCTATTTTTTCCCTCTCGGAATTATACTGTGGCTATCTCTAAATCTTCTGCTCTAATCTCCTTAATATATTTTTGTGCATTATTCCAAACCTAAATCAGACGTTGTTACTTTCAAGAACCCTTCCTTGAACTACAGACATTTAGCATGCTTCTACAATCTCTCCCAACCTAAATGTACTCCTGCCACAAGGACACTCAGATTGATAACTTATGTGCTTGAAAGCCTGATTCCCCTACTTCACTCCAAGCTCCTTGAAAGAAGGGGCTTGTATGTCATTCATCTTATCAATGTTCCTTGGAGACCTACCATGTCTGGAAGTCTGGCTCCTGTATCAGCTACTTTTTAAATTGCTGTAACAAAAGACCCTGACACAAACTACTTAATGGAGGAAGGTTTTATTTTGGCTTATAGTTTCATGAGGCAGTTAGTTCATGATGAAGGGAAAGACTGGACTGCAGGGATGTCAGCAGCTGGTCACATTATATCTTCAGTCAGAAGGCAGAGAGCAGGATAGGAATAGGCACATGAACACACACACACACGGAGAGAGGTGGGCCATGATGGTCCTCATCTTGCTTTCTCCTTTTCATATATTCTGGGACCCCCAGCACGTGCCACTTACATTGAAAGCAAATCTTCCCACACTAGTTAACCTCATCTAGAAGCTCTCTCACAGGCATGCCTAGAGATTTGTCTTCAGAGTGATTCTAGATCCCCTCCAGTTAATAATATAAAACATCACAGCTCCCAGGTAAGCATTATTCTGTAGAGAATGACACAGCGTTCCCCAAAGTTGCACAATTCAGATATTCTAGATACACAGTGAATTCAGCACTGACTTGTTCAGTGAATAATGAACTTGTGACTGGAACTATCAGTGGTCAGCTTCACGTGCAGTAAATGAAAGCACGTATCTGTTTGAAGATAACAGTGACGCAGAGATATCTCTGTAAGTTGCTGATGTCTGTGAGTATACTTCCATACAGTGAGTACCTCGCCTGAGTAACAGGAAGCCCCTTGCCTGTGTTGTTCTGCACCAGTTCTCAAGCAAACACTCTTTGGAGAGGTGAGCCTGTCCCTGCTGACACCATTACTACAGACAAATAGGCACATAAAACAGTCATGCTGGCTTCTGCTTCATTAGGAACTCAAGGGAAAGGTAGGGAGAAAAAAAAAAAGGCTTAATACTGTTTGTCACTCAAAGATAACATCAAGAGAAGAGGGAATTTTAATCTTATGAGTTAGTGAGAGGTTATTAAAGCAGTGGAAGGTAAACATGAGGTTGGATGTCATGGAAATATACTGTCTTTTTTTAACTTGGAGTGACAGCCAAGGAACATTTCACTCGAGTTCTTCTGAACTAGGATATGCCACTAGTAGCAGAGAATGGTGGAAAATGACTCCCCCTTCTGCCTTCAGGAATGCTTCAAACAGATTTATTCATTTATTTAGTCATTCATTAAATATTCATTAGCACCTAGGTAACCAGTACTGCATTAGGTGGGCAAGGAATTCAAAGAAGACTAAGATCAAATCCCAGACCTCAATCAATTTGCAGTTCAGTATAGAAGCCAGGCAAATATACTGTTATTAAGTTACAAACTTGCTGGAGCTAGGTAATTCCAAACACTTGCAAGCACTCTGCATCATGTAGTACATTATAAGATTTTGGTTGCATTAATTCTTTCTCTCTTCACAAGAATTCTCTGTGGTTGGTACAAGTTTATTTCCTGTTTTCCGCTGAGTAAATAGAAGAACAGAGAGGATAAGTAGCTTTCTGACGATCGCACAGCTGCACAAGAGCTGAGGGAGGGTTTGTACTTCCAGAATCTCTCCCCTAAGTCTGAGCCCTTACCTCCCCTTGCCTTCTTGAGGGAATAGTGATTCATGTAGATTTTTCTTGGATTCATTAAGTCTGGAGGTTTGGAGTCAGCGTGTAGAAGATGGAGATCAGGATCCAGGTTTTGAAGGCTAAACGGGGTCGATAGATGGACAAGGTACATGGAGGAAGTCAGAGAGGCAGGGATGTATTCACAAGTAACTGATAATACTCATGACAGGAGTAGTAGTAAGTGCAGCAGCTGTGCTTTAACACCACACACTGTCATAACAAAGTGGACATCGCTGATTACACAACCAGCCTCTCTGAAATATTGCCTGAGAAAAATAGGAGAGAAGCCCATTGGTAATAACCAAAGGAAACAGGGAGGTAAGACACAATGTCTTGGTGGTGGTATTTGTCTTTCTCAGCCAAGGCTGGTGGATGATGGAGAGGAATGGAGAAAACATGAGACCAGGAAGTTTGGCTGAATGAGAAGACTGGAGCAGGGACTTAGGACCATGCCGAGGACTGTGTATGTGTATGTTGGAGGGGTTGTCATGGAGCTAATAGAGATTTAGGGAGGATTTGAAGAGATGGGAAGGAAGATGGATGGGAATGGAGGGTTTAGCAATTGGTGGGATACCTGTCTGTTCTGTCTTCCTTCAGTGTAATTTCTTTCAGGGAATACAGCCAATGATCAAGAGGTACCAGTACCTGATTGGCAGAGAAAGTATGAGGTCCTTTCTGAGAAAGATTTACACTATCCACAGAACACAAAATTTGCTAACTTTGCTTGGAGGAAGATTTGGGATCACTAGGAGAAAGTTCTTGTCTGGTGTGGCAATGAGGAGAATACTAGGGAAGGAGAATGAAGAAGTAATAACTTCCTAAGACTGACTAAGGATTCTGATTGCAGGTCTTTGGCATCTCGTGGGAGTTTGGATTTCCTGATGTGATGGGAGCTGCTTTCTGCCTTTTGTAAATCCTTGGTTCCTTGTTCCTGATAGCATGCTATTCCATATTATACAAAGTTTCACCCTTCAGGGATGTTGCTTACACATTTTATGAACTTGGAAAGGTCTAATTTCTCTCTGAGCCTCAGTTCCTACATCTGTAAGATGAAGGGGTTAAAACATATAGGAAGAGTTATGGAGTCTAGGGTTATAGTCAACCAATGCAGGGCATGGTGGACATCTCAGTTAGCCTCAGAACCTTCTAACACAGTTAGCTAAAATGCCATTCAGAGTGCAGATACAATTCTGTTTTTTCTTTTCTTGGAATATATACTCTCCCCCCCAAAAAAAAACCAAGACAAAAAAAACTTTCCCTTCTGATATTATTGGATTTTGGGAAGAGATGATATATAGAAATAGTAGAAGAAAGTTCCAGAAAGATATATTGGTACTATGTATTTTAGGAAGGCCTTGAATACTAGTCTGAGTGTCAACAACTTGGTATTTCAAGCAGGGCCACTCTTCAACATACTCAAAGCAACATAACAGATGACAACATAGTGGCTTCATTTTAATCGGCCAGGGCAAAAGAGGCCATGTTCCTATTACAGGGAGATCTATAAGGAATCAGACCCATTAATGACTCCCATTAAATTCAGGGCATGTGGGGAAAATTGTAGTTTGATTTAGTTTAGCAACACGAAGATATTGGCAAGATAATCACATAAAAGCGATGCCTTTTATGGCTGGGCTATTTGATTTTATGTCAGCGGGTTTCAAATTCTCACATTTTTATGATGGTATATAGGTTCCTACATCTAATGTATGCATTATCCAGAGTAAAGGTTAAATAAGTTGTTTTAGTATTCAGGATTCAAACCTGATAATATGGATATTATAAAAAAATTTTCCCTGTCCTCAATGAGCTCTTGCCTGCAGTGTATCTATGCTTTCTCCTGTATCATTCTTTGTCCGAGGGATAGTAGGAGTCTGATAAACCAGTGGGACACAAAGGGAAGGAAAATGGGTGTATGCCCAGAGTTCAAGTCACTGTGGGGTGACCATTGTGAATGTGTTTTCCCCTGGCATGAGATGCCATGTCTATGAAACAGAGATTGTAGGACCTAGCATATAGCACTCTTGCCAGAATTAAGTGCAACCAGGTGTATGATGTGTATAGTACATGGCTGGAGCAAAAAATAAATTCTTGATAAAGTCACACTTACCCCACTGTCCGCCAGACAGATGAGGGAACAAAAAGAGAAGCCCCGTCATCTCGAATTAAATTTTTTATTTAGCAAAGGAAAAGAAAGACCATTGTTTCTTCCTCGGTATGTAGTTTTAAAAGCCATGGTGCTGTCCTATCCTGTATCAGGAGATAAGAGCTGGGCCAGGCCATGTGACCTGCTGGGGAGAGCTGGAAATGAGATTCTTGGCGACAGGGACCGAGGCACTGGAGTTATTTAATGGACATTGTTTTGGAGTTGAAAGGAGTGAGGCCCCATAGTTATTCTCTTTCAATATCCCTCCAAGTCCTTGGGTACATTTAAACCCTTAATTCATCTTCCATCTGTGCCTCTTCCCTTCCCTGATAAGTTTTTCAGGAGACTATGAAAGAAAGACCTATATTATCCATGCCAAGTGTAATTGGCAGCACCCCTCCCCTGTGACGCTGTTGCAAACCTTGGTTTCTATCAGAGGCTGGATCTCCAGCGATTATTCAGTGGGCTCCACGAAGAGAATTCTTGCTGTCTCTTTAAATCTGTCCCTCTGACTATCAGCTTGGCCCTATTTAAATATTCCAGACAATTTCAAGACTTAATAATGATGAATACGATTAAGATTAGAGTTTAATAAGAGCATTAAGAAAAGAGTTTTCATTCCAGATGGAGGATGGGCTGCTGTGAAGATTGAATTGGCACCAGGCCTCCCAGGCCAGGCTGACCAGAGTAGTTCCTCATCTCTCCAGCACCTTAGCTGGAGTGACCTAGGATGGAATGCAGCATCTACTCATATCTCCCATCTATAACTCTCCTCTCTCTGCAAGACTTTCCCAAGTCACTCTCCCACTGATTGACAGAACGTTTGACACCTGCCACTCCCTCCATCAAAACCCTTGTTACTGTTTGTCAGGGAAATTTATACTCACAGTGAAGGGAAAATTCAGAAACCAAGACTCCCCTTACAGCACACTCACTCCTTACTACGATGATTCAACAATAAGTAAGCAACACCATTCGATTTTTGTTACACTGAACTCTAACTTGAACTTTGAGATTGTGTTATAGATTTGAACCCAACCACATGGCAGAAGTGAAAATAAATGAAGAGGCACACGCCGTACTCAAGAGACAAGGTTCAAGACCAGACATTCTCCCACGAACAGCACGTATACACTTTCCTCCACGTGGCTTAGTGGTTCACACCATCTCAGGAAAGCTGTTCAGATTTCCTTTCAGAGCTGGAAAGCAACAATAGGCAATTTCTAATCACCACAAGGCTGTGTTCCAGTAAAACTACAGTTACAGACTCTGAAATTTAAATTTCATGTGTCACAAAATATTATTCTCTTGATTTTTCCAACCATTCAACAACTAAAAACTCATCTTCTTTGGCCTCATTTGGGCCCCGCAGGCTGTAGTTTGTGGATCTGCAGTCTACATCCTTCTAACACGGCCCATTTGGTGTTCTGAAATTTGGACAGCCAAATTAGAAATTTTCTATTCCTAAGGTCTGAGAATTGATTGGGTTTTTGACACACATAAATCTTGGATCCTGGGGGAGGAGGGAGGCTCAGTCTGTAAAGTGCTTGCTGCCTAAACCTGAGGTCTGAGTTCCACTGTAAGCACCAGTGTTAAAAAACCAAGTGGGATGATACATTTGTAATCCCAGCACCGGGGAAACAGATGGAACATTAGGGCTTGTTACATAATCATTTTAGTCTAACCTATGAGCCCCAGGTTCTCACAAGAGATTGTCTCAAAAAGTAAACTGAATGGCTCCTAAGGAATAGCATGCAAGATTGATTTTTGGCCTTCATATGTATGTGCTCACATGTGCAAGCACATACTTCCATATATGATGCATATGTAGCTACAAGCACAAATTTGCATATCCATTCATGCACACATACAAACACACACACACACACACACACACACACACACAAGAACAACTTGGATCATGTTGTTAGCCAAGTTGCAGCCTGAATTTCTCTTTCTCATACCTAAGAGCAGTCTGGCCATTTGAACTACTCTTGATCCCCTAAGCATTCTTTCCAGATGACACTGGACACTTCTGCTTGTCTCTCCCTTCGTTATCTCTACATTTCCAACTTTGAACCTACTGCTTCCTAAAGACGCTGCTCCTCATGGCTCCTAATCTGTAACCCCCTTTTGTATAGTAGGTTGTACTCATGCTTTCTGGAATCCCCATTTTCAGGAGCTACTCTTCTGCCTAATTAATCCCTACTTAATCTCCTGAGCATAAATCTCCCATTGTTTTCTGGACACCTTACCTTAGACTTTTCCTTGACTCTTTATCCCTCTGCACTTTTGTGCATGCATATCCTTCTGTCTGAAACATCTTCTTCTTGCCTGTCCATCAAATCTTACCCCCCATAAGCTTTCTCTAAGCAATGTTCCCGGGCTTCACTCTCCATGACACACCTCTGCCATGTGACCGTAACATTTGCTGTCATTCATCTGCTGCATACTGGGTATCATCTACTGATCATTGTGGGAGAGGTCATATCTCTGGACAAAATCTGATGGGCAAACCCTGCTTTGTAGGGTCCTGAAATTGACCCATATTTGAAGCTTAGCAATAAGAACAGCCTTATCCCACCATCAGAGAGATCAGTGGTCCTGTTTTATGGTATGTTGACAACTTCTCTCTTTCCTTACCTATATTCCTTAGGGAAGCTTGGGTACAGAGAAAGCATCAACAAACGTATTGGACTGTGAATGGTATATATGTCTTATCATTGAGCTTAGGAAAATTCTCATGATCCTTTGAGTCCTTCTCTGCCCTTATCTTTTAGTCTTTTCATCTCTCTCCATTTCAGCAAACCTGTATTTCTAATTCTATCCACTCTTAACTCCAGTAAAATATAGTTTCGATCGGAAGTGCCCCCCACAGTCATGTGTTGAATACTTGGTTCTCAGCAGGTAACACAATTTGGGAACATTCTGGAAACTTCAGAAGGCAAGGCCTAGCTGGAGGAGGTAGGTCACTGGGATATTCCTTTGGTTCTACCTGGTTTTACCTAGTCCTCAATCTCTCTCTCTTTTTCCTGTCTACTGTAAGCTGAGTACCCTCTGCTGCATGTTCTGTAGTAGTATGCCTCTAGCGTAGCTCAGCAAGGACAAGGAGGTATGTTAATTGGTGAAAACATTGCCAGACATCAGCAGAGGGAACCACTATCCTGGCCAGTGCCATTCCTGGATGGTGGAACCCTGCGTGTCCCAGATCAGGTGTTTTTATTGATGCAGAACTCGTCAGGTGTTCTACTGATAGCATATGCAGATCACGAGCAATCAAGCATCCCCTACATAAATCCAGCTCCTGCAGACAATACAATATGCCACGACCTAAGCAGCCCCTCACACAACAGTGCATGGAACAATTATTTTTTTACATAACTGAAAATAAATTTCCACAGCAACGTTCTCTCTACTATGATGCCCTGTCTCGCCTAGAAACAAAGGGGCATTTAGGCCATGATGAACTGGAACATTAGTTTAAATAAATCTTTCCTTCTTTTAAGCTGTTTTGCCAGGTACTATGTCACAGCAATGCGAAGCTAGCTAACACACCTGCTTAATACCCACTCATCCTCGGGGCATCAATTTAAGAGTCTAATTTGTTTGCAAAGCCCTTTCTGTCCCCAGGCTCCAAGTCTCCCGTAGGTTCTGTTTTGAACTCTTCCCTCATCAGCACAGCAGTAACAAGTACCTTGAAGGCAGAGGCCTGCCTGCTTGTTCATTCCTGTATCCTTAATGTCTAGCGTGGGGCCTGGTACTGTTATGTTTAAAGCTTAATAAATTGATTTTTTTAAAACACCGAATAAATTTGGAATTTGGGAATAATAGGCTGGATAGTTTTTCTTTTGCAAAGTTCCATCTGGGGCCTGATGCAAGTGTTTTAAGTACGGGAAGTATTGATGTGGTGACCGTCGGTGACACATTTTTAAAGCTTGCTAGGATAAATTAGGGATTGGCAGGAGAGAAGGGCTATGAATTGGATGGTTAACCAGGGGTAAAGACTTGTGCCAGTCATCCACTGGAGAGAAGCAGGAGTCCGACAGACTGTGTGGAGATCAAGCCTGTCTCAGGATTCATTTGTGGGAAAGCAGATGAGTTGAGGATTCTGGCAATGCTCCAGCTCCACAAGTCACCATAATCTGGTCCGGAGTCACCACGTCCAGGGATGGGAAGACATTAAATGTGCGATGTCATTCATTAATTGAGAGTACCTTCTTCTTTAACCCAGGGTAGACTCACATAACAAAAATTTCAGGGGCTTTTTTTTTTTTTCCCCTCCTGGAGAATCCCAGTGATTGCTTATTTCCAAGATACCAATGGTTTCATTAGGCAGAGGTCAAAAAGGACTTCCTTCTCCCTTAGAGCCAATTTGCAGATGAATTTCTGTACAGAGAAAGCAAATTTGGATTTTGTTTTGGAGGGGGGGGAAGAAAAGATGTCACTTGAGTCATCTCCAGCTGTGAGACCCACACTAAAACTGGGAAAGGGATTCATTTTCTATGTCATAGCCGTTGCCTCCCCGTCACGTCTCTGTGCAGTGCTGAGGATTTCATATGCATTACCTCCAAAGCCCTTTGAGAAAGGGACTCTGTACACTTTACAGGTGGTGACACTGGAGCTAAGAAGGAGAAATGGATTTGTCAAGGTCACTTCCATTATAGTGGTGGCTATGATTTGAATTGACGATCAACCCCAAGAGTCATAGCCAGTTTTCTACTTGCAGTGCTGAAGCTGCATGGTGGACAGATTATCTTTGGCTCAGTCTGACGGGTCTTTTTGTGTGTGGGGAGATGTTAAGCAGAATGGTTTATGTGCTTGGCTACTAAGGGAGGAGTGGAGATGAAAAGCCACTGGAGACTTAACAGAATGTGGAAGGAGTTGCTCTGGTAGTTGACTGACAAAGGGAAATAAAATGTCTGTAGGACCAAGAAAGGGGCAAGGTTTAGGAATTAGAACTTTTCAAACTCTGTGATACAAGGAAACCAGACTCTTCCTATTGACTAACTCTGGAATTCTGGACCTATTATAGCCCAGGGAGGAGCTTAGGTTAGCATTTTAGCTTAAGGATGTGATCTCCAAAGTCCTGTCCTGGTTTGCCTTGAGACACCACCATGGGGGTAAAGCAGCCTTGGCATTGAAACATTTAACATACACACTCCAACTTGTTCTCTGGCCATACCTTGGAAGACTCCATGTATCAGTAATCTTGAAAACCTTGACAAGTGATTTGTTTCTCTTTCTGTAGCTCCAGGGAAGGATTTCTCCTTGGTTCTCTTGGTATCTTGTATAGATAAATCTTCATCGCACAAGGCTGGCTGTCCTTTGGACTGTAGGATGCTTGGCAGCACCCCTACCTGCTCTTCATACTAGTGCCATCAGTAGATCCCAAGCTGTGGCAACCCAAAATGTCCCTAGACATTGCCAAATGGACCCCGGAGGAAAAATAATCTTTCTAGTGATTAAGAAGTATTTTATTTCTCTAGGTCCTTTATTTACCCTTCCCCCTGTTTTTACTGCTGAGGAGCCTCTGAAGCCTAGAGATAAGGTAAGGCTAGCTCAGAGATCCAACCAGCCTTTGGCCTTTTAGCCCCATACCTACTGAAACT
Organism: Cricetomys ansorgei; assembly: GCA_026225945.1. Taxonomy (NCBI): domain Eukaryota; kingdom Metazoa; phylum Chordata; class Mammalia; order Rodentia; family Nesomyidae; genus Cricetomys; species Cricetomys ansorgei. The sequence goes on along the minus strand of JAMJFZ010004312.1, from coordinate 36,293 downwards.
GAACTGCATACAAATGCTGAAGCCCTCAACCCTTCTTTCTTCATACTTTTGCATATTGTATTACTTCCATTCTCTCCTTTACCCCTTACAATTAGAGAATTCTTACACATCTATCATGATATGGCAGGCCCTGTTCTCATTCTTCTGTTGATGCAGGTATTCAGTGACTCTGAATGACTCATTTTCCCTCCTAGCTGTAGGGTCTCAGGGAAGATGCACATATCTGATTCAGCTTTGCTTTTCACATGGGCTGCCATGTAGCAGACACATCAGTGACTATTTATTGATTAAATAAAGTAAAGATCATCAAGTTTAGCAGTTCTCAAGCCTTTTAAAGCTAGACTGGCCTTCTTCCATGGAAACATAATGTGCAAGTAAGATAAAAGTAGGATGCTTTGTTTAAAACTGGGAGGTGAGATCCAGACACCACATCTTCTCCAATTACTGTTCTTTTTTTTTTTCTATATCTATTGTTTGCTTTTTCTATCATCATATAGAAGTCCCAAAGCAGCTACAGGAAGGATTTATGTTTAAAATTGCAGGTCTCAATTTGAGTATTGAATTCTTGCTTTTTATGCTCATGGTTCTTAAACCTGGCTGTCTACTAATGATGGGGAAAGGTACAGATTACAAGGTACTGAGGCTAAAGATTCCATATTTAAATGGTCTTAATTTGGGCCTGGGAATGTGTGTTTCCAATAGTCTCACCAGGAGATGGATATGTTTGTTTTTACCCTCTTGTAATCAGTTCACTGTGCATACATATCACAAAACTTCATGTAGTTCAATAAAAAAATACTTTAAAAATTTGACCTTTACATCATTCTAGAGCATGAAAATCAATTCCAGGTACAGAGCAGGTTAGATCATGTTAGAGGGGAAAAAATCTCAGTCTGTAACTAACAGACAGCACAGGTGCCTCTGTAGACATTCCCTTTGGAGAATACTTTCGCCAAAGCATGGCCTCATATCTCATCTTGTAGCCGACTCCTTTTGAAAATTCCGTCGTTGATGATTAAAACCTATTGTAAAACTATAAACAACGTTAACCAAAGACATTACTTGTTGTTTTAAATTGTCCCGTATGTATATAATACCTTATTATTAAGGCATGACTCTGTGGTGTGTTTGAAATTCACACATAACTACAAAAACTAATTTACCATTTGGCTCTTGGTCTTAGATTTTTGACTGAATGTATAAAAATAGGAAAAGACCAACAGAGAAGGGAAGATCTCATTGGTTCTTATTTTTTTTCCTCTGCCCCATCTATGAAATGAGATGGGTTTTCAGGCTTGGCAGTAGATATGAAAACTCTGGACTCTACCTACCAACTCAGAGGGAGCCATGCACAGTGGCTGCTTTTCTGCTCCTTGTGGCTCCCAAGGATTTTAGCTTCCTGTGACAGCTCAATTTCCTTTGAGGATTGGAGAAATTGCTTCAGAGGAAGAAGGGCCAGAAAGAGATTCCAGTTCAGTGGACCACTACTTTCTACTACTTTAGGTTTCTTCTTCTTCTTCTTCTTCTTCTTCTTCTTCTTCTTCTTCTTCTTCTTCTTCTTCTTCTTCTTCTTCTTCTTCTTCTTCTTCTTCTTCTTCTTCTTCTTCCTCCTCCTCCTCCTCCTCCTCCTCCTCCTCCTCTCCTCCTCTCCTCCTCCTTCCTCCTTCCTCCTCCTCCTCCTCCTCCTCCTCCTCCTCCTCCTCCTCCTCTCCTCCTTCTTCTTCTTCTTCTCCTCCTCCTTCTTCTTCTTCTTCTTCTTCCTTCTTCTTCTTCTTCTTCTTCTTCTTCTTCTTCTTCTTCTTCTTCTCCTTCTTCTTCTCCTCCTCCTCCTCCTCCTCCTCCTCCTCCTCCTCTTCTTCTTCTCTTCCTCCTTATTCCTCTTCCTCTTTTTCTCTCTTTTTTTTACACTATATAGGTTCATGTAACTGAATATATGTGGTTTCCCCAAATTCGAGAATGTTAAAGTGCTTTGAAGATACAGTGACAAAATTATAATTCATAATAAGATGTGTAATTATCTCAAGTTGTTTCTAGTATTGCTCAACCCCATAATAACATGTGAATTCATGGTTGCCTTGATTTAGAACACACAGCTATGTTGTGTTTGCCATCATGTCATGTACTGTTGGCAAACACTACTTAATAAAACCACCTGGGACCAGACTCAAACCCACTGCACATTGCAATGTTTTTAGTATACCCACATGATTTTCTGCTCTTATATAAACAATATTTTCCCATCATTATTCTTCAACATGGAAGTGGGAAATTACTGTATTTGGGGATTGTATTGTGTTAGAATGTTTGATTTTAAAAACTTCTGTTTAAATTTACTTATGTAGATTTCTTTAAAATTATTATTAGATGAAATTTTTCCTAGTATTAGGACAGAATTTCTGGCTGTTTCTGAAATGGCCTTAAACATAATTAGGCAGTTTATTTTATGTATTTATGCAAAATAGCATTGACAGGATTGACAATTGTAAAATCAAAATATTGGTCAACTGGAAGAAAAAAAACCATTTAAGATATTCTGCATCCTAAAGTAGCAAATGTTCAGCCACAATTTTGTTCTTTCTATGAAAATAATATATATCCATTTTGTTAATAGGCAAATTTACTTTTGTTTTTAATGTATGATAAAATTTACCTGCACATCAAAGAGTTGTTTTAAAATAAATCTCTTCATAATTTAAAATTAGTAAATGTTTGATTAGTATATCTATTTTATATGGCTACATTTTGAATGGCAAGTGAAAATATTTTCTGTCCAGAGGCCAGAAAGATAGCTCAGCAGTTCAAAGTGCTTGCTGAGCACATCTGATAACCTGAGTTCAGGTATAGGGTATCTATAATTCTAACATCACTCCCATGAGAAGGGAGACAGTAGCAGGAGAATAGCCATCAACTCAAGGACCAGCTTTCTGGGAGTACATAGAGGGGCAGAAACTACAAGAGAACCCTACTTCACCAAGATGGAAGAAGAGAATTGACTCCTGAAAATTGTGTGCTTGACTTCCACATGCACACCATGAAGTTGTGTGTGCCTGCATGCACACACCACTCACTACTACTACTACTAGTACTGATGATGATGATGATGATAATAATAATAATAATAATAATAGTAATAAAATATTTAAAAAATCTCTAGCCAGAAGGGATTTTGAGTAGAAAAAATTTAAAAAGCCCTGCTTTAGTTAAGCTTGGCAGTTAATTGTACATGAAAGGGAGGTAGGAACACTGTAATTGGAGTTGGAAATTATGTTCTAGTTTGAGTGTGACTACCATTCATCTGTGTGATCCCATCTTTACCTTCTGAGTTTCATTCTTCATCTGTAGACAGATAGTTAATGTGCTAATCAGACCAATGGACATCAGTACAACTTTGGGCATAAGTATGCTTAGCGCTGAGGGTGCGACTCAGAGGTTTTGCCTCTCATACAGAAAAACATGAGTTTGATACCCTGCACAGCATTGATTGAGTGTGGTGCACATCTTTACACTTAGCACTTGGAATGTAGAGCAAGAAGATCAGAAATTGAAGTCATTTTCCGCTACATACAGAGTTTAAGGCCAGACTGGGATACATAAATAACAATAACAACAATGACAAAACAAAATAAGAATGCTTAATTACTGTGTTATAAATAGTTGTGTGGTCAACTGTGCATCAAGAGTCAAAGAAGGAACTGATGACAATTGCAGTGGCTGCCATTTGTTGAACACCTACCTTCCTGACACTTGTGTTCATAGATAACATACATCCATAGTTTAATTTATCCAGTTGTCCTTTGAAGATCCTTGTCTTTATCTCATAGATGAAAAAGATTTCCAAGAATTAAATATATCAGCTAAGATGATAAATGACAATCTTTTGTGGGATTTGGAGACTTTGTCTCTGGCTTGGACTTCTAAGCATCACCAAATACATTCATGGATACAAAAGGTATCCTAGATAGAAGGAGTATCATGGAGAAAGGGACAATGGTCATCAGAGAACATGGGAAACAATGAAACAGTAGAAGATGAGGTTGAACAATAGGGCTGATGAAGAAAGAGATTCTTGAATGTTCCACGGAGAAGTACAGATAATTCAAGTAGGTAATGGGGAACTATTGAAGGCTTTGAATGTCACATGAACTGTGATTAGTCTTTAGTAAATAAATGCATAGATAGATGGAAGTTGGTTGAATGGGTTGATGAATCCCAATTTTCAGGGAAATAGCAGCTACTAAGTGAAAGGAGGAAAGCAATAAGACAGAAGGAAGGCTCCAATAGTCCTTACCCTTTGTGTATCTGTCTTTGCGTAATCTATACTTATTCAGTGTAGCCTGCCTTGGTCATTTGCTGCTCAGGAGCAGAATGAAATTGGAGAGATAGTCCTCCTGTGTTTAGGTCTCTTCCGGATGTTTTGATATTTCTTCTGTTTCATATTCTCTCTGTTGTCCTCAGTTGTTTTGTCTGATAGATCAAGTCACCGCACTAACACACCTTTATTAGGTGTCATATGGCAAGAAATTAAGACATCAAGAAGGATTCAGGGAGGAATGAAAGGGAAGAAATGAATGAAGAATGAAGGAAAGAGGAGCAGAGAAGCTCTGGACTTTCTTAACAAGAAAGAATTTCCATGCTCAAAGATTCTAGAAAACACAAAGCAAGGTACAACTTTTATATGAGCAATTGATAAGAGCAATAAGCATTACAACAATGCAGGCATCTAGTGTTACTTAAAAACAGGATCCTAAGTCAGAACAGACAGTTGAAATCTTCGTGTGTGTGTGTGTGTGTGTGTGTGTGTGTGTGTGTGGTGTGTGTGTGTGAGTGTGTGGTGTGTGTGTGTGTGTGTGTGTGTGTTGTAGGTATGTAGAAACAGCTGCTGCTACCTGTTTTCTTTATCTTTCCCCATAGTTAAATTTACAAACAGAACACTAAGTCAGAACATACAGTTGAAATCTTGTCTGAGTGTGTGTGTGTGTTTGTGTTAGGGTAGAAATAGCCCTGCTACCTGTTTTCTCCATCTTTCCCCATAGTTGAATTTGAGTGTTAGCTGGTATGTTAGTTACAGATTATGTAGTGAATTCCTCAAAAGCACGTGCCTTCGTTATTTTCATTTGTCTGGATCAGGAATTTAAGAACAGCCTGTGTGGGTGTTTTTGACTCAGGTACCATGTCCATTGGAGCTATAGTCATTTGAAGGTTGATTCTGTAGTCCTATCAATTCCCAGCTGGCTCAGTCACAAGCTGGATAAGGCTGTGTTTCAATTGTGTGTTAAATAAATGTGGATGCTGTACAAAATTTTCCCAAAGTGACCCAAAAAGACCAAGGTAGAAAGCATCATATTTCCTATGACTCATATTAGAAGCCACTCATTTTCACTTTTCTTATAGTTTTTTTGGTCTCAAGGAAAACCTGATTTAAAAGAGAGGACAATACAAGGTCATATGTACCCAGAAGTTAGAACTGTTAGACGACATCTTGGAAGTTGGCCTCACAAACCTATTTAGAATAAAGGCTGAAGCAGTGAATTGGGACCAGAAAATTGAAGCTGTGGATTGAAGATATTGGAAGACCAAATAGAAATAGTTAGGCCCTTGATGCTCATAAAGTCATAACATAGGACCCAGACTACCTAGGTATACAAAAGAGGGCAAGATAAATGGGCTTCTTCCAAATACTTGAACTGTTTCATCATCAACCTGGCCAGTATATTCTGGGACCTAAGAAGGTTCTTACTATATCTTTCTGTTCTCTGTGAAATGGGGACAGATAGATAGAGATGCTGTAAGCAATATCAAATGTTATATATGTTAATGCCTGGCACAAAACTGAGCTAACTGGAAATTCTTGATACTTTCCTGAGTTATTATTTGTGTTTCATAGATGTTACTGTGTCCGGCAAGTAAGCCAAGACAAAACCATAGATCTTTCCCCAAATCCCAGTGTTTTATATAAGTCCTTTTATTTATTTATTTTATTTTTTTAATGTGTGTTGGGATATAATGAGGGCCTTGTGAAGGCTAGATATCTCTGAGCTATATCCATAGCCCTAAATATTGATTGTTCCTTTTTGGAGTGTGGGGTAAAATGAGGGATGTAAATGAAGGTAAGCCTATCAAGGGAGGCATATCAGTATGAGTCTTGAGCCACATAAAAAGTTTCAAATGTTTTGGAAGAGGAGAAGCAATATACTAAAACCATAGACCTGAGGGCTTCATTTACTCGACTAGGGTATGTTTAGAGAACTTCTGTTTGTTATTGGCTATTCTTTCTATCTATCTATCTATCTATCTATCTATCTATCTATCTATCATCTAAATGTCATCTATCATCTATCAATCAATCTAACTATCATCTAAATGTCATCTATCATATGTCTATCATCTATTTATCTAATTACCTATAATCTGTGCATATGTATGTATGTCTGTGTTTATGTGTATTCAGGGTCATATATGAATTTGTGGGTTTGCAAGCACATATGCGTGCATGTATGTTGAGGTTAGATGGTAATTTGGGGAAGATCATCAAGAACCATGTGCCTTTGTTAGAAATGTGCGTGTTTGCACACGTGTGCAGGCACAAAGGTGACATTACATGTGTGGAGTCTGATGACAATGTTTGAGGGTCTGTTCCCTCATTTCATCTTGTTTTTGAGACAGTTTCTCTTGATATTTCTGTGTTTTATACTCCAGGCTAGCAAGCATCCTGCTAGTTCTCCCATCTCTGCCTCTCATCTCGCTGTAGGAAATGCACACCACTACCTCCAGTTTTTTTTTTTTTTTTTTTTAATGTTGATTCCTAGGATTGGACTCACAACAACAGACTTGCTCAGGAAAATCTTTTTTTTCCACTGACCCATCTCCCTAAGTCCCTACCTCGTTTGTTAAGACTGAGTCTCATTGACCTGGAGCTTTGGAAAGTACCCAGGCTTGCTGTCTAGGGCTCTGCCTGACTCCACCTCTCCTGCACTGAGATTACAAGTTCCTACAACCGCACCTGGATTATTTTTTTAATATGGGTACAGAGGATCAAACCGAGGGCCATATGCTTGCAAGACAAGCAATTTGTGTAACAATCCCTCTTCCCAGACCTGTCACTGGTTCTTAGTTCTGTCTCCTGAATGTTTTTCAAGACAGTATGAGAAAGAGAACTAAAGCAGTGACTTGGGCATGACCTACTTTTAAAACTTGACTCTTTGCCAGTGCTTAGAACCAACCCTGAAATCAAATGTTTCACCCTTGTTTGGACGATCAGGTGTAAATATACATTTTAATTATTTACATAATTAAGCCAGTGATTTGCTGCTGATCTGATATGTTTGACAATATTTCAGTGCCATCTGTTTCCTAATTGGACTTAATCTTCAAAAGATGTTTCCAAAATAGCCACCAAATAATAACACACACACAAAAATCAAGATACAAATCAAACCCTCCTCTCCTCTGCATTGCATTTATGAATACACAATAACACACACCACAATCTTTCCCATCAGTTGCAGAGATTTTCTCTATTCTGTGAGTGTGGCATGGTGGATTGTATCATGATAAAGATGTCTTAGTGGTACAGGAAATTAATGTGTGTTGGTCCCAGGAGGAAGATTCAAGTGCTGGCTTTCTGTGTGACCTCATTCAGAATAATTTCCCTCTCCGAGCACAGGCATAATATACATAGTTCTGGTGCCTATCTGTTATCTGAATGTCTTCATTGCATCCTGTCTCTATCACACAGATGCTACTCATACTGGGTACCTTTTACTCTTGATTGTGAGGCCCTGGAAATGCCTAACTTTAATGTGAGGCTTTTGGTGATCCCTTTCCCTTTGCCAGCTTCATTATTGCATATAACATAAACCATACATTCAACACCAATTCTGGAATCTTGCCTTGGCAGGGTAAACTTGTTTCCTAGAATAGGATTTTGGCCCTGGAAGTGGGCTGTGAAATCAAACTTCCTATGTTGGAATTTTTTTCTTCTTTATTTAGTAGCTCCAGGTCCTTAACAAAGTTGTCTAAACCCCTGTTTCTTCATGTAGAGAATGGAGGTCATGTTACTATCTTTCTCCTACGTATAAGTAAAAGAATGTCTGAACAACCCCTAGCACATAGCAAGCTCTTGCTTAAAGCTTAAAGCTGGGTCATTATTCCCAGGCGTTTGTAAAAGCTTTGTCTGAAAACCTGCTTTGAAGAACCATGAAAAATAATGGAGTCTTTTTTATTTATTTCTCAAAGTAATTGATAGACACATCTGTGATAATAATATTTTTTTCCTGCAGACTTAAAACCTTTCAACCCAGTCTCTAGGTGAAAATAAACAGGCAAGGAAGATCTAGCGGACTCACATAGTGAGTGGCTTCAAGAATTTCAAATTTTCCTATAAACCAAGAGAGTCTTGCAGTCTAAGACAGTGCCATTTTGTGGGTATAATATGTCATGGGGCAGAGCTGAGTTTTTATCTACTGTCAGTAGCTCAAACTGAGAACAGCAAAGTTCTGTTTCTCACATCCCCTACCCCACACAACCTGGTTCTTCTGGAAGTCATCAATATATTTTAAGTTCTTGCTGTGTACTAGGATCTGGGTTAAGAGCAAGAACTAAACAATGGGCATGCTGATTAGTGTCTTTGTACCCACCTCCATCTTGAACATGTTAATGGAAGACACACCTGCACCCCTTTTTGTATGCATCATGATGTTCAGTAGGAGGCGAGGTCTTGGGAATGGGACATGTTGGAGGTTGCATTTTCCATAGGGAAGTACAGAAGGACTTCCTGAACAGGTGTTGTTCCACAGACTTGGTTGAAGCAAGGGGATACAAACATGGTGCCAGGGGCAGGGTGTTTTCTGGTGAAGCCACAACAAAAGCAAACTCCTTAAGGTTGAATGCTTGCTCATCTGTCTCACAAAGGCTAGTGTAGTTGTGGGGAAAAAGCTGGAGGAAATCAGTTATGAGTGACAGCCAGGTGCTTGATTCATAGCCCAGGGGAAGACTTAGACTTTTATAAGGAGTGACGAATGATGACTCTGGAGAATGCATAGCCTGGAAGAAGAATGGGCGGATTCATGCTTTAATGGGTCAAATTCTAGCATTGGTGTGACGGAAAGGTAGTAAAGCTAAGAACAGAAGCAGAGAGACCAGGATGGAGGCTATTGTAGTGCATCTATGTGTGGGAAGTAGAACATGGTGAATGTTGGTGAATGTGATCCAACTCTGGATGTGATATGATAGTGTATGCACTGGGGGGGAAAGGAAGGACTCTAGAATAACTGAGGTAAGTGATTGTTTATTCCCAAGATGCAAAACCCTGAGTCAGAAGCAGAATTGTTACTGATTTTGAAGGTTAAGGTCAGCCTCCCATTTTGGAAACTAAGCACACGGCAAATATATCTCTCAGATATACAGCATCACATGTATGGTGCTGAAACCAAAATCCTGATTCTCTGATCTCTGAGGAGCAACTATGCTACTAGAATTAAGAACAGGTTCAAGGTCTTCTACATAGGACATATGCAATTCATTGCTGAAGGAGAAGAGAAGGCACCAGAAGAGGAGACTGAACAAGAAACAGCTGGATCATCAAGGGAAATTTCAAGGATCCAAATGCACTGATTTTCCAGAGCTACATTTACAGATCCCCACATCCCAGCTGCATCAAAACAAGAAGATTTTGTTTCCTTGCTGCTGAATAGGCCATCAGTCCAGAGTCCAGGTAATGGGAGCATCAGGCTCACTCTGAAGTCCTAGGGGAGTGGAAAGACCCTTTATCAGTTCTTCTAGCCTCTGGTGACTTTTGCAAGTCTATGATATTCCTTGGTGAATGGCAATGTAGCTCCATCTTCTACCTCATCTTTTCATAGCTATGTTCCTGTGTCTTCTGTGTGTCTCTAAATCTGTCTATCCTTATGAGTATACCCATATTGGGCTGAGGGTCCATCTTAATCCACTGTAACTTTAACCTGTTTCTATCTGCAAAAATCCTGTTTTCAGATAGGGTCACATTCAGTGGTACCAGGGTCTATTACTTACTTTAGTCTTTATTTGGGAACACATAATTCTACCCACAATGGAAAACCATGCATTGTCTGCTTAACTCTGTGCTTTATGTTTTCTGTTTGTGCTCTCTGTTGATAATCATCGTGGAATCATATTTCAACTCTCCCTTCATTTCTCATTAAAGTAAATTCAGCATGTTAGCATTTCTATATAGTTATCATGCAGATGTTAAGAAGTTATTGACTTGAGAAGACTTCTGTGTTCGGATATACTGAAGCAACACATTATAAAACATACATATTTTTGAAAAACACAGGACTTCTCGGAAACTGTGTTATAGAGGTGGAAAGGGCATTGGGGCTCTCTAAGAAAAGGAATGTAGTGTACAGATTGCCTTTAGATCCCAGAACCTTAAGAACATATCAGGTTGAGATAAAAGGGAAACATGGGGGGTTGAAAAGTAGGACTTTTCAGCAGAGCTAATAGAAAGAGCAAGGAAGATGGTCTCAATATATAACCTTTTCATCTGTTCATTGTTGCACACATCACAATGCAGATGAAATTCTGGAGAAACTTAGATGAGGAGAAGGGCTGAGGAAGTTAAATCTACCTCAGGCATCTCATTCCATTTTAACCTTCTTAACAAAATGTCTGCCCTGAAACATTTCCGTTTGAGTTGATCTTGTTATGCTCCACTTTCATTTGTTCTTTTCTAACAGTCACTGGAAGACTGGTCCAGAGACATGGACATCATACACACCCTCCAATTTTATCCTTCCCATGACCTCTTAAAAATGAGAACACTTTTTCTTATTAGCTATTTCTTAATAGCAATAGTGATTGCTAGGAAGTAATGGGCTGTTTTCCCAACCCATGTGTCTTCTGGTTGATTCTGGGTGCTTTTCAAAATTTATTTCCAAATATATGGGAAGGAGAGAAAGCTCAGTTGGTAACATTCTTGATGTGAAAATGTGAAGGCCTGAATTTGAATCCCTAGAACTCACCTAATGCTGGGTACTACAGTGTATCTGTAAATACATGCTGTATTACATGCTGTAATTCCAGCATGTCGGCAGTGAGATGGGAAACAGAGACAGGAAAATTTATCTACCCTCCCAAGTCAGCTAGCCTGTTATATACTACAGAGAACCACGGAGACCTTTTCTCAAACAAAGTGGTAGACACCGACTGACATACGAACTTTTCCTCTGACCTCCACACACACTGTGGCAGGCCTGAACTCACCTCCCCCACACCTCAAAATGTCAGTGTATTTAGAGACACTTATTTAATGTTAAAGATGTAAAACAGTACATCATACAGAAATTGAATTTTAAGTTTTTGGTTGTTTTTTTTTTTTTAATTTAAAAAGCACGCTTATAAGAAGAAGAATAAAGGCTAGCTTTACAAAGAACATCAAATAAAGGAACACAGTCGTTAGTGATAATAAATAGTAATCATGTTTCTGATCATTGGCAGATGCTCCTTGTTCAATTCTCATAGCCCATTTGTGGAGTGGACATTTATATTTTAAAGACAAGGACATTTAGTGATTTTTTTTCCCCCAATGTATAATTGCTATAGATGAGACTAGGCTCCAAGTCTGACTTGAGAGTTTGATATTTTTATCCTATATTCCTTTTTAGTATTTTAAAATGAGGTCTGCCATTTGATGGGAGTGGGTGGTCTTAGCAGAGAGTGGTGTTTCTTTTAAGCACTGTCACTAGAAGGATTCCTGAGCTCTGTCTCCTTTTAGTGAGACAAAAGGGGCTTTAGATATGCAGATCCCTTGTCTCCAGCCATGTGCCTCAATGCTTTTCTGCCTTGGACTTTCCACTGTTCTGAATCACTGGCCTAATTCTAACCTAGATGTCTTCATTGTATCCTTGAAGGGATAAAATACCCATTGAAAGCAACATAAGGGAGAAAGGTTTAATTATGGCTCTTGAATATTGGTACAGTGCATCTTGTTAGGCATGTCATGGCACCAGGAGAGTGAGGCAGTTGGTCGACTGCATCTTCAGTCAGGAGGCAGAGAAAGATGAATGCTGCCACTCAGCCCACATTCTCCTTTATTCAATTTTGAACACCAGCCCTTGGGATCTTACCATCCACATTCGGGATGGGTCTTCCTTCCTCAGTCAAACACTCTCTGGAAACTTCATAGACACACTTAGGGGAATGTTTCCATGGTGATCTAAAGCCTGTCAAGTAGCCAGTGAAAATTAACTATCACCCTGACATTGAGCTTTGGCTTCCCATACACTAGAGTTCAATAATCTCCTTGCAAGGCGAGCAGCCTTGCAAGGTTAACAGTACAGACGAAAAGACGGAGACTCAAGGGTGTATATTGACATCTTCATGTCCCCTTCTGATTTCTAAGCTCAGTTAACAGAATGGGTGCAGATGTCAGTCCTCAAATCCTGCAGACTTGCTGCAGCCCCAATGCTTCATTCTTGGTTTTATCTGGCCATTACTAATGGCTCAGAGTTGGTTTAAGATGAAGATAAAATTAGACCTGATGATTAAGTTTCCATAAAGGGAATGTTAGGCATGACCAGAAAGAAGTAAATTTGGAGCAGACAACATCTTAGCATTGTTCTTTGTCCTCAACAGAGCCAATTCTTTGCTATAGTTAATAATAATGATATGATAATCAACATTTTTCAGATTCCTGCTATGAACCAGGAAGTGTGCTAGTTAACTTAGTTGGCTGATGTAATTTCATCTCAACAACAGCTCATTAAATTAGGTCTAATTTTTACAGTCCATTTTGTGGATAACAAAACTGAATCTCAGAGGGCTTTGTTTAGCCTCTGCCCCTCCTCCAAAGTTCCTGAGCTAGAAAGGGAATGGAGAGTATTCCAGAGCCAACTCCCTTACCCAGTATGTTCTGTGACTTTATGAGTGGCAGGGTCAGACATGCTTAGAAACTAGGACCTCCTTCAGATATATGTGGATGTCTATTTTGGGATCTCAAGGCTGTTGTTTGCTTATGAACCCCAGCTCTGTGACTAGTGTAACACACAGCACAGACTGTCAGCATCACAGAACTGTTGGACCAGTCTGGGCTGTGACCCAGTCAGACTGCCACTCCCCTACCATTCTCTGATTGTAAATACAGCCTTCTCACCTGATGCGAACCTAGTCGTGTTCTCCGCTTCTACAATTTTACTTCAAACATGTTTCCCTTCAGGCTGTTTGTCTTTCTTCAAACCCATATAAATCTTCAAATTTGTTGTTTCTCTTCCCTGGATCTGTTTCTTCCCAACTTTGTATTGTTTTAAACGGGAACAAAACTGCTCTTATCCCCTGTGAAATTCAATTTAATACCTCACTTAGAGTTTCCTTGCCAATCAGGAAATAAAATACAACCACATCAGACAAACCTTTAAATTCAGCCCTGTCTTCATATTTTGCCATGTGTCTCTTGAAATTTACACAGCCTCATTCCCACTCTAATTGATTCTTCTAACCTGACCATGACTTTTACCATCCTGTGGTTAGCACACTGGGCTGGCCTCATTTCTTCACTGTCAGAACATATATCACCTTTAAAGGGACCCACACTATCAGGAAGTTTATGTCTCAAATTTAAGATTTCTTGAATGAAACAAGAACTGCTGGGCAGTTTACAGAGTTTAACATGAATAATAAAACATTTCAAACATGAGGCTTTCTTTTTCCCAAAATCTTAAAAAAAAAAAAAAAAAAAAAAAAGGACAGAGGCATTCACAGTTCTCTGAAGAATCGACAAACCAAAGGCAACCAACCAACCAATTTCCTTCAGCCTTGTAAAACTTGTAACTACAGAATCTTCCCTGCCTTCAACAACTATGATCCCATTAGATTTGGTTTATAAAGGGTGAGCCTTGTCCTGAGTGCGACTCTGAGAGACTGTAGCTACTATGGTTAATCTGCTTCAGAAAGAAATCAGTCTGTGTCCAAGAAAGCTCTGTCCATTATAGTAGGTGATTATGTATGCAAGGCCATTATATATGCAAATAATGTCCCAAATTGTAGAGACCCCGACTCTTACTGGAACATACATCAGGCTTGGAGACTAAAATCCTGGACTTTAGGTTTTCCAGTGTCTAAGAACCCCATTTACTGTGTAATAATCACTTTTAATCTTGATTTAAATCTTTTCCTTAATATGTGGATAAGACTATTATCTCCTCTTGACAGATAAGGAAATCCAACCCTTTAATACAGAGGTTTAGGAAAACCCTCCTAAGGCATGCATCAAGTAAATGGAGAGTTGCTGCTTGATCATCAGTCTGCCCTGTTAACCACTCTTATTGTTTGGGCATGCGTCATGTGTTTAACTGTTGGCAGAGTGGCAATGTGAGGAGGTGATGGGACCTTTAAGCAAGGTAGACCTTGCTGAGGGATGGTTGAGATTGTTGTACTCAGAAGGAGTTGATACAGTTCTCTGGGAACCATGAGGGATGCTGTCCCAGAAGTTGATGCAATTCTCATGAGCTCATGGGGAATGGTGTTCTCAGAAGGAATTGGCGCACTTCTACTAGGACCAGTGTAGGTCTGGTACAAAGGGCTGTGTTCCCTAGCTTGACATACTCAAGTTTCTTAACTCAGTATGTGATGTCTGGACCTTGCTCACTATCCTGCCACTGTGATGTTATCTTCCATGATGCCTCAATGAACTCAAACGGATGTTGATACCATGCGGTTGAACATCTGAAACTGAGTTAAAGACAAAATAAAGATGAAAACTTTTCTTTACAAAGTAACTAGCCTTAGAGGCTTCATTGTGATATCAGAAAACAGAATACCGCTGACACTATATTGGCTCACTGTGTTTACTTTAGCCAGACCAAACCATTTCTCATCTGTGTATGAGTTTCCTTCTTAATTGTTTCTTACAAAACTAAAGGGGTTATGGATTTAGCTCAGCGGTAGAGTGCTTCCCTAAGCAAGCAAAAGGCACTGTGTTGGTTCTTTAGAGAAATTAAAACAACACAAAACAATACTAAAAAGAGCTTGGATTCTGGACACCTTCTTTTAAGATCTAGGATACCATCAAGAGTTGTGTAGTCTGGTGTAAGTTTTCTGTGCTTCTGACTCTCAGATTCTCCATGTGTGAAATGGGGGTAAATATTCAAAGTGAGATCACTTTTAATAGCAGAAATGAGACTGCTGTGAATAGACAGAGTTTACTTTTATTTGTTAAAAATGATTCCCATAGGACTTAAATAGGGAAATATTTTGTCATGTTATCATCTGGTTAAAAATATATGTGTAGCTTGGTGAGGTGTCCATTCCCTGTGATTCCAGCATTTGGAAGGTAGAGAAAAGAAGATCAGGGTGTTAAGGTCAGCCTTCCTGAGTTCAAGACCAACTGGGAAACAGGAGATCTTTGATCAAAGAACCAAAATGTATGTACTTCACACCCATAGGAATTTCACAGCTGGCCGTGACAATTACCTACAGAGCATTGCAGGGTGAGTACAAATGAAAGTTCTAGAATCAGGCAGATCTATTGATTTATGCCACTATTGATATTCTTTGGCAAGAAGCTCAACTTCTTTAAGATTTGGTGTCTTCTGGGAACCAGTAAGGTGAACCCCTATAATAGGTGTGAAACTGTCTGGAATATTAATGCCCATGAGTCATTTAGTGCAGTGCTCAGTGCGGACTGATGAGAGAGAAGCATTTTACTGGGTGGTTCATGGAGTATCCTGGACTGTAAGTACAGCCTACCTGGGAGCCTACCTCCTGACTCTAGATCATTGTCTTTATGACAGTAGGACATCTACTTAACCTCCCAGGGTACTCTGCTCTCTTGAGGTGCCACTTCACTAACTCTCACCTTCTACCATGCCTTGGGAGTTCTGTGTATGTGCTTCACCCAATTTATAGAAAACTCCATGAAAAAGAAAGCTATGATTTAATTTATTTCTGTTGTATCTTTAGAAAGTTTTTTTTATTTAGAAATCGTTTCATATAATATTTTTATCATATTATTTGCCCTTCTGAAGCCCCATTTAGATCTTCCCCACCCAACTTTATGACCTTATGACCTTTATGACCCCCAATAACCTTAAAAAACCCAAAGAAAAATCCAAACAAACAAACATAAAATAATAAGACAAAAAATTACCAAAACAAAACACAAGAAAAAGTGCAAAGAAAGCTATGGAGTCTGTTTTGTATTGGCCAGCTTCTCCTGAGCTTGGGACGTGTGCTGGAGTATGGAACCCCTTTTCCCTTTCCCAGCAGGTATCAGTTGTTGACAGCTTCTTGTCCCACCCCAACCAAGAAGCTTTTTGCAAAAGAAAGCTAACATTTTTGATCTTGCTTGAGAGTTCAGAAGACAGAAGCTCAAGAAAGATAAATGACTTGCTCAAGAAAAGTCAAATAACCAGTGTAGCAACCATAACCAAATAAAACCATTCAAACATGCATGGAGACATATATCCATTACTTATACACATGTGAATACAAAATATAAGCATGCATGGAAATATGTGATTTCATTTCACTCTTGTTTGTCTAGTTGATTGCTTTAACTTTTAAAAAGAGGATTGTTTGCCATTGGGAAGTTAACATGTATGAAATGCTTGAAATGTTGGGAAGACACTCTCAAAAATACATTTAACATCTATAGTGCATTGAGGTTATTCTTCTAAAATGTTAGCAAAATCTTCATTGTTTCCATGTATTGTGTGAAAACTACCACCCTCTCTAAAGATGTCTATTAGGATTTAAGAACATGTTGCCTTGCCTGGCAAAGGATCTATATCCTTTACAGATATGGATTGGGATATCTTAATTTGTTTGTTTATGTTTTTTTTGTTTTTTTTTCTAGTTTACTTGCTTTTTATTCTTTGCCGGTTTTCCATTTTTTATTCGTTCACAGTTTTACATATGTATTTAATGAATTTTAGCTGCTTCTGTTCCCATTACTTTCTCTCACCCCACTCTCTCCCAGAGAAACCCTCTTTCTACTGAGAGTGTCTTGTGTTTTCATGAGTACGTTTTGTGTGTGACTCACTGAATTTAGTTAGGTAGGAAGTTATTCACTATAGCACGGGCAACTTATCACTGAAGAAAGAGACATCCTCTCTCCCAGCAACCATTAAATGCCAATAAACCCTCAGATGGGGGTCAGAAGCTCCTCTCCATCCATGGTGAAGTATTGACAGGTTCTTTCTTGATCAGGTTTTGTGCAGGTAACTAGAGCTGCAGTCAGTTTAGGAATGCAATGGCCATGTCATATCTAGATGTCTTTTTACTGTGCATCTCTCATATTCTGGGTCTTTCTTTCTGCCTTCTTTTCCTCAATGGTCCCTGAGCCTTGGCTGGAGTGATGCAGATGTCTCATTTATAGCCAGTTTCCCCACTGTCACTTACTCTCAATACTTTGACCAGTTATAAGTTTCGACATTGATTGCTGCCTGCTTCAGTGAGCTCAGCACTAATTTATGAATATAAGCATGAGTATTTAAAATACAGTTTGACAATAGGACCATTCAGCAAAATTGTAGTAGAAGGTTTCTTGATAGAGCCAATGCTCTCATGAGCCAAGGATAAAGATTTGAGATAAGAACTTATCCCTAATTATCCATCTGGGATCTCTGTGATTAAAAAAGACCTTACAGAAATGTATGGATGCAGGAGGGTTGGAAGTAGAGCAAAATATGATGATAAGAAATTAAGGGTCCATTTGAAAGTGGGGGAGGGGAAGCTAATTCTCCCAAGAGAATCTAGACTGGCTCATAGCTTGCTTTTTTTAGTTTAGTGAGATCCATACCTGACTTCTGATCTTCAGACTCGTAAAATAAGTTTTTCTTGTTTTAAGACACTATTTCTATTAATTTGTTATAGCAGCAATTGATAACTAATACAACTCTATGATTATTTGGATGACTTTAGTTATATTCAAATTAGTCTGTCTCTTTCCACTCTACTATTCTCCCATCTATAAAATGCTTTCTATATATAGTAACCAGAGTGGTTCGTTTAAAACATAAACCTGCTAATGATCTTTGTGATTAAAACCTTCCATAGCTTCTTGTCATACGTGGGGTAAAGCTGAGACCACTTATTATAGCCATACTTCTCCAAGTGAAGCACAAAGGCCCAACTTTCACAATCAGCCCTAGGAGGCAATGGAGAAAATGAACCAAGAACTTCAAGATCTGGCCAAGGTTTCTTTTCTTTTATGTATAAAAACATATTCATATGCTTTGATCTGGATTAGCTTCTTACAAAGAAAAAAAAAAAGAACTTTGTCCCCCAAATATGAGAGCAATTGTCCTATACTGTCTGAAGTTACCAGACAGAAGGCTGAAAGAAACTAAAAACATTTTTGGAAAATTTTCCTTCTTCTTAGAAGTACACAGAGTGCTGAAAACGAATCAGTGACTCAGAGGAATTCTCCTGGGATCACAAGGACCTCTTAATGCATAAATAGTAAGCAAAGACTAGCATATAATATCTGCTCTTATTTATGCAGGCCTGTAAACAAGAATGAGTGCAGTAGCAGACTGGAAGGAAACATATGGGTTGGAATACAGGCCAAATGCTGCTAGATACTCTGATTTTCTAAGAGAAATTACAAATCTGGAATTGTGTGCATAAACCTAACTTTAAAATGCTGACAATAGGTTTAAAGAATTCTTTTCATGTAAAGACCCAGTGAAATACTTCTGGGGCCTCAAGGGCCTTAGAAATATCCCAGGGTGCCTCCCAAGAGCTCTCTGGAAACCACCTGTGCTACCCTGTAGCTCTAGGCTCACCTGTGGCTTCTCTGTACCTCCATATCTTGTGTGTATATGTTTTGGGACCATACAGTTGTAAAGATATTATGTGTATTTGCATGTATGTGCATTCAGAGGTCTATATTGGTTATCTTTCTCTACCATGCTTTACCTTGGTTTTTGAGATAGAATCTCTAAATGAACCTAGAACTCATCAGCTTGCTACAGCCTGAGCAATAAGGTCCTTCCCTCTCTGTCCCATCTCAGGGCTGGGTTACAGAGGTGTGCTACTCTGACAGGCTTTTGTGTGGTTACTTGGGCTCCAAATTCATACCCTTGTGCTTCTGCAACAAGCATTTATTTTGAAATGCTGAGGCATTTTTCCCAACTTGATTTCCAAATCATTCTGCCAGTTAGGCTTTGGCCAGTGGATACAGTCTACCAAGGCAGCTTAGATACAGCCACAGGGGTCTCAGGTCAAGTACTCAAGGATGTAACCCAGACGTGGCTCATGTTTGAATGAGGGACATACTGCAAATTTGGGCAGGATTTACCAGCAATCTAGTTAAGTCTGCATGGGGCTGCTAATGATTAGAATTGATGTTTAGAATCAGTCACTAAACTGAAAATGACATTTTTGTGTGCAGTAAGTTCTTGGTAAGGAATGGGGTGTCTCTGAGACATTTATCATTTGGTCCATGTAGAATGTGGATTAATAAAATCAAATAAATGCGAAGAAATGTAATGCTTACTTCTTCCTTCCCTCCTCCCTTCCTCCCTCTCTCCCTCCCGTTTTCTTCCTTCCTTCCTTCCTTCCTTCCTTCCTTCCTTCCTCCCTCCCTCCCTCCCTCCCTCCCTCCCTTCCTTCCTTCCTTCCTTCTCCCCTTCTCCCCTTTTCCCCCCCTTCTCTCGTCAAAGTGACAGAAGCTAAAGTCATCTGGGAAATGTAAGGGGATCTTAATTGAGAAAATGTCTCTATCAGATTGGCCTGTGAGCAAGATTGTTGGGTGTTTTCTTACTTGATGATTGATTGGAAGGGCTTAGCCTACCATGTGTAGAGCCACTCCTGGGTAGATGGTCCTTAGTCGTATAAGAAAACAGCAAACCAATAATCAACATTCCCACTATGACCTATGCTTTCAGCTCCTGCCTCTAGGTTTCTGCATTGAGTTCCTGCCCCAACTTCCATCAATACTGGGCCGTGTCTCAGAAGTATAAGCCAAATGAGCCTTTTCATCCAAGGTTGCTTTTGGTGTCATTATCAAACCAATAGAATTCAAAGTAGTTCAGGTTATATGACTCTACCTGTGAAAGCTTTTATCAAGGTAGATTTGTCAGAGTACATGATGAAGGGGGCCCTAAAAGGGGGAACGTTGGCTGGGTTCAGTGATAGTGTACTTGCTTAGCTTGTGGAAGACCATAATTTCAGTTTCTAGCACAATGTGGTAAATTAATCTTTTTCCTCAAGATTAAGGTTTATAGGTTTTTTTTTTTTTTTTTTAAGGAAGAGGGAACTCCATTGGTACAGTTCTCTCCTATGGGTATAACAGATGGAATCTAGTTAAGGAGAGTGGACATGATATGAGGTGATGCTAGGTAAGATAAATGAAAATAGACAGGGTAAGATAAGATAGCAGACAGAGTGAGGCAGAGGACATATGCAGAAAAGAGATAAGATGTGCCAGACACAGGGTGACAAGTCCTCATGCTGTCTTCTTGGATTTGCACAGATCTCTCTGGAAGGCTTGGTCTTCTCCCAGGATGCATCCTGTGCTGCCGGGGAGTGGTCCTTTCTGTTCCCTTTCAGGTGCTCATGGATCATCTTCCTGGGCATAGAAATGGTTCCAATGCATAGTCTAGGGTTCGACACTGGAAACTAAAGATGTTTGTCTGTGCTCAGGCCAAAATGAACAAATAATGCGGGTCATGGTTGCCCAGTTTGAGAAGGGTCAATGATGGACAGTCCAGACATCATTCTCTCTGCCCTCATCACCCAAGGATTCAGAGCTGGGTATCTTCTAACTTTCTTTCTCCTCTCTTTATAGACATTAAGTATTATTTGATGGCAAACCTTTTCACTGAATTTTCATTCTTGAGACCCCCTAAAGCAGTGCTTCTCAACCTTCCAAATGCTGCAACCCTTTAACAGTTCCTCATGTTGAATTTTCATTACTACTTTATAACTGTGATTTTGTTACTGTTACAAATCATAATGCAAATATCTGACATGCAGATGGCCTTTGGGGATCCATGTGAAAGGGTCATTAGACCCCCAATGGAGTCACGGTCCATAGATTGAAAACTACTGCCCTAAAATGTAATCTCCATTGGTGCACCATTATACTAACATTTTGCAAACCATCTTTAAACTCCTACCATTTTAACTTTTCTCTTTCTTTCTTTTCTTTTTTGTTAAACCTAAGTGACATCTTAGGTCCTTTTTGACCATTCTGTTTATCCCAACTCAAAATGTTCTACCTTCTTCTTCTACTCCATTTTCACTGGAATATATAGGACAAGTGTTTCTATTGTTTCATTTACTACTACATCTCAATAATTCTAAAAGTATCTCGAAAAATGTGACTGCTTTTCACATTGATATTTTGTTACCTGTGGTATTTACTGGGTTCTAACTATGCACCAATGAACACAGAGTTTATCTGTCATTTGGGTGTCAGTCACACCTCAAGGAAATAACTGCTTCTAGTCCACCTCTGTATCTCTGCATCTAGGATGATGTAGAATATATGGAAATTGTACCATACATTATTATTAAATAAATTAATCTATTCACAGTGGCTCCCAATCCAGACAAACAGAAATTCTCAATAATCTTGAGAAATTCCTCACCTCTTGAATCTTTTTAACCATTCTCTGCAAATATGGATATCAAGTTCTATTTCTAATATCAGTCACTCATCTGCAGCGATGCATTGAGATACTAAAAAGATGAGCTCTCTAGTTAAATGGACGTGGCTTCAGAATCAGTGCCATGACTTACTGCCTCTGCAAGCATGGCTCTCTCCCTTAATTTCTCTGAAACTTGCTTTCTTCATGTTCAGGCTCAACTGAGCAGCCTTGTATCTTTCAGTGGCTTAGTCTAAGTATTGTATAAGGCTACACCTTGTAAAACACTAGGGGCAGCAAGCACTTAATAAATAACAAATATTAATAACATTTTTAAAATACTTAAAAGCTTTAAAGCTTTGCATGACTCAATACCTCCTGTCCAGTTTTTTTTTTTTTTTCCCTGGGAGAGACTCTACCTGGGATGTGTTTGTTGCAGATGAATGAGGTGGTAATAGTGAAGGATGGAGACTGAAAAGGTGAGCTTTCATTTTGCTCTGGTGTTGCTGTGCAAATAATCATAATTATAATCACTTCAACCCACTTCTATGACCTCTGTTTCATCTGATCACAACAATTATCTACAATCCAGAGCTAATGAGGACATTTAAAATGATCCCGTTTAGAAAGTGTCTAGAACCCATTTTGTGTTTACTCCCTAGTAACGCCTGTCCCTTGTCTCTGGGCTATTTAAAATCACTTGCAAGAGAATTGCAACCAGTGACAATCTCCCTACTTCCCTCTGGGGTCCTGAACCTTTTACATGGTGCCCTTTTTGTATTTCAACAATCTCACGGCAGCAGGGAAGCCGGATAGAAATATCTGCCAGGCTCTTGTGGATGATTGGTTTACACCCAAATCACAAAATCTGATTATAACTTCGTAAATGTCTCTGCTTGCAAAAAGAGAGGCCCATATTATTAATGGTCATAAAATTAAATTACCCAGTGCATTTCTATTCGAAAAGAAAAACCGATTCATGTTCACCAGTCAGACTGTGTCGTGTAGATATATAAACAAAATGGGTTTGGTAGGGGCATCACCGTGTTGTATATTCAATTCCAAAACAAATTCCACACACCATATGGCATTTTTTTTCATTCTCAAAGCCTTTTTCACAGATGTAATTATAATTCTTTTTACCTTTCCCAGAGAGAATATCTTGGGTATTGTAAAGATAGTGTGAAAGTTTAGACTTTAACACAAATTTGTCACTACAGTAGCTGGTCACGGCCTCCATTGTCAAGTTCAGCCACTGGCTGATGGCGAGTTTGCTCTGAATCAGGCCTGAGATTTTCTTATAAAATAGTTGTTAATGATTGGTCAAAGAATGGGATTAATGAAGGTCGATGTTATCACATCAGTTTTTCACCTGCATTTCCATCTCTCTGGTAGAGATGGAAATGATTCAGTGTAGCTGTCATCCTGACAAACAAAACAAAACGGAGATTTCTGATTTTCTGGCCTATCATATTTAGAGTGCTCTCCAGTCTCATTCAATTGGTATCTTCTGCAACTTTTCCAGCCCGTTTTAGTCTGAGTGATCTTAGTACATATTTTTCATTTATTTCATATTGTGCCAAGCAAGGGATTGAAAATGACATTGAGTAATATGTGTATAACTCTATTTGGGCTCCTATAAGAAAGTATCATAAACAAGTAGCTCACACAAAGTTCATATCACACTAGGAAATCCAAGGTGAAGGCACAAGTAGTGTCCAGTAAAGGCTGGCTTTCTGATTCACCAGTGGTATTATATTACTGTGTTCCTATGTAATGGAAGGGGCTAAATAGCTATCTTGTGTTTCTCATGAAGGGACTAATGCCATTCATGACAGTTCTGTATTCATAACTTGATTGCTTCATAAATGCCACACATTTAGATATTATATATTAGTGGTTATGCTTCAATATCTTAATTTTGAGAGGATACAGAAATTCAAAATAGAACATTTGTTGATCCAACTTCTCTGGTGCATAGAAGTATTAATAAGGGTTAACTTAGCTCTACTCACAAAAACCTACGCAAATATGGCCATGCATTTTGGAAGGCAAAGACCTCTTTCCCCTAAATTGCCACTACTGGTTTGGTATCAGGCTTTGTATTAAGTGCTTTGTGTGTGTGACCTCACTTATGTTTATCCTAACCCTGTTATACAGATACTGTTTTCACAGATTTACATAGATACTAACTGAGGTCCAGGGTACTTAACTGTTGTGCTCAAGACCATAAGGGGTTTGTCTATCACAAAGCCATGAAGGTGACAGTCACAGTGAGTTGGTATCAGATATATCTTAGTGGCGCCAGTATTGTTATAAAAAGTAACCCTTATTGGGTTAGAATTATTTTCATTTTTAGAAAATACATGAAAGAATCAAATTCAAGGGGTTGAAGGAGAGGCTAATTTAGGCTCTTGGTGTTCAGTGTACTGCCAGCTAGCTCCATTGGGCCTGTAATGAGACAGACCACTGTGGTGGAAAGTGGAAACAGAGACAGACAGACAGAAAGACAGACAGACATACACACAGACACACACAGACACAGAGAGAGAGAGAGAGAGAGAGGTTGATTGATTCAAGGACAGAGGCACACACTGAGAGAGACAGAGAGGGAGAGAGGAAGAGAGGAAGAGAGGGAGAATGAAAATGAAGCCCAATCCCAATGACCCTTTGATTCCTTCAAAAGTCCATCTTCTCCCACTAGATATTTGACAACCCCTCAATGGTGTGACAGGCTGGTGACCAAGTCTTTACTAAAGATTCCACTATAAGATGACCCCCATTGAAAGTGAGGTACTTCTAGGCTCAGCAAACATAAAGAATGCATACTTGAGTTCCCATAGCTTGCAAGTGTGCTCTGCTCTTAGTTCTTGTTCAGTTCACCACCTAAAATATACAGCGTGTCACATACCCTCTGAGTTTTAAAACATAGGAACTTAACCTCCATTTTTAGCCTTGTTTCTGTGGGGTGATATGTTTCAAACTCCAAACAGCTGAGCTACACAGGCACTTTTGGCACCCTAACCTGTTTATATGTTGAAGACTGTCTATAACTTCCATGCTGATAGTCTGCGTCTGGCAAGAACAAGACTGTCTTGTGATTTACCAGATGGCAATTCTGTTCTCCAGCTGGATTGGGATTCCCAGGGGGCCCATCCCTTCCTGAAAGATTCCAGGAGTGCCACCCTGCATTGCCGTTCTGCCACCCATACACAGGTCTTATGAGCCCCAGACCCAGGCCATGTTGTTCTAATTCAATGAGGAGAGACATGGGTCCAGTGGTCCTGTAGTTGATATGCTCCTCCAGGGTTGCCTCTGTGGAAATGATCAGTACAAGAATGTCCATTGCTGTGTATATCCTCTGAAGTTTCATATGCACAAAGCCTTAGCTAGGTCAAGAAGGTGGAAGAAATCATTGCTATGGAAGTCATTCATGACAGGACTAAGGTCAGAGTTTTCAAATATTCTGGGGGCAACTTCCAGAAATGCAAATATATATTATAACTCAGGAAATACACAGTATATATGTATATATGCCTATAATCGAAATATTATTGTATTTTATTGTAAAATTTAAAATTTAAAATCATACTTCTATATGTAACTATAGCAAAAACTCTTTCTTTTGCTCCCTCTGTGTGTGTGTGTGTGTGTGTGTGTGTGTGTGTGTGTGTGTGTGTGTGTTTGCAGGCCAGAGGTCCATAGAGGGTATCTTCCTCAATCTCATTCACTTTTCTGCTTAATTTTTGAGACAGGTCCTCTTATTGAACCCAAGGTTCACTAGTTTGGCTATGCTGGCTGACCAGCGAGTTCAAGGGATCTGCTTATTTCTATATCCCAGCAGTTGGATTGTAGGTACATACTGGTACACCCAAGTTTTTACATGATACTGGATATTCAAATTCATGTCCATATGATTATTTGTTTAGGAATTTATTGACGGGGCCTCTTTCCAGCTTCCAATATTATTGATTCTTAACTGTGTGTGATCTCCTTTTTCCATTTTAATATATTCCAGTCCATTTCTTTTCATCTCTTCCCATACAAAATGTGCTGGGCAGTGGTGACAAAGGCCTTCAACCCCAGCACTTAGGAGGCAGTCACAGGCAGATCTCTGTGAGACCTAGGCTAGCCTAGTCTACAGAGTGAGTTCCAGGACAGCCAGTTACAACAGAGAAACCCTGTCTTGAAAATCCAAAATACAAAACAAAGCAAAAAACAAAACAAAGTTTGTTATAATGCACTAAGTTGTTTGTCGAATTCGTAGCTTGTGAAGTAGTGTTCTTAAGAGCCACAGTTAACAACTCTTGCCACTTAGACTCAGTTTCTTAATTTGTAAAATACACGATTCCACTATTTTTCTCATCCTACTTTTGGGAGGCCGAAATAAGACAATGTCTGTTTTAGTCTTCAGTGAGTAAGTGATTGTCTTTACAATAAAAATTAGGAATTTCTATCTAACTCACCCATGTCTTTCTTTTTAAAGTGGGAATCAGAGAGTTGCTAAAAGGTTAAGATGACTTCACAAAAGTCACTATTAAAAACAGTGTTTGTGAGAAAGGCCCAAACTTCTGGCACAACTTACCACTCTCCTCAAAAGCATCCTGCTTTAAGAAGTCACATTAACACTCAATAGTACCAGTGGTCAGCTTGTCCTCAGAATCATCTCCCTCTGCTTCTGACAGGCTCCCAGAATCCCATTCTTATCAGCTTCCTGCTGAGTCTTTTGAGAATGCCAGCATTCCACTGGAGATTCGTGATTTCCTCCCTGTTGCGTGTAACATCCAGTAAATGGCTGTTGGTCAGGAAACAAGGCTGTAAGGATGTATAACTGGGAGGCAAAAGTCTCCCCTAGGACCCAACCTAGTCCTCCTGAGTCCCTCAGAGAGATTGACACAGGAAGAGAGAGATGACAGAGTGTGCTTCAGTTATGTGTCTAGTTTGAGAAAACAGCTCAGGTATTAGCTCATGGTTTTGAGGAGAAATTGACAGCCACGAATAAAGCATACTTTCATCTTTTTTTTCCCATAGATGTTGGACTTGGTAATGAGCCAGGGCTGTCCACCACCATTTCTTAAGATCGCCCAATACTTTCCACCATGGGTCTTTGCCCAGCTATTTCTTCCTCTCTAGGCTTCATCTCTTCATTTACCACATTCCAAGTTCCCCTGTCCCTGATGTTTTCTCTGATTATTTTTGAAGGCCTCAGCCAGGAGTCACATGGGGATATGTGGTTGGTTTTGGGTGACACTTGCAGTTTCTTAATGTGATATAGATAATTATATGAAATTTGTCTCTCCTACCAATCTTCCGCAAAGGACGAGATCAATGCTTGATATTTATCTATGTCTTTCTTGGTGCCTAAAAGTATTTTTGTTTAAAGAACACACTGTGAAATGTGGATGAAGGAACAAATAAAAAAATACAGTGTGAAGGTAGATGAAATCTATTATACTGCTTAGTAGGATCGGGATAAATTATTGAAGATATATTTGTGTGTGTGTGTGGGGGGGGTGTTCCATAAGTGAGCTGTAAAATAAGGGTTCTTGCTCTTATGTGCTCATGGGCTCAACCTGGTATGTATATATAAAACACTGCAACCTCACTACAAGAACGTCTATTTAAATTGGTGAAGGATGAGACCTAGAGCAACCATATATTTAACATTCTCTCTCAGTTATCTTAATAGTACTGTCATGGTTCAGAGCCACTGCTCTTAGCTTTCTGATTAAAAGGCAAATGATACATAGAAGTAGCTTGCAGAGAAGCTGGCACACACTCTGTAAATGTAGCTTGTAGCTGTAAAGGGATACAAACACATCCTCTACTTCCTTCCTCTTGAGGGTTGGGATTCTATATTTTGCCTCTTTCCCCTGTGCACAGAGCTGAGCCCAAGGGACGAGTTAAAGATAAGGGAGCAGGTGTTGCATTGGGGAATATGAGCCAGTGACCAGTAAGCCAGCCCAAAGACTGCTTTACACACCCAGATGTGAAATCCAATCATTGCTGACTAGTGCACTTAGGGAAAGCTTTGTGAATAAGGTTGGAAATGAGTGTGTCCTCTGTGGATGGATAGAATTTGAACTATTGAAAAAAAAGACATTATAAAGGAAAAGTATTATCATTAAAGATAGGAAGAAAAGGGAGAGTTATAACATGTCAGGCATACTACTAACTACTTTGCATCTGTGGTCTAATTTAAGACTCATGAAAACTGTTGACTATCCACATTATATATGTGATGGGATGTGGTTCAGACAGTCAACATGAGATTACATGCAGACTAACTAGTGGTGCTGAGATCTTAATGGGACTTGTTTTGAGATATTGCTTGCTTGAAATAAAATGGGAAGGCAAGCACACCACACAGTAGATGAGCATGAAGAGGGAAAAAGAGGCAGAGAGATTGCTGAGGCATGTTTAAGCGAGAATGCAAACGATAGTGGATCTCTTGTTTGGAAGTTTAACTTGGGGGCCACAGGGAGTCATGAATTTTTGAGTGACATGATAGATGTGACTAAAACTGCAGAGAGTCAAGAGCTAGCAGGGTTGACAGGAACCCTGGGGCAAGCTGTTTAATCCATAACTGGCCTAATGAGAAAATTGATTTTGCCATTCCTAAATTATTCTTGATGGGGATCAAACCCAACAATTTAACATTTTGGAAGAAAAAAACCTCATTAGCATAAGCAGAGTTAGCAATTTCACTTCACTTCTTCTCTAGGGAGATTTCAACAGTAAGGTTTTACTGAACATCTACTACATATAAGCCTGGTTATTTGTACTCTCAACCACAGAAAAAGATCTGAAGGTTTTCCCTGCATCTCCCCATCCCCATATGGTGTCCTCATGGTCAGAACCAGACCTGAAACAACAGGAGCTTTCTCTTATCACCCAGCTCTTTTCATGATGAGTTGAAAATACACAGAATTACCTTAGCATCCCCAACTGGTTCTTACTTTCCAAGCCACTTTCATCCTTTGTCTTTCTTTCCTTTGAACTACATCCAATTTATCACTTTTCTCCTTTTCTTTCTGGAAACATGATGCTCAGAATTGAACACAGCCGTCCAATTAAGTCTTAACCACAGCCAACTAGGACATTGTAATTGTCTAGCTTGTTTTACATGGTGAAGTCTTATTAATAAGTAGATGGGGAGGGGTGTGTGCGTACAAGGGCCACTTGAAATCTCTTTTGAAGCTACACATGAAACGGTAGGCAGCAGAAACTAATAAACCCAACCAGCTGCATTGAAAACATCTTATTTAATTTGGGGATGTGCTTTATTTGAGATGGTTTTGTATTCACTTATGCTATTACCTTGAAATGTTCATACCCCTGGTAACATTTTTTTTTTATATAGAAGTTAAGCTTTTAGTTCAGTACAATGTGCTTGAGATGAAAGCTGTTATCTAATCCAGAGTTTGATGTTTAAAAGTTCTGAAGCTAGTGAATCTGAAGACATTCCCTGCATAATTGTATACTTAGAGGCAGAGAGGGAGTGAGAGACAGAGACAGAGACAGAGAGAGAGAGAGAGAGAGAGAGAGAGAGAGAGAGAGAGAGAGAAAGTGAGCAAGTGCTTCGTGTTCTGTCTGTGATTCCAAAAACAGACAATTTATTTTTAGGTGAACTGGGAAGAAGGGGAAAGACTGAGAGGGAAGGTGTTGGGCTGAGTGATGGAAATACCATATGGAGGCTTGGCTGGAGGGGAAAAGAAAGCCTAGAAGGAAGGAGAGATGGAACACTAAGGCTGAGAAGGGGCCAGCACATGCCAGAAGATGCAGTTTGTTGTAAACTGGTATAGAGTCGAGAGGTGGGGAGGTAATGTGCCCCTTGGATAAAACAGACAACTATGAAACTCTTTATAATTTTAGTACAGAATATATCACATGAGATTTTCCACTTTAACTATTTCTGAGTGTCTGGTTTGATAGAACTGAGGATATTTTCACATCACTGTGGCATCGCAGCTATCCATCTCTGAAGATTTTTTTTTCATCTTTTCAAATTGAAATTCTGGATCCATTAAATGATAGTTCCCCTTCTACCCTCTTCCTACTCTCTTCTGGCAGCCACCACTCCACAGAAAGCAAGAAAAAATACAGGGAAGAGAAGATTCTTGTACTGGAGCTCAACTAACTACACAGACTTTACAAAGCATCTTCTAGTCATTTTCTTGTCATCATTTTCTCCATCCATCAGTCTTTTATTGTGTCTGTCATTCCTCAACTCTCTCTCACCTGTCCAAGCAGAGTGTAGTTTTCCTGGGGACCAGGAGACATATGAGCCCCCTCTTACATGCTCAGGATGCCTGCAGCATTGAATGATAACAGTGAACTTTATGTAGGTGTTTTGTGTCTGTTAGAAATAGTAACAAAATAGATCACATCTTCTGCCTCCAGGGTGATTTCAACAGCCTTACAAAGGAAGGAATGTTCAACCTGGCTCTTGATATTTTAAATAATTTGCTCAGGATCAAGTAGGGAAAACCAGTGTTTCAATACACACCAGCTGGTTTATCATGAGGCATTTCCTAATACTTTCTTTCCTAAAGATGATTTTCTCTATCATCATCTTCTCTACGGAGAAAGACGTCACAAGACCCAGTGCCATGGGTTTTGAAAACTGTTTCTTAGACCACTATATCCACAGGGTGCTGGTAGGTATTTCTTGAAACTTCAAAAGGTGAAATACATTAAATTATACTCAGTTAAAAGGAATCTTCCCTGGAGGACTTCTTATAGCCTATTCACACACATTAAAAACCAACTTTTTGTCATTTTGTGACAATGTTTTGAATCTAGTACTACCTTAGAAAACTTTGGCAAAGCTGGGAATGACATAAACACTAACACTTGGATTCATGGCATGTTAGTTAATCAGGATGAACAGCAGCCCACACAGGAAAGACATAAGCCATCAACTCATATTGTATATAAGCATCTATTTACTGATGGGAAAAATATCTACGAAGAATCAGGACTCACTTTAGCAAGTATGGGATCCTGTGGGGTGGATAATGCAACTAAGTGGCCAAGCCATCTAATTGTACCAGAGAAAGAAACTTTCTGGAAATGGTCTTCCAGGGTGTCCAGAATCCTTAAATCAAAAATGAACTTTTACATGTTTGATGCAACTTTATCTAATTTATCTAACCTGCAAGTACATAGACATTGACAAGCATCAGTGTTATCAGTGGTAGAATATCACTCTATTCCACTGAGTGGAAGTTGCATAGCTTATTAGAAGAAGCATCAAAGGAAAATCCAGGAGTTAGGCTCTCTCTTGGTTACATAGAGATTAATGGCCAGTTTCCATTGCCAACTGGATCTCAGTTGCCTGTCTGTGCAGTAATGGAAATTAGGTAGCTCATTCAACTTCTTCAGTACCTAACATCTTACAACTCCGTCTTCTGAATATCTCCTAGATTTACTAATTAATATTTTGAGTAAGTAGCTCTACTTCATTGAGCCCCTCAACTATACGCAGCATGTATCTCTTCCTTACCTGTCCATCTATGCCGCTACAACGATAAAGGCCCTTGACTTTCAAATTCCACATTCGCCTGGTTTTCTTACATGCTTGATGCACATTCAAGAGTAGAGTTTGCTGCTGTATCTTCAATATTTATTAAAGGGATCAAAATCTCTGTAATCTTCAATCTTTGATACTATTAAATACTCTAAACTTTTTGAGTTTGACTGGTCTAATCATGGGCTGACGTGAACCTCTAGCTCTCCCTGCATTTTCTGCAGAGAGAAGGGAGAGGCACAACTGGGAGACATTTAATTCTCCTGTCAATTCTACTTTTACTCAGTCCAAGTTGAAGCAATCTAACTTGGAAAACTCACCACTTTGACTGATACTTGGAAACTTACCAGGAAGAAATCTCTCTTATTTGTTCGAAGAAATTCTATGCCATGCTATGCGTAAAGGAATTGCATTAGACATACATTTTCTGTGAATATAAAAAGCATGTTTAAGCACATTTTGTTAGAATTATAATTTATGCAGTTATAAAAATTTGGTCCTAGATTTGACATAGAACTTTAGTGAAATTGTAATGACATAAAGACCACAGCTACCTATAAATGAAGTTAAGGATTGTGAAGAAATCATCTGATTTACTAGCCTAGTGAGATAATGGATGAAATTTTCTGTTAATTTTTATTCTATCAATTACAAATATGCATTCATGTGCATGCATACATGACATAGGAAATCGTGTTCTGTATGGTAGATTAAGTATTAACTTTAGAATCATCCAAATCTAGATTCAGATCTTGCTGATAAACAACTTGCTGATAAAAGGGCATCTGTCAAAAGGACAGATATTAGGCTATTATGTCTACTCCTTAGGGTCATTTGGAGGATGCAATAAGGGGTTCACAGTATTCTATTCCAGTCTTCCTCTCCTAGACATAGCAGTTGCCTAACCTCAGGAAGTCCTGTCTCTATAACAAGGGCAGAATGCCACCAAGATACTTGGATCTCTAAGACCCAGTTCCCTCTCCAAGACCCAGTGGCACTGTTCACAGTTCTTTTTATATAGGAGATTTAACGCAACTACTGCTCAACAAACAAGGGTAACCACTGTCTGTACCACAGCTTCCTCTAGTGAAAGACTCAGTTTGGCTTTCATAGATGAATTTCCAGAATATATGACCACATGAAGATGGAATGGAGTTCTCAGAACACAGACTCAAAATCCAGAAAAAGGATTGGACTATAGCTTAAAACTTAAAAATAAAATAAATCCTAAAATATAAATGAAATAATGTTTGGAAGGACTGTGGAAGACAGATGCCCAAGGCTGAAATTTTAGCCACCAAATTCATGCATACACACATGCATGTGTTCCTATACACACACACACACACACACACACACACACACACACACACACACACACACACACCACACTCACAACAAGATAGTTTGAATATGAATCCCAGTTCCACCAATTTGGCTACATGAGCCTGGACCATTTACTTAACCTCTATATACAGCTTAGCCTCTCCATCTATATAATGGGTTAGGAACAATAACTGCTTATAGTCTTTATGAGGATTAAACAAGCTACTATTTGAAATGCACTTAAAGCAATGCTAACACATAGTAAAAATGTTGGTAAACATAAGTAATGAAGACCTAGATGTTAGTGATAGGGTCTTCTGACTCCATGAGCTCAAAGCATTTGGGGTACATACTTGACCATCACTATTAATGAGCATATTAGAGAGAATTCTCATTTCTGTGAAACCTTCCATCTCTTCACTGTTTTTTTTTTTTTGAAGAAATAGTCTATGTTTAGTGAAAGAAATGATTCTGAGATAAACTACAGAGTTTTAGTCTTCAGATCTACAGCTTTCTTTATCTCTTCTACCATCTTAAATTTCTTGGTCAAATTCCAGCAAGATGAAGATTATTTATAATTTGGCCCTAAATGCAACACAGCAGGAGAACATGTTAATGAGTTCATTAATTAATTAGCTTGCATTTGCATAGTACTTTAGCATTTGCAAAACCCTTTCTGATTCATTATTTCATTTTGTGATCGCAACATCCCAGTAAGAAACAAAGCAAGGGGTTATCCAGATTTCCAGGCAACAAGGTTGGGTTTCTATGATCTGAGTTATCTGCCCTCTAATAAACAGCTTGTTGGTTATAATCAAAGTCAGCTTTTCTTTCATTTTAGGCGGGGGTCTGTGGAGTCTTGCAGACCCTTCTTTAAGTTCTATAGCAAATCTATATTAGTCATGGGATCCCACTGAAGTTATTTAGGCCTCATAATCATACTTTTCCTAAGTTTTAATACAAAGATAAAAGTAGTACCAATTTTATTAGATTATTGTATATAGCAATCAATATTATACAAAGAAAGCACATACTGCAACAACTTGGCCAATGCCATTGATATTGTAATAAAATGATGCAATACATTTTAATTAATTGTAGACATTTTATGTAGGCTATGGGAGCAACCCAAAGAGCACTAGGAGAAGAAAGGAGTGAGTTGAGTGCCCATTACTCAGTGGAAGTACTAGGGGGGTTTTCTATGAAACTCTGGTACTGAATTTTGGGGTAGATACAGGCATTCCTAGAGAGAGCAGTAGGAAAGAAGAAAACCACAATGAGTAAAATTAGCCTATATTACCATGGGGGTAAAATATTTTTATGCCTTTAAGAAAAAAAAACCTATTTTTTAGGGAGTTGCTAATGGAGATGCAAACACAAAGATAGCATAGGGTACCCATTGGTTGTGGTGGTGGTAGGTACATTGCCATACATTTTCTGAAGAAAGAACTTTAAGATGATAGCATATGTGCATAACGATGACATATGGCACCTTGTGGGAGATATGGTGTGAGAAATATAGGCATGGCATTGGGTAGACTTTTCTGTCACCAAGGGCTTAGGCTTTATAAATCTGTAGAAATAGAGGCTTCTATGAGAAATAAAAGGCTTCAGAGTCTTCAATTCTGCTGATATTTCTCCCTGGGTCTTTGACTTTGTATACATGTGTACTTGAAACTATGACATGTGTTGTCATATTCAGGAACAAGTGATATTTTCCCCACTGTTAGACACCAGTCATCAGAAACCATGTAACCTATTGTCTCCTATATTACAAAATTGTACTTGAGTAAATAAAATTTGAAACGCTATTATGATGGTAATTTTTATATAGCAACTTGACTGGCCTCAGTAATGTCCAAGTTACTGGCAAGGCATTACCCATGACTATGTCTGTGGAGGTGGGTTTTTTCCCCTGGTAAGATCTGCATTTGAGTTAGTAAACTTGGTAAAGTAGATTACCTTTACTGTCATAGGTAGATATCACCTAACCTGTGGAGATCTGAGCTTGAATGAAAATTCAGAGTAAAGAAGACTTTGCTCTATGTATTTGAGCAGGGCATCTATCTTTTGTTGTCCTTGAGATTGAGCCACTGGCATCCCTTGCTTTAAGATCTTTGGACTTGAACGACACTACAAACTTTCCTAGTTTTTCAGCTTGCAGACAGCATATTGTGGAACTTTTCAGCCTCCATGATCATGTGAGCCAATTCCTAGAATAAATATCTTTCCCACTCTCTCAAAACAGCAGATAGCATATATAAATGTATGCATACACTTATATTTCAAACAGCCACTATGCATATTGGAATATTAAAGGATTCACAGAAAGAACACAGAGCACAGTAAAGAAATCACATTATCCCAAACTAATTGAGCACTGAAACACCATTAGTTTTATAGTTTTTGTTATTGTTGTTTAAGGTAGACTCCTGTTCACATCCTACTTCGGGAGCTGTGAGTTTGCTTGAGCTTCAGAAGCAGCTATCTTTGCTGCAATTCTAACCAGATTGCAAGGCCAACATTTTGATCTTTTGTTTTTGTAAAAACATTTAAAATTCTGTCATGCCTGTATTGGGTTTCCATTATAAAGTGGGATTCAAGAGAGTCTCAGGACACAGGCAAACATAGCTATCTGACAGTTTTGACCTTCTGAGTCACTAGAGAGTTTTTTTTTTAACTCTACATACACAAATGTATTAGGACTCTCTTGTTACAAAATGTCTTGAGTAGTGAGGACTTTATTTCCATCTCATCTGTTATTGGTATTTTGTATTTGTAAGCAATTCATAGTAATTTATGTTTTGTCAAAACAAATTATTCATTGAGAGAAGATTGGTCTGATGATCTATTGGAATGCTATGTTGCTTAATTGTGCTTTTAATAATTTCAAAGCAAGTAGTAAAAAAATTAGTTTCTCCTTTGTGTAGACAAAGGCATAACAGGAAGTTTACTACTTTTCCTAATTTTACCATAGTGAACATAACTGGGTCTTCAGTAGTTTGGTAGAAACAGACTTGATATTCACCACTCCATCCCTCTTAGACATGAAAGAAGAATACATTTCCCTGTATCTTTAGAGTAGTTTAGGGACTTGGAACATGGATTCCATCAATAAGTTATGATTGAAGTGATAATATTCAAATTCCTCTTCCTAGATCATAAAGGTATTAGTTGTATTGAAGATGGGTCTATTCCTGGGGAAGGGAGACTGTTCAAGAGTCTGATCACCATGACATCTCTTCTGTCTACCTGCACATATTATGGCAGAAAAAGAAACACACATTTGGAGTGGAAGACTACTTGAGTGGAGGGGTTTATTGCTCAGTTTTTCATAGACTACCTTAATCAATACAAAAATACAAAAACAAAAAACATGCCACAGACTTTATTTTTCTTAACATATTTAAATATTGAATATTATAAGGGAAGATTTATTAACTGGGACATATCAATTTTATAATGCCTTAGAAAGAGATTTCCACATCTACTGTCTCTTTTAATCTTCCCAACACCTCTTGAAGAATGTCAGTAAAGTGTCCTCCAAGATTAATATATAGACACAGGGTGCATGGCTCAAAAAATATCTTCAATAATTCATGCAGCTGGTGTCTCAAATGAGTTCCAAGATTTGACTTTCTATCTGTAACTCCACTATGTCTCTTCTCATGATCCTTCTGAAAATGGCTAGTAGGGATATTAGGGGGCCAAATGAGCTTAGCAGTAGAAGGCAACTCATTTCAATTCATCTGTATTCTGAAGCTAGGAAAAAGTTAATAAGCAAAACTCTGAAGCTAGCACTATTTCCTGAAGAAAGAGTAAATACTTCTTTCTCACCATTATGTTATTTTACTTTCCTGATAGTT
>JAMJFZ010004311.1:600000-832444 GCA_026225945.1 Cricetomys ansorgei | reverse complement strand
CTGCCTTCCCTCGCATTGCCTGGCTCAGAGCTCCGGGCCAGTCTACGGGGTTTTTAGTGGTGAGGGAGGTCACAGGGTCGTGGCGACAGAGATGACGCCTGCCTTCCCTCAGATTGCGAGACTTCGAGGCCAGCCACAAGGAAAGTCTACCGGTTTGGGAGCTGTAAGACAGCTGTGGCCACAGAGCTGACGCCTGCCTTCCCTCGCAATTGCCAGACATTCGGTTGCAGGACAACTCTTCTGAGTGAGAGCGGTGAGGCATGTCTACAGGGTCTTGTCGCACAGATTATGCCTTGCCTTCCCTCGCATTGCCAGACTTCGAGGCAGGGCCGCAGGGCAAGTCTACGGGGGTGGGAGCCTTGAGGAAGGTCTACAGGGCCGTGGCAACAGAGCTGACGCCCGCCTTCCCTCGTGTTGTCAGATTTCCGGGTTCAGGGCAAGTCTACGGGGTTTGAAGCAGTGAGGAAGGTCTACAGGGCCGTGGCGACAGAACTGATGCCTGCCTTCCTTCATGTTGTCAGACTTCCGAGTTCAGGACAAGTCTACAGGGTTGGAGCAGTGAGGCAGGTCTACAGGGGCATCGCCACAGAGCTGACTCCTGCCTTCCCTCACATTGCCAGACTCTAGGCACAGGGCAAGTCTATGGGGTTGGAGCAATGAGGCAGGTCTATAAGGGCGTGGCCACAGAGCTAAAACCTGAGTTCCCTCCTGTTGTCAGACTTCCGGGTTTAGGGCAAGTCAACCGGGTTGGAGCAGTGAGGTAGGTTTACAGGGGCGTGGCCACAGATGACGCCTGCCTTTCCTTGCATTGCCAGACTTCTAGGTCGCAGGGCAAGCCTACGGAGTTGGAGCAGTAAGAGCTGTAGCCACAGAGCTGAAGCCTGCCTTCCCTCGCATTACCAGACTTCTGGGCCCCAGGGCAAGTCTAAGGTGTTGGAGTGGTGAGGCAGGTCCACAGGGGCGTGGCCATAGAGTTGAGGCCTGCCTTCCTTTGCATTGCGAGACTTTGAGGCCGCAGGGCAAGTCTACGGGGTTGAGGTGCTAGGCAGGTCTACAGGGCCGTGACCACAGAACTCACGCCTGCCTTCCCTCGCATTGCCAGACTTCGGGTTGCAGAACAAGTCTTTGGGGTAAGAGTGGTGAGGCAGGCCTACAGGTTCGTGGCCACAGATGATGTCAGCCTTCCCTCACATTGCCAGACTTCGAGGCAGGCCGGGGGTGGGAGCCTTGAGGAAGGTCTACAGGGGCGTGGTGACAGAGATGGTGCCCACCTTCCCTCGCATTGCCAGACTCTGGGCACATGGCAAGTCTACCGGGTTGGAGCAGTGAGGCAGGACTGTAGTGGCATGGCGACAGAGATGAATCCTGCCTTCCCTGGTGTTGTCAGACTTCGAAGTCAGCCACAGGGCAAGACTGAGGGGTTGGAGTGGTGAGGCTGGTGTACAGTTGCGTGGCCACAGTGATGAAGCCTACCTTCCCTCGCATTTGAGGCCGCAGTGCAAGTCTACGGGGTTGGAGTGGAGAGGCAGGTCACAAGGGGCGTGGACACAGAGCTGACGCCTAGCTTTCCTATCCTTGGGAGATTTCCAGGCCACAGGGCAAGTTTACAGAGCTGCAGTTCTGCAGTAGCTCTACAGGGGCATGGCCACAGAGCTGACGCCTGCCTTCCCTCTCATTACCAGACTCTGGGCGCTGGGAAAGTCTACCGGGTTGGAGCTGTGAGGAAGGACTACAGGGGCGTGGCCACAGAGCTGAGGCCTGCCTTCCCTGTGTTGTCAGACTTCCGGGTTCAGGGCAAGTCTAAGGGGTGGAGCCCTGAGGCAAGTCTACAGGGGCGTGGCCAAAGAGTTGACGCCTGTTTTCCCTCGCTTTGCCAAACTTCGAGGCATCAAAGCAAGTCTTCAGGGTGGAAGCGGTGAGTCAGGTCTACAGGGGCGGCGTCGCAGAGCTGCCGCCTGTGTTCCCTTGTGTTGTCAGAATTCCGGGTTCAGGACAAGTCTACAGGGTTGGGGCAGTGGGGCAGGTCTACAGGGGTGTGGCCACAGACCTGACGCCCGCCTTCCCTCGCATTGCCAGACTTCGAGGCCACAGGGCAAGTCTACGGGGTTGAAGTGTGAGGCAGGTCTACAGGGGCATGGCCTCAGAACTGACGCCTGCCTTCCCTTGCATTGCGAGACTTCGGATTTCAGGACAAGTCTTCAGGGTGAGAGCGGTGAGGCAGGTCTACAGGGGCGTGGCCACAGGGTTGAGGCCTGCCTTCCCTTGTATTGCCAGAGGGCTAGTCAGCCTTGAGGAAGGTCTACAGAGGTGTGGCCACAGATGACGCCTGCCTTCCCTCGCATTGCTAGACTCTGGGCACAGGGCAAATCTACGGGGTGTAAGCAGTGAGGCAGGTCTACACTGGCGGCGTCACAGAGCTGACGCCTGCGTTTCCTATCAGTTGGAGACTTCGGGGCAAAGGGCAAGTCTACGGGGTTGGAGCGCTAAGAGCTGTGGCCAAGGAGCTGAAGCCTGCCTTCCCTCGCATTGCCAGACTCTGGGCGCCTGGCAAGTCTACTGGGTTGGAGCTGTGAGGAAGGGATACGGGGTAATCGCCACAGAGCTGACGCCTGAGTTCCCTCATGTTGTCAGACTTCCGGGTTCAGGGAAAGTCAACCGGGTTGGACCTTTGAGGCAGGTCTACAGGGGCGTGGCCACAGATGACGCCTGCCTTTCCTCGCATTGCCAGACTTCGAGGCCGCAGGGCAAGTCTATGAGGCTGAGGTGCAATGGAGGTCTACAGGGGCGTGGCCACAGCACTGGCGCTTGCCTTCCCTTGCATTGCCAGACTTGGGATTAGAGGACAAGTATTCACGGTGAGAGCGGTGAGGCAGGTCTCTAGAGTCCAGGCCACAGATGACGCTTGCCTTCCCTCACATTGCCAGACTCTGGGCACAGGGCAAGTCTAAGGTGTTGGAGTGGTGAGGCAGGTCCACAGAGGCGTGGCCACAGAGTTGAAGCCTGCCTTCCTTTGCATTTCGAGACTTTGAGGACGCAGGGCAAGTCTACCGGGTTGAGGTGTGAGGCAGGTCTACAGGGGCGTGGCCTCAGAACTGATGCCTGCCTTCCCTTGCATTGCCAGACTTCAGATTGCAGGAGAAGCCTTCCGGGTGAGAGCGGTGACGCAGGTCTACAGGGGCATGGCCACAGATGACGCCTGCCTTCCCTCCCATTGCCAGAGGGCTAGTCTGCCGGGTGGGAGCCTTGAGGAAGGTCTACAGGGGCGTGGTGACAGAGATGATGCCCATCTTCCCTCGCATTGCTAGACTCTGCGCACAGGGCAAGTCTACAGGGTGGGAGAAGTGAGGCAGGTCTACACTGGTGTCATCACAGAACTGACACCTGCCTTTCCTATCATTGGGAGACTTCGAGTCCACAGGACAAGTCTACGGGGTTGGAGCGGTATGAGCTGTGGACAGGGAACTGACGCCTGCCTTCCCTCTCATTACCAGACTCTGGGCGCTAGGAAAGTCTACCGGGTTGGAGCTGTGAGGAAGGACTACAGGGGCGTGGCCACAGAGTTGACACCTGCCTTCCCTGGTGTTGTCAGACTTCCGGGTTCAGGGCAAGTCTAAGGGGTGGAGCCCTGAGGCAAGTCTACAGGGGCGTGGCCAAAGAGCTGACCCCTGTCTTCCCTCACATTGCCAAACTTCGAGGCATCAAAGCAAGTCTTCAGGGTGGAAGCGGTGAGTCAGGTCTACAGGGGCGGCGTCGCAGAGCTGCCGCCTGTGTTCCCTCGTGTTGTCAGAATTCCGGGTTCAGGACAAGTCTACAGGGTTGGGGCAGTGGGGCAGGTCTACAGGGGTGTGGACACAGACCTGACGCCCGCCTTCCCTCGCATTGCCAGACTTCGAGGCCACAGGGAAAGTCTACGCGGTTGGAGCGGTAAGAGCTGTAGCCACAGAGCTGAAGCCTGCCTTACCTAGCATTGCCAGACTTCTAGGCCTCAGAGCAAGTCTAAGGTGTTGGAGTGGTGAGGCAGGTCCACAGAGGCGTGGCCACAGAGTTGAGGCCTGCCTTCCCTTGCATTGCGAGACTTTGAGGCCACAGGGCAAGTCTACCGGGTTGAGGTGCTAGGCAGGTCTACAGGGGCGTGGCCACCACAGTGATGCCTGCCTTCCCTTGCGTTGCTAGACCGGATTGCAGGACAAGTATTCGGGGTGAGAGCGGTGAGGCAGGTCTATAGGGTCCTGGCCACAGATGACGCCTGGCTTCCCTCGCATTACCAGACTCTGGGCACAGGGCGAGACTACAGGGTTGGAGTGGTGAGGCAGGTCCACAGAGGCATGGCGACAGAGATGACGCCTGCCTTCCCTTGTGTTGTCAGACTTCCGGGTTCAGAGCTAGTCTATTTGACGGGAGCCCTGAGGCAGGACTACAGGGGCGTGGCCACAGAGCAGACGCCTGTCTTCCCTCACATTGCCAGACTTCGAGGCCGCAGGGCAAGTGTAAGGGGTTAGAATGGTGAGGGAGGTCTACAGGGGCGTGGCCACAGAGCTGATGCCTGCCTTCCTTGGTGTTGTCAGACTTCCGGGTTCAGGGCAAGTCTAAGGGGTGGAGCCCTGAGGCAAGTCTACAGGGGCGTGGCCAAAGAGCTGACCCCTGTCTTCCCTCCCATTGCCAAACTTCGAGGCATCAAAGCAAGTCTGCAGGGTGGAAGCGGTGAGTCAGGTCTACAGGGGCCGCGTCGCAGAGCTGCCGCCTGTGTTCCCTCGTGTTGTCAGAATTCCGAGTTCAGGACAAGTCTACAGGGTTGAAGCAGTGAGGAAGGTCTACAGGGGCATCGCCACAGACCTGACACCTCCTTTCCCTCGCATTGCCAGACTCGAGGCCACAGGGCAAGTCTACAGGGTTGGAGCGGTAAGAGCTGTAGCCACAGAGCTGAAGCCTGCCTTCCCTCGCATTGCCAGACTTCTATGCCTTAGGGCAAGCCTAATGTGCTGGAGTGGTGAGGCAGGTCCACAGAGGCGTGGCCACAGAGTTGAGGCCTGCCTTCCCTTGCATTGCGAGACTTTGAGGCCGCAGGTCAAGTCTACAGGGTTGATGTGTGAGGCAGGTCTACAGGGGCGTGGCCTCAGAACTGACGCCTGCCTTCCCTCGTATTGCCAGAGGGCTAGTCTGCGGGGTGGGAGCCTTGAGGAAGGTATTACAGGGGCGTGGTGACAGTGATGATGCCCCCCTTCACTCGCATTGCTAGACTCTGGGCACAGGGCAAGTCTACAAGGTGGGAGTGGTGAGGCAGGTCTACAGGGGCGTGGCCAAGAAGACTCCTGCCTTCTGTCGCATTGACAGACTCTGGGCGCTTGGCAAGTCTACGGGGTTGGAGCCTTGAGGAAGGTCTACAGGGGTGTGGCGACAGAGATGATGCCTGCCTTCCCTCGCATTGCTAGACTCTGGGCACAGGGCAAGTCTACAGGGTGGGAGCAGTGAGGCAGGTCTACAGGGGCGTGGCCACAGAGCTGAGGCCTGCCTTCCCTGGTGTTGTCAGACTTCCGGGTTCAGGGCTAGTCTGAGGGGTGGGAGCCCTGAGGCATGTCTACAGGGGCGTGGCCACACAGCTGACGCCTGTCTCCCCTTGCATTGCCAGACTTCCGGGCGCAGTGCAAGTCTAAGGGTGGGAGCGGTGAGGCAGGTGGTCTACAGGCGCGTGGCCTCAGAGACGACGCCTTCCTGCAGAGAGTAGGACCAAGTCTACAGGGATGAGGCAACAGGACATGTCTACTGGGTTGAGGCTGTAGGGGAGATGCCTGCCTTTGCCTGCCCTGCCCTCTCATGGAGCACGGGCTGCAAGGGTTCCCACCTCAGGAGCACTGAGGGTGGCTCCTGCTACTTTTGTGTCTGGGGCAGGGCAGAAGGGAAGACTGTTTCCTGAGGAGAAACCCTTGCCCTTTGAACTGTCTGAGGATGACAGACACCGGGAGGGCCTATCAGGAAAGGGAAGAAGCTGTACTCGGGTGCCCTTGCCAAAACGTGCAGAAGCATCTAGAAGGTTGTCCAGAGGCTGTGGCGGAAGGCATGGGTTTCCCCGACAGCAGAGAGAGTATGGTGTCCTGAGAAAAGCAGCCTGCTGAGGAGCTATCTCCTGGCTTGAACGGTACATAGCCTTTCAACGATGGGCTGAAACAAGAATTTACTTTTCAGTTACAGTAGAGGACAACGGAGGGTGCAGGAAGATCAGTGCAAGAGGTCCGAGATTCCAGAGGACAGTACTCTTTTATTATTATTATTATTGCCTCTGCCGTTGTTATTAACAGAGGCAAGATCTCCCGGTGTTGTAAATTGCCACCAATCCCTCCCATCCCATGTACAGGGATTTCAGGCATGGGTTGGCCAAGGTGGCATGGGAGAAAAACATGATGTCACAAGGCACAAGTGGCCAGTGATTTCAAAGCGGGTGGAAGGAATTATTAAGAGCAGACTGGGGCTCGAGGATAAACCATGATCCAGGGAGAATCCCAAGGCATCCCTTGAGACGAATGACCGAGTTCATTCACTTCCCTGTGGCCAGTGAGTGCGTACAGGGCTTTAGGGCGATCACAACGAATCGTTGACCCGTAGGCCGGCAACACTAGCTGGCTTTGGCAGGGTGCAACAGATCAGAGAGAGGTGATTGCTGCAGAAGATGCGGGAGCATCTGTCTGTGCCTGAAACGAGGGATGGATGTGTGGAGAGAGTGACGGAGAGCAGGGGACGTTTGTGACCAGGGTGTACTTCTATGGGGCTTGGGAGAACAGGCTGTTAGGAGAAGGTGGTGTGTGAGAGGGACTTCTGGGATGGAGACTCTGAGTAACCGGGTGAGGTCAAGGTAAAACAAAGAAGGAAACAGAGGAAAACAAGGGAAAGAAGGGAGGGCAAGTGGATTCTAAGAGTGAGCAGGATGGAGGACTGGGAGATTCTGGTCACTAGAGGCAGAGGCATCTGATGGTCTCATCAGTACACTATAGGGTTAGGAATTCCAGCGGCCATTTTGGTGGCCTCCCCTGACCGTAGAACCGTGGAACTTGGAACTTGCAGATGGAAGTTCTGCTGTATCCTGAAGCCAGGACTCCAAGTTAATACATACAGGGTATGGGACCAGATCACCAAAGAGGGAGGTCAAACTTGGTCCCAGAGCACCTGTAGCTCGCTCTGGCAGTGCCACACGCATGGGATCAGGAGCGATCAGAGTTGAAACCCATTTCTGTCTCTTCCAGACGTCAAGAGGCACAGCTGTGGTACCTTCTCCTGAGCGTACTATCTATGGGGGAGTGAGGCCAGGCCTCCTGCCTGTGTGACTAACGTGAGTCCTTCAATCTCCCGCTTTAGGGAATCCGGTGGAGCCTTGCCTCGTCTGAGTACTGGGAAGAAAGGCAGGGTCCACAGAGAAAGACACACCCCACTGGAGGCCTGGCAAAGACTATGGCTGACCACCCCAACTCCCATATGAGCGGACAGCAGAGTTCCACCAAATCAGACGCCATGGGTGAGTGTCTCTGGTCAGGGAGGAAGTCTCAGTTTGGGTGCAGGACTCCTAAGCGGTCACCAGCCGTACAGTATGGTCAGGAGCCACACCACAGATTTGCCGCTTGACCCTGAGCAGAACCTCCCCAGACCTCAACCTGCCCAGGCATAAGGTGTCATTTCAGTGTCAAGTATCATGGGATTACAGAAAGGAGCAGATTTGTGGGCAGCTTATTGGAAAGACTGACACTGACGTGGGTCCTCCAAGTGGGCGCTTTCAGGAGAACATGGTAGGAAGGGGAGGCTCAGCCACACTCCTCCTGGTCTTTTACAGGTGAACAGCAGACTGTTTTTTACCAGCCTGAAGCCCTTACTCACGCAGTTCCCCAGCAGGTAAGAAAAGTATGTTGGCACAGGGAGAG
Organism: Cricetomys ansorgei; assembly: GCA_026225945.1. Taxonomy (NCBI): domain Eukaryota; kingdom Metazoa; phylum Chordata; class Mammalia; order Rodentia; family Nesomyidae; genus Cricetomys; species Cricetomys ansorgei. The sequence goes on along the minus strand of JAMJFZ010004311.1, from coordinate 824,543 downwards.
GCTCCACACCCGCAATTTCAACCATCTCTTAAACTCTGAGGTTTCTAATGCCCATCCTGCCCGGCACTTGCATTGCAACCTTGGGACAAATCTCTTCTCTCGGGGCCGCAGTACCCTCAATTACAGAGAACCAAAACGGTGAGACTGCGTGCTCATCAGGGTCTCGAGACCTCTGCCTTTCTCCCTGGCTGTCACCATTGCAAAACACCCCCATTCCTCCTGCCGTGGAGGTCAGACCTGATCATCAACGGGCACGTCTGTCCTCCAGGAGATCTCCCAGGCACCTCTGCTTCTCCACTGGCCCCCAGCATTTTCACCTGTGACCTGTACTCCAGTGACTTTGAATCCTCAAATGACTATTTCTCTATCCTGGAATCCCTGCCAGCCCGTGACTATACCCTGCTTGTGAGTACAACAAAGACTATGGAGCCAGCTGTGGCTCACTATGCTACTAGGTGTAAAAAGTCGAGCTTGGTGCCCTGTGGGTAGAACCAGCAAGAAGAGGAAGGAACAGGAGGGGGAGGAGGACAAGGAGCAAGAGGAGCAAGGGAGGGAAGGGAGGGAGGGAGGAAGGGAAAGGAAAGGAAAGGAAAGGAAGGAAGGAAGGAAGGAAGGAAGGAAGGAAGGAAGGAAGGAAGGAAAGAAGAAAGGAATCTAGGAAGGAAGGAAGGAAGGAAGGAAGGAAGGAAGGAAGGAAGGAAGGAAGGAAGGAAGGAAATGGGGACCAAAACATACAGGGGAATGACAAAGCAACATCTGTGCCAAGCTCGCAAGGACAGAGTCCTCCCAGGATTAGTGTTTCCTGTACGACATACTTGGAAAAGTCTCTTTCTGAGCTGTTCACTCGCCCTGGCGCTTGGAGAACGTTCTACACCGTAGCGTTAGAGTGGACAAGCACAGTTGCATGCAGCACACTGTGAGCTTGGAAATGCTGAGACTATTCACCCACACTGAAGTGAATGGACATGAGAGAGGGTTCTCCAAAACTCTGGAGGCATAAATGGGAGGTCCAGAGAGGCCCAGGCATATGTTCCAGGCCAGCAGAGAATGTGTCCCCTAGATGAGCTTGGCTTGCCCTTTATGCACGGTGGGGAGTTGTCAAAGTGGAGGGAAGAGCCAGTCTCTGGAAAGGGCCATCCACACATCTTTCCTGGTGCTTTGCAGATTAGAAAGGTTCTTGGTCATCTTCAGTGTCCCAGGGGAAGAAAGAGTTTGTACAAAGGGATCGTCTCGAGGAAGATCTATTGGAAGGGGATTGGAGGGAAAACAGGCCAAGTCGGGGGAGGAACGATCCCAGCCCGAAGGACTGGCGCCATTTGTCCTAATGATCACCTCCATCCACATTCCCCCAGCCTGATCTCGCAATGCCCGCCATGTGTACTCACAGTAGTTGTCATCCAGAGGGTCTTACCTCCTGGCCTCTCCTCTCCTTGATCTCAGGTTCTCGCAAATGATCTTGCAGCCTTACACCAGCGCTATCGCTCCTGTACTGCAGGCACAGGTCCTGGTAAATGAGTGGGTTGGAGGTCCGTGGAAGGGATGGGCTTTGTGGATGCCAAGAGATACGTGGGTGTTTGGTAGAAGGGGATGGGAGCTGCAGGGTGCGTTGTCATGGGGAGGAGGTGTGTTTTGTCAGAAGTCACTCTCTCACATCTCCTTTGCAGGTCTCCAGCTCCTCTTCCCAGGGCCCTGACATTGCCAGCCAGGCTCATGTCATGCACACCCAGATCAACAACATCTCCAACCTGGGCCCTGGCGTTTACACCCAGGTCCCTGGCACCTCCAGCCAAGTCCCTGAACTCCGCACCCAGGTCCCTGGTACCCCAAACCAGGTCCCTGACGTCTACACCCAGGGCCCGGGTGTCTCTAGTCAGCCTGCGCTTCCTGTTGAGGTAGACCCGCAGAAGGTACTGGATGCTGCCGAGGCTCTCCTGATTCTGCAAAACTCCCCTCAGGCATGGGAAGAGGCGTGCAGCTCACCAGGTAGCTGGCTCCTTGAGTGAACAACAACGTGGGGTGGATTGAGTGAGGAACTGCAGGGCTTGCCCTGAGATACAGGTAGTAGCTAGAGTCGGTGGTTTCCCTGACTTGGAAGCCAGAGCCTCTACAGTCTGATGGAGGAATGACACCCAGGGGCTGCTCAGTGCATCTTCACTTAGCAAGTGCTGTGCCCAACAGCAGAGGGCCAGTGCCCTGAATTCATGGAAGTGTAGAGGGAGGCAGGCCCTCAAGGTGGCAAGGTCCTGTGAGAGGGCAGGCAGCACATGCAGTGGAAGGAATAGAACCGGGTGGAATGGCTCCCAGCCTGTGGTTGTCCCAGTCCACGGCAGCCTGAGGAGGCCTGGGAGGAGGATATGCACGGGGCATAAGGATCTGCAGTGGAGGGAGAAAATCATGGCTGACTCAGGGCCTTTCCCGTGTAGACATGGAACCTGGACGCCTTCCCAGGCTGAACTTTGCCAGGGAACCTCAGAGGTCCTTCAAGGAAGAGCCTTGTGAGCGCAGAGGACCATTACATAGCTAGGGAAGCTGGAAAGGAAGGCTGCGGAGTTAAAAATGGCCAATGGAGAGCGCTGTGTGAACAGGAAGCGACTCTGGGTGGACATCCTGGAACGAGGGATGCTGAATGAAGCCGGAGAGCTTGCTTCTCACAGAGGCCTATCTGGGTGGGCAGTGTAAGCTACGCCAGAAACTCCAAAGTCGCAGGCAAAGGAGTGCAGGACTCCTGTCAGGGCTAGGATTTCATTCAGAGACCCCGAGCTTGACCAAAAGGGACCCATGTCTGGGAGTGATGGTGACGCCACCACTGGAGATAAGGAGCAGGGTAGGAACAGGTCTGTTCACTGGTCCAGGTGAATAATCTCACACTCTTTGGTACAGTGTTGTGACTGGAGAGCCAGGCCACCGGTGGCATACCCGTGATCCGACTTTGTCTTTGCAGTTCTGCCTGCAAGTCCAGATGGAGAGTAAAGACTGTAGCTGTCTCGTGTATCGCTGTCACCTACATACACACTCTGCTTCACCGACTGACAGCTGGACACCTGGATCGTACACTACTCTGGCCGTAAGAGAGCCGAAGAGAAGGCCGCACCAACGACTGCCTGTTATAGTTCTGTTTCTTAATTTGCAATGTAGTTCCTGTCCGAACGCTTTTTTCCCCCCCTGAAGCCCTTTGTGGGCTTTCAAAGCTTTAGCGTGAGGTAGGGACATGATTTAACTGTGGTTGTATACTCTGGGCCTTGAGTCATTGTTTGTTGTTTCGTTTTGCTTGTTTGTGTGTTTCCTTTGGAACATTGGGATCTTTCTGTGTGTCGTGAAAGCCCACTGTATAGTGTATGATGTGGGGTCAGTCCACAAGGTTCCAAGCCTGTTCCTATGGCAGTGTTATCTTTGTCTCATCGAGGTTTGCATACCTGGATATTGCTGTGTGTACCCCCATGTCTTTGGATACGTCAGGATGCTTCACCTGTGTCTAGGAATCTGGGTGTGAACACAAATAAAGTTTCACTGCTGCAAATCACTGAGAAGTAGAGGTTGCTTCTTTGAAACTGCAAGCCAGATGTTTGGGGAAGACTGCCTTCTTTTCTCAGGCACCCAGCTAGTAATAACTTACTACTTGTTTTATTAAGGCATCTACATCCGGTAGAACGCTTTGTCGAAGGTGCACGCCCCCCTTTATTGCTTACCAACTTGATTGAGTCTGTGTAGTAAAACCGCTTAAGAGCTCTTTTTCCTGTCCTGTGGCATGTCAGCCTTTACCACGTCAGCAGAGTGACTCGGGACTTGGGCAGAAAAGCGTATCATGTCGCCTTATAACGCACGGAGGATTTCTAGTAACGCGTCACCGCAGCCCTTAGTTCCAAAGGTCAGGGTATGTTGCAAAAGTCAGAACCGCATCCCTCCTTTGCTGCTAAGACCTGCTCTGGGACTCTAATCACATGGCGTCGAGAATCACATTTTAATATAATTAAGCTTCATGTGTTGTGCTTTCAATTAGCACGCTGACTATCGTTTCAGACTCCCCTGCTCCACACCACCAAACTCCAAAGTATTTCACCTTGAGTGAAAACAGCAAACCCTTTGACCATGCCTTAGAAGCAATTTGGCATTACAGTTTCGCATTCACGTGGTCACTCCCAATACAACTGAGTACATTTTGACACCGCTTTTAATAGGAACCATGCGTTTCGTGCACAGAGGTGGTCACGACAAAAATTTTAACCCTCGAGGAAACCCCTGCAAGATAGCTAGCCCTTGCACATACCTTACACTAAAATCTTTACATCTAAATTTGCTTTGAGGCGGAGGGTCTGTAAAACAAGATTGCTTCCCACTGACAACCAGAACCTGCTTCATGCTCCATGGAAGGACAAAAAATAAATAAATGAATAAAATTTAAAAAAAGAAAAACCCTAAGACACGATATGGTAATGGACGGCAGACTTGACTTGACTGCAAGAGCTTTTTCAATCAATACCAGACAGGGCTCGAATTTGCAGAATTCTCTGTTAAGCTGCAATGTTGTGAGTCTGTGTAGAGATAGAGAAGTGATCTCTGGCAATAGCATTTTAGCATTTTCAGAAGGAGACTGTTCCTCGGTGCTGCAACTCAAGTCCGTTCCTGCACGTGTTCCCTGGCTTCTTGAGAGGAATTCATAAATGGAGGAAGGCCTTTTGCTCCAAATGTCTCCCATAAAGCGAGACGACTCTCATCCTGGTGAGGTCTGAGAAAGTTTATGGCATCTTCTGAACTTTTAAACAACCGATAAACCCCTGAGAAACAGGGGGAACCCTAAAATCCACACACCCTTTGGAGCCAGGACTGACCATGAAAGTATCTAGAGGACAGATGGGCAACCTGTCAACCAGGAGCCACCTAAAGAGAGGAAGAGCACATCGTGAGGTGGCCCCGTAGATTCCTGCACCTAAGATGGCTGAGCAAAACAGACAGAGAAAACCAAATCCGGTTAAGGAGGAAGGCCATGACAAAACTCATCATGGAAGCCCATCATAACACTGCAGCAGCTGGTCAGCACCATCCAAACCATAGCAAACGACACAATTCTCACCTCCTGCAGGAACCCTAGGAGGCCTGGCTTCAGGTGTGGCCGAACAGCTTCACCACAGCACGGCAGTGCAGCAGCCATGCAGCAAGATCTTATTCGGGGGACTGTGTCAGACTGTTGCGGTCCGGATAACCCTGTGGTATCAGCTGCCAGAGGCACCAATGCCAAATCCCTGGCACAGTGACTGCGGGGCAGGAGGATGGACTAGCAAGCCAGAGGGGCGAGGGTGCACTGAGGGAGTGTCTCCAGTCCGTCTGCATGTTGGCAGTGACTGTTGGGATGCTTCTCTAGGGCGAGGGTGCCCTGGACCTGCCAAGACCGCAGGAAGGAACCCAGGGTGGAGGGAGGAGATGGGGACCACCGGTCAGATCTTCTTGTCAGCATGCCCTTGTTTCTTGCCTTCAACCCTCTGCTGATGTTCTGAAGAAACGTAGAGCTGGCGATGCTCACCTTGCAGAAGGCGAGACCGCCTGGAGGTTCCTGACTTGAGTCTCTTTCCCCTGCTACTGCCTCCCCCTTCCTGCCTGCCTCTCGTTTTTGACACACGTGGTTTACAGGGAGAGCACCCAATCCTGGTCTTTGTTTCCGAGGCTCTGATCCCCTTGTATTGTCGCTCTGGCGAGGGAGAAAGACATGGGGAAGTTTTCAAGAGTGAGTTGCTGCTCAGTGAGGCTTTGTGTCTTCTGCCTGTGCCCATTTGTGCTTTCGTTCTCAACTGTGCTGAGAGCAGCACCAGCCCCCCACTAGAGGTCGCCACCCAAGCGCTGTCGTCCCGGGCTCCTGAACATAAACCTAGATAAATGTCTTCAGCTCACAAACCGCTGTCCTAACAGATGTTCTCTTTTGGTATCAGAAAACGGACGAGGGTAGAAACTGACAGGTGGCATTGTTACTGCAACACTGTTTGAAACGCACAGGTGGCTTTGATGTCAGTGATGGCCAGAGGCTGACATAGCTCTCATTTGAACTTGAGAGCCCTATACCACGGTGGGGAAAGGAATAATCAGCCGTGTGTCCTGACAAGGTCCAGAGCATGTATCCTGTATCATCCTGTAAGAATGATATCCAGATATGTGCATGTAAGTAAGGCCACACCGCAAGAAAATCACCTATTTTGAAAAATGGCAAAAGCCCTGAATAGACGTTCTCCAAAAGTATACAAGCCATGGACCAATGCTGCACAGGAAAAAAATGTTCGGCACCACAATCTGTATTAGGCTGGGTTTTCTGGAGGAACGGAATCGAGTGTGTGTGTTTGTGCTTGTGTATGGGTGTGTGTGCAACAAAATGGAGTTATTAGCCTGCCCGAAACTTCACATCTGTTCACACCCAGGAGCTGCAATCTGGTTCTGAAGGCCTGGAAATGTCTTTGACGGCCCCTGGCATTCTGTACCTATTGATATGATGGCAGCCAAAGAGCATCTTCCACAGCTCACAGAAGGTGGGGCTCTAAGGAATGAGGCCCAGAGGTCACCTGACAAGGAGACAGCCTTGGCCAAGATCTAGTGAAGGCTTGCTTGGAACCAGATGCTGTTATACCCAGATCGAGAGGTCCCCCAAAACTCCAGGAGTCGGAAGTCGTATGCAAAAAGCAAGGGGACTTTGATTTTAACCAGCATGCTGGGGTCAGGCACAACGAAAAATGGCCGACCCTGGACAAAGGCTTACTGGCCACTTTAAAGGTTGTAAGCAGAATATTAGCACGGGTGAGGTAATAGGGAACATGATTGCTGGTCAGTGAGACAGTTTCATGGGTTGATTTAGGATCGGCTAATTTCAAGGTAAGACACTCACGTACACGTCAGGTGACGGAGGGTTACCAGGAGCAGACGGCGGGCCTTGAGATAAGGCCTTCCTGCATTCCTGTGACTATACTCTGGTTGCCCTCATCTCTGATGAATTGTCCTTCGGGTGGGGGTGGGGGTGGGGGTGGGGGTGGGGCTAGCCCTGCAGTGAGCACATACACTGCGGGCCTGAAGGCCTGAACTGGGCCTAGGGTGAGGGCCTGAGGCAAGGGATCTTGCAATACACAGAAAATGGAGTTTAGGTCCTTCGATACCAGGACTGAGCCACACGTCAGGTCTATTGCATGGGAAATATTTGGCCTACCTGAATTCCAGTTGTCACTCTTTCTTTGTGAAACTAATGTAATCCTGAAGGATTTGAAGCAAACAGGAAAGAGAGGTTTTGTACCGGTTTTATATATATGTGTGTGGGGCAGTGGTGGTGGTGGTGGTGTGTGGTATACATCACGTGGATGTATCCGTGAGTTCAGGTACAACACGTGTCTCTCTCTCTCTGTGTGTGTGTGTGTGTGTGTGTGTGCTTATGCAAACATATGGAGGCCCAAGGACATATTTGGGTGTTGCCCCTCAGACTGCATCCACCTTTTATCTTTAGACACGGTCCCTCACTGGCCACCACTGTCCAAGTAGACTAGGCTGACCAGTCTATGCATGCCACGGATTCCCCTTCCTCAGTCTCCCCAGCTCTGGGAACACAGGTGCACTCTCACATGCCTGACTTTTAACACGGGTTCTGGGGAATAAGTTCATGTCCTCATGTTGGTAAATCAAGGGACCTCCTCAGCCCTGCTCTGTGCTGTTTCTTTTTTTCTTTCTTTGTTTTAAATCTCCTAAGATTTGTATACACATGCTTTAGAATTAAAGATAGCATACAAGGTGTTAGGTGTCATTATGGCATTTGAACAAACCATGGTTTAGGAGATGCTTTTCCTTCTTACCCCTCCCACACCCACCTGCTACCCAGGACCTACGCTCCTAACTTCATCACTTCAGTGCTTTTTACAGACACTGTTACTTTGTCACAGGGACACAAGGTCCAGAATGACACTTTCAGCCCAATAGCCAGTGGCTAGTGGCCAGGTCTGATTCTCAGAGGTGCACACTGCTCAAGTCCACCAGTAGGCTTCATAATCCCACTCACAAATACCTCCTGAAACTGGTTCTTTCTTGTTTGCCACCGTAGCTGATACTGTCTTCCACGATTCCATCCAGGGCTCCTGAATGATGCCAAAGAGAATCTCTCTCTCTCCCTCTGTCTCTCTCTCTGTCTCTCTCTGTCTCTGTCTCTCTCTCTCTCTCTCTCTCTCTCCCTCCCTCTCTCTCTGACAGCCCTCTGATCGCATTCACTGGTGGTGGCCATTTCTGCCATGACATTTGGTACCTCTTCTACACAGCTGTCCCTTTCTAACTTCTGGTAGTTATTATTCCATTCCTATCAAAGCCTTCTCATTCCCTCCCTCAATATCATTATAATGTTCAAAATCTGAAATACTCTTAAGATTCACAGAAAAAGACACTTAACTTACCTCGATATAATTGATCAAAAGTGGGACTAATTCACGAGCACACACATACACACCAAGAAGTAAGACGCTGCTAGGTCCTCAGCAGCTCCCCGACCCCTTCCCATCATCAGAAGCAGCCACCACAATCCTCAATGGCTACTACACCTGTCCCTGGGTATCTCCTGGGTTTTGTTCCAAGACGTCCTTTGAGCATCAAGATCGACAAGGGATCGACACCCCTACACAGACTGGACTAATATTTATCCACCTTTCTGCTACTTGTAAAATTTAACAGTGTACATGCAGTATCAAAAGGAGTTAGGCCATCTTCTGATCCAGACTGCATGCGACTACACAGCCACCAGAAGAGAAGGCAGGCAGACCCTTCGCCTAACCCTCCCACCAGAACACCCTGTTCCCTCAAACTCCAATCCACCACAATCTGCCCATATCCAAGCCCCTACCCCCTGGCCTCTGTCTGCCTGAGTCTCACATACCAACTTGAGCAGACATCTCCCAAGCTATAGCTCAATAGAGCAACCAGGTAGGAAACCCGCTTGCTCAGCTTTCTCGCTAGAACAAGCTGTGCCCCCAAAACTCAACCCACCACCATTTCCCCACCACTCATATCAACCCTCTCCACCACTGCCACCCACCTGAGTCCCAGATACCAACTAGGCCAGATTTCTCCCACACCAGAAGGAGACAAGCCAGCCAGCCAGAAAAACAGGTAGGAAGCCTGCAAGCTCCGTATCGCAACCCCCAACCTGGGCAGGGACTCCCAGCTTGACAAGGGGCCACAAAGAACAGAAGATCAGAGAGAAAAGAGAAAGTGAGGAGCAAGATACTCATCCAGTTAAAGAAAAGCTCACAACTTTGGCACCTAAACCTAGAATCACCCGAAGCCCAAATGCCAAAATGCCAAGCACGAGAACACGACCAACAGCCAGGGCAATATGGCACCACCAGTGCCGACTGCTCATCTACAACCCCACCCCCACCCCAAACACTCTGACACAAGAGGAGCAGAAGAAAAAGGCCTAACAACCAACTTTATGAAGACAATAGAGATCCTAAAAGAGGAAATGAATACATCCCTCAAAGAAACTGATGAAAAGAGAAACGAACAATCGGAGGGATTGACTAAACTCATCAAAGAAACATGCAGTGCAACTCTTGGGAGAAGTTTTTGTTGTTTTGGCTTCTTTAAAAAATGGCGTTTGGCTTAGGTTTGCGTTCCACCCCAGGTGTGTGTGGTAGAGGATTATGAGTTGGATTTGGAATGCTTGACGCAGGTGGCTGTGATCCGGTCAGGTGCGGTAGTCCTGGCACCTGTAGCTTGTTCTTGGGATTGTGTGCCTCATGGGTTGATGGGAACTTTTGTCTTAGGGTATAAAAGGTCTGAAGCCCCCGAGAGCCGGGCCGGGTGTTGGTTGCTGGTTGTTGGTGGGGTTGTCATCGTTAATGTGCTAATTCCTAAAAGAACAAAGTTTGGAGAGATTGACTTTACAGACCATGAGCTGAGACGCTACTCTGAGTCACTGTCAGCTAGTCCTCTTCAAGTTTAGGACAGCTTAAAAGAGGCTGCGAAAATTTCTACCTTTCTGTCATTCCGTCTCGAGGCCGCTTGCAAAACTGGTAAAGCTTCCTTTCTATCCTTCCTTTCTCTTTCCCTAAATTGAGGGTAAAAGATCGTAGCATACTGCTACAGAAACACAGGAAAACAAAAACAAACAATTGGAAGAAATGAATAAATCCCTGAACGAAGGCCAAGAAAAGGCAAACAAACAATGGAAGGAAAGGAGCAACATGGTCCAAGCCTGAAAATGAAAGTAGAAGACATAAAGTAAACACAAGCCGAGGGAATCTCAGAAATGAAAAACATCTAGAAAAGTGATCAGGAACTACCGAGGCAAGCTACAGCAACAGAATACAAGAGATGGAAGAGAGAATCTCAGGAGTTGAAGATTCTATAGACGAAATCCATATGTCGGTAAAGGAAAATATCAAGTCCAAAAATTTTTGACACAAAACATCCAGGAGATCTAGGACACCATGAAAAGACCAAACCTGAGGATAATAGGAATAGAGGAAGAGGAAGATTCCCAGCTCAAAGGCCGAGAATATATTTTCAACAGAATCATCGAAGAAAAATTTCCAAACCTAAAGAAACATGCCTATCAAAAGAAGCACAAGAAGCTTATGGAATGCCAAATCGATGGGATCAGAAGAGAAGTTCCCCGCGCCACGTAAGAATCAAAACACTAAATGTGCAGAACAAAGAAAGAAGACTAAAATGTCCAAGAGAAAAACAACAAGTAACATACAAAGGCAAACCTACTAGAACTACACCCAACTTCCCAATGGAGACCCTAAAAGCCACAAGGGCCTGGACACAGGTACTACAGACTCTAAGATGTCAGCCCAGAATAATATAACAGGCAAAACTCTCAATCATCATAGACGGAGGGAACAAAATAATTCATGATATATCCAAATTCAAGCAGTATCTATCTACAAGCCCTGCCCTATAGAAGGTACTAGAAGGAAAACTCCAACCCAAGGAGGTCAACTACAATCAGGAAAACACAGGAAATAAATAGTCTCACACCATCATAGTCAAAAGGACACACACACACACACACACACACACACACACACACACACACACTACAACCAACAACAACTACAAAATAACAGGAGCAAACAATCATTGGTCATTGATAGCCCTCAACATTAGTGGTCTGAACTCCCCAGTAAAAAGACACAGACTAACGGGATGAATTTGAAAAGAGAATCCCGCCTTCTGTTGCATACGAGAAACACACCTCAAGCTCAAAGGTAAACATGACCTCATAGTAAAGGGTTGGGAAAAGATCTACCAAGCAAATGGACCTAAAAGACAAGCTGATGTAGTCATTCTAATACCCAGCAAGATAGACTTCAAACCTAAATTAATCAAAAGAGACGGGGAAGGACCCCTCATACTCATTAAAGGAAAAGTCCATCAAGATGACATTTCAATTCTTAACATCTATGCCCCTAACTCAAGGGCTCCCACATCTGTAAAGGAAATGTTACTAAAGCTAAAAGCAGACGTTGACCCTCACACACCGATGGTGGGAGATTTCAGTACCCCACTCTCACCAACTGACGGGTCATCCAGACAAACACTAAACAGAGAAATACTGGCACTAACAGATGTTATAAACCAAATGGACCTAACAGATATTTACAGGACATTTCACGCACACACAAAAGAATGTACCTTTTTCTCACCCCCTCATGGAACTGTCCCCAAAATTTGCCACATTCTTGGCCACAAAGCAAGCCTCCTCAATAAATACAAGAAAATTGAAGTAACCCCTGCATCCTGTCAGACCACCATGCACTAAAGCTGGACTTCAACAACAGCAGCAACAACAAAAGGCCTACAAATTCATGGAAACTGAACAACTCTCTACTAAATGACGACTGGGTCAAGACAGAGATGAAGAAAGAAATTAAAAACTTTCTAGAATTCAATAAAAATGATTGCACGACATACCCAAACCTCCAGGACGCAATGAAAACCGTGCTAAGAGGAAAATTCATAACACAGAGTGCCTATCAGAAGAGGGTGAAGAGATCACATACCAGCAAACAAAGAGCACACCCGAGAGCCCTAGAAGAAAAAGAAGCAAGCACATCCAAGAGAAATAGACCACAAGAGGTAATCAAACTGAGGGCTGAAATCAATAAAATAGAAACGAAGAGAACAACAATTCAAAGACTCAATGAAACAAAGAGCTGGTTCTTTGAGAAAATCAACAGGAGAGACCAACTCCTAGCCAAAACTAATTGGAAGGCATAGAGAGAATATCCAAATCAACAAAATCAGAGACAAAACTGGAGATATAACTACAGACACCGAAGAAACCCAAAGAATCCTTAGGTCATGTGTTAAAAGAAACTATACTCCACAGAATTGGAAAACCGAAAAGAAATGGATAATTTTCTTGATAGATACCACCTACCAAAGTTGAATCAAGATCAGATAAACAATTTAAAGAGACCTATAACCCCCAAGGGAGTAGAAGAGGTCATTGAAAGCCTCCCAACAACAACAACAACAAAAGGCCCGGGGCCAGATGGTTTTAGCTGAGAATTCTATCAGACATTCAGAGTTTACACCAATAACTCCTCGAGTTATTCCACAAAATGGAAGCAGAATGAAGACTGCCCAACTCATTCTATAAGGCCACAGTCACCCCATACCCAAACCACACAAAGGTTTGACAAGGAAAGAGAATTACAGGCCATTTTCTCTCATGAGCACATATGCAAAAATACTCAATAAAACACTCCCAAACTGCATCCAGGAACACGTTAAAAAGATCATCCACCACGGTCAAGTAGACTTCATCCCAGAGACGCAGCATGGTTCAACATACCAGAATCAGTCAATGACATCCACCACATAAACAAACTTAAAGAAGAAAAACCCAACATGATCATCTCACTATATGCTGACAAAGCTTTTGACAAAATCTAACACCCATTCGTGATAAAGGTATTGGAGAGACTGTGGATACAAGGTCCATACCTAAACACAGTAAGGCAATTTACGGCAAGCCCACAGCCAACATCGAATTAAATGGTGAGAAACTCAAAGCAATTCCACTAAAATCATAGAACAAGACAAGGCCGTTCCCTCTCTCCATACCTATTCAGTATAGTACTTGAAGTTCCAGCTAGAGCAATGAGACAACAGAAGGAGGTCAAGGGGATAGGAATTGGAAAGGAAGACGTCAAAGTATCCTCATTTGCAGATGACATGATAGTGCATATAAGCGACTCCAAAAACTCGACCGGGGAAACTCTTACAGCTGATAAAGAACTTCAGTGAATTTTCATGTTATTTTGCTCCCCTCATAGATCGATGCCTAGTGCAATCCTCAGCAGGGAGGATCCCCACTGCAGCTGAAGGGAGCAGGCGCAGAGGCCCAGGGCCAAACAAAATGCAGAGCTTGGGGAACCCCACAGAAGAAGTAGAGGAGGGATTGCTGAGACCAGAGGGGTGGAGGACACCAGGAGAACAAACCCCAGGGAGTCAACTGACCAGCAAGCAGTCTTAGGGGCTCACAGAGCCTGGAGTGGCACACATGGAACCTGCTGGGTCCCCCAAATATATCATGAGTCTGCCTGACCCGGTGCTCTCGCAGAACTCATACAGACTGGAAGAGGGGGTGTGTGTCCCTGAACCTCTTGCCCACCCTTGAGTACCTTGTCCCCTTACTGGGTTGCCTAGTCCACCACTGAAGTAGGGAATAGTCCCTGACCCTGTTCCATCTTGTTGAGCCATGTTTGAGCCGAAACCCTGGGAAGAGTGCTCTTTCTTGGGGAGACATGAGGGTGGGGGGGCGGTGGGAGGATGGGAGATGGTAGATCTGGGGGAAAGGGAAGATGGTGGGAGCTGGGAGGAATGAAGGGAGGGGAGGAAGGGTGTTGGAATGTGATCTATGAGAGAAGAAAAATTCTGATAAATAACCTTTAAAAAGAGTTACGAATTGTGAAGGCCTTACGGCCCAAAGGCCTGTACGTGTTCAGTGCCGATACCTTATATCTTTGCATAGTTGGCACGCGTGGATACTTGAATTTAGAGATGTACCACTGCCCATTTGGATGGAACGTTTGTACTTTCATGCACACAGAGGAGCATGAACTTCACTGTCTATCCTATAGAAAAGTTTACTAAAAATGGATTAACAGCCCAAACAAAAAGCAAGGGGGATAAAAGCCACCTGGGCAAAGGGGACTACAGACTATTAGTTCTGCAGTTAGTAGGGTGTGCCGCCGTGCCCTGCTCTGTCATGTGGGCTCTAGGGATGCAACTCACATCTGCCTGCTTGCTTAGCAAGCACTTTAGCTACAAAGCCCACTCTCCAGCCCAGGTGGGACTCACTGAATCTGAGGGGACATCTCTAAGCAAATTAATGAACTCTTAGGGGAAAGTGTGCTTTTGGCACTTGGCATGGTAGAGGTGAGGCGAGGTGGTCTCAGACACGAATGCCTGCACTTATTAGGAGACTTCCCAATGAGGATTTGTCAAGGGTACAGCACAGTTGTAGGCAAAGTATCTTGTGCGTGGCGTGTGCTTCTCAGGAAAACTGCTGTTTTGCTTTGGATCCAGCCTGGAAGATACGGATCGTGTCAAAAAGGGATTTGGGCATGTTAGAAATACATGGTGAGCACTCACGTCTTCCTCATGTCCGCACCAGAAAGTTGATTTGTAGGGCAGGAAATAAGCATCACTCTATAATAGGCGTGACTACTAACATATTCCCTACGGCGTCTGACTGACGTGTCTTCATAGTAGGGAGTAACTGACTTGAACATCTAAACCTACTTAAATTGTGAGGACACTCTCTGAAATCTACCAGGGGTTTAAAAGACTTTCATAAATGCAAACCTACGGGAGTCTCCTCCAGGGTCACTTGCCTGATTAACCTCCAATTAGGTTATTAACCTAATCAACATTAAAAGAGGAAGTACCGATAAAATGGCTCCTGGTGATATTCTGCTGTACTAATAGATCCGTGCCTTGTCCAGGCATCACCAGAGAGGCTTCCTCCGGCAACAGATGGGACCAGATTCAGAACCCACAGCCAGACATTGCTGGGAGGGAGGATCTAAATGGGAGGTCTCCACCAAATTCCTTCCCTGGGAGCTCAAGGGAATCCCTTGGAAGGAGGGGCAGAAAGATTGGAAGAGCCAGAAGGGATGGAGGAGACCAGGAGAACACAGCCTTCTCAATCCACTAAGCAAGGTGCACGAGTCCACAGAGACTGAAACAGGAAGCACGGGGGCCGACACGCATCTGCACCAGGTCCTCTGCATATGTAATACCTACTAGCTTAGTATTTTTATGTGACTCAGACTGTGAGAACCAGTGGGTCTCTGACTGTTGTGCCTGCTCTGGGTACTCCCCTCTTCCTGTTGGGTTGCCGTGTCCTACTTCCATACAGTAGTTTTTCCTTCATCTCATTACAGTTTATTTTGCCATGTTTGGTTGTTATTGCTTAGAAGCCTGATATTTTCTAATGACCGACAGAAAGGGAGTGGATGCCTACGGGGAGTGGAGGGGCAGGGAGGTGGGGAGGAACTGGGAGGAGTAGAGGAAGGGAAAACTATAATCAGGATACATTGTATGAGAGAAGAATCTAGGTTAGTAAAATGAAAAATAATTTCAAAAACTACAATGGGCAATCAAAAATGGGTAAAGAATGAGGTGATGCCTGATCCTCTACACTTTCCACAATAAATGAAACACATTTATAATATGATGCATTTCATGATTTGGAATCACAGTGAGGACATGTCACTTTGGGTTTGTTTCTTTAGTCTATTTTTTTCTCACTCTGGAGTCCAGGATGCAGCTCACTAAGTAACCTTTGGTGACCTGAAACTTGTGGTGATCCTCTAGCCTCAGACTTCTTATGGATGGAATGGAAGCTGTGTCATGGACATTATGCCTGGCTTTGTGGGAATCATAGTAGCAGCGGCAGCAGCAGCAGCAGCAGTAGTAATAACAGCAGCAGCAGCGACAGCTAATGGCTATGACTTTAGATCTGCACTTGTCAACAACACGCCACTTTGGAAATATTTATCTGAACCATGTTTGCTAGAGATTTTCATTCCATTGTTTGGAGGTGGATACAGCCTTGAACACAGCTCACTCTCTCTCTCTCTCTCTCTCTCTCTCTCTCTCTCTCTCTCTCTCTCTATCTCTCTATCTCTTCCTTTCTTTCTCTTTCTTCTTCTCCTGTATATTTTTAAAATGAACTAGTCCTGCCCTCTCCATTCCTCAAAGATGCAGATAGGCTCTGAATAACTGGGTTAATGAAAGATTTTTCTTGTTTTAAGGAGACGACTATTTCAGTTGCAGTGATGTCTATTACTTAGCTTTGGTCTTTTTGTACGTGTTGTGTGTATGTGCAAGTGTATTCATTTAGGTGCATGTGTGCACGTATGTATGGAGGATAGAGATCAACATCTGCTGTCCTTCCTGAAGAACACTCTACATTTTCTTTCCCCTCATTTAAGACAGTGTTTCTCACTGGCTCCTGGGGTTAGTCAGTTGAAGTAGGTTGCCTGTCTAGGAGGCCAGGGATCTGTCTTTCTGCCTCCACAGCTCTGGAATTAGAAGCAAGTATCACCAAGCCCTACGGTTTCAGGTGGGATCTGGGAGTCAAACTCAGGTCCTCCTGCTTTCCCAGCAAGCACTCTACCTTCTGAACCACCTCTAGGCCAGCTTTGTTCATACTTTACTGTCTGGATATTTGTTGTGACTACTAAGGGATTCTGGGTTTTTGTCGTTCTTGTTTATTTGGCCTGTTTTTCTATTGAGACAGGGTGTCCTTCCGTAAAACAGGCTATCCCCAAACTTGGTAGGCATCCTTCTGCCCCTCTCTCCAAGTGCTGGGAGAGTAGATATTGGTGATCACACCCAATTCTAAGTCAATGTTTTATTATTGTTATTTGACTGCTAGAAAATAAAGGAAGCAATTAAGGTTTGAGTTGTTTATGATGATATTAACTTTATTTAATTGTGTGTCTGTGTGTGTGTGTGTGTGTGTGTGTGTGTGTGTGTGTGTGTATGTGTGTGTTTTCCCAAGTATGCCAGTATGGAGGTTAGGAACCAACTTGTGGGAGTCAGTTCTCTTCTTGTATATAGTGGGCACTGGGGAGTAAATTCAGGTCTTCAGGCTTTTCAGTAAGCAATCTACCAGGCGAGCCCTCACCCAGGGCCACACAGTGCCTTAACTTTTGTATTTTATCCATAATGCTGGCTGTGTTTAGTACACAGCCACACACACCCTTGTATATTTTAGTTGATTATGGCATTAGATACAAAATTCAGAAATAGTGGTAAATGTCAGTGAGAGGAAAGAAAGGACACTTTGTGTGTAGCGCAGGACCTAAGTAATTAAAATATGGGCAGACAAGAGTAAGAATGGAAGCTGGGCAGTGGTGGTACATGCCTTCAATCTCGGCACCCAGAAGGCAGAGGCAGGCAGATCTCTGTGAGTTCCAGGCCAGCCTAGTCTATAGAGTGAGTCCCAGGACAGCCAGAGTTACAAGAGAGAAACCCTGCCTCAAACAACAGCAACAACAAGATTAAGAATTGAACAGAAGGCAAAATGTAGAGCACTGCGGTTGGGCCTGGTTCACAGACTTGGGCTCCCACTTGCACACCATGAAACATGAAGCAAGTCGTATTTGATGCCCAGGCCTCAAATTTCTCGTCAGTAAATTGAGACATAATAAACGATATCTCACTCAAGAATTTAACTAACATACTATCTCTAGTGCCTGTCGGATGTCAGGCGTACCGAGAAAGTGTCTGGAAACTCAGGAGGGCTTAGCATTGTTGGCTCATCTCCCCGACAATAACTTGGTCTCTAGACTGTGGGGTCTATGAGGGCATCTGGCCAATTTTGCTGTCCACACGGTCTCAGCCTGCCTGCCTGGCACAATAGAAGAACTCAAATTGATTGATGAAGCAAGCCACGGTTCCCGTTCACGGAAGCTGCCCAGGAGAAGCAAAGGGTTTTGAGCTCGGTCCTTTAGAGGCAGGTCAATTAGAATGGGCAAAAGAAACCTTATGTCTTTTCCTTCCCTCACAAAGGAAAGACACAAAACAGCAAATGTTCTTGAGACCAAGGATCCCTGTATGTAGAAAAGAATCTGCCACGACAAGTTGAATTTTTATTATTATTATGTTTTTTAAATTCTTGGCCAGCAGGAGAACAAAGCTCAGTTCATATTCAAATTCTGGAAATGGAGGAGGCCTTGAGAAAGAGGTCTGTGCTGTTGACACAGGCAGTTGCTTGCCCTAGAATGTAAATCTCATTGTAGGCTTAATTTTAGAATATGACAAAGTATATGTTATATCCCCGTGGCATAAAATTTCTTCTTCTACTTCCCCTTCCCCTTCCCCTTCCCCTTCCCCTTCCCCTTCCTATTCCTCTTCTTCTTCTTCAATTGAAAGCAAGCTTAGCTAGCAATATTGGGAAGAATCTATAAATGGCAGGCACTGTGTTCACAAAAGAGCGAGCAGAGTCACAAATATCCCCTGCAGGCACTGTGCATTTGTGAATTTTAAAATAGCCATTGGAAATCCACAGAAGGGAAGTTTATTAATCTCTCACCAGAAATGCCTGCGGAAGGGTCAAAAAGGGAAGGAAGGAAAGGGAGTGGGAAGCAAGGAAAAGAGGGAGATGGGCAGGAATGGAAGTAGAGAGCCCGGCACCGGTGAATGAATGGAGGAAAGGCAAAAGTGAGCACAGAAAGGGGAAGTCAGGGAAAAAAACAAACAAACTTTTTTTCATCCGAAGATGTTAGTGACATTTTACTTAAAGCTTCAGCAACTCAAGCCTCTCAACCCCCATCCGTAGTACACTGGCTTCTGGGGAGCGGCACTAACACTGGGAAAAGAACAGCAGCGACAGCAACAAGAACGTGTAACTGTTTTTAACGAACTCGGATGCAGAGAACCGTATGGGAACTTACCTGCGTATCTGTTATTATAATAGAACTGAATATGGCGGCTGGCTTTAGGAGCAGTGCACCACTCAAAAAAAGTCGAGTACGTGTCTGTAAAAATTAGAAGCAAATGATTTCTTCCCTTGGTGAGCATGTATCAGACAGGAGAGCAACAACAACCCTCTAGAGAGTTGTGGGATAAAAATGTCACAGGTGTTACAGAAAGGAATGCACAGAAAGAAAACTAAAGCAAAAGTGGAAGGTGTAAAAATCCGACAGAGACACATGAAGGGAGAGGCATGCCGAGCCGACGACTCGGAAGGCCGGGTATCCGTGGACAGCCAGTTCCCTCTTAATTCATCCCCAGCATCGAGGAAACTGCAGTCCGACGTTGCTGCAACCGAGCATACAGGGGGACTGGCATGCCGACCCTCACAGATACATGGCAGAGCAAAAGACCGGGAACGGGGAAGTTACACTTGGGCCCGAGGAAGAAGAACTGGGGAAAATGTTTGCTAGCAGACGTCATGTTGCGCTATGGAGTGACCAAAAGATACCGTAAAATAAAACAAGTGAAATTCAGGCAGCGTAGAGCTAGCAGAGACATCGAAGATTTTATCTGTGGAACAGAACAGAAAGCTCAGAGACGGACTCGGACGGAACAGAAAGCTCAGAGATAGATTCGAATAGGATGGCGCACAGTGTTCCCAGACGTTGGCAAGTGTTCCCCCTGGGGTTTTAAGAAGGCCACGGAATGAGAAAAACACGACACGAGGATGGAGGGCGGTTCATGCCGAAGTCGCATGCTGGATTTTGAAAGTAGACCTACGGAAACTGTGTGCACCTCCCCCATTACTTCACACCCAGATGGAAGCGGTTTGCGCAAACACCGCTAACTAGATGGTGCAGAGCTCAATTTGTCCCCCCAGCGCTAAAGGCCGGATCAGTTGAGGGAGCACCAGGTACTACCAGAGGCCTGCGAGCACCACGTGAGAGCCCAAGCGTGAGCGGAAGTAGGCCTCAGAGCGGCCACCAGAGGGCGACTGTTCAAGGCAAACGTGCCGGCCGCTCATTGGCCTTCGCGCCGAGACAGGAAGTTGAGTAGAAGACCCAGTCACGAGGAGGAGCGAGAAGGGAGGAACGGACTCTCGTCTTCTCTCAGGGCTCAGCTCCGTGATTCTGACGGTCTGGAGGCTGAGGTACTCGCCAGTGGCATCGGAATATGACCTTCAGAACGACTTCTGAGCCGTTCTTCCCTCCATCTTGCTCAGGGGCCCATTTCCCTCATCTTTAGGCTTCTAGGCGAAGCCTGCTGGCTATGGGGAACGACCTGGAGGAACACCTCGCGTCGGACTCTCCCACCCCGACGGGCTCAGACCAGCCCCCGCCGGCCCAGCAGCAACCCGTTCAGAGTCCACCGGTCTCCGAGTCGCCTGCCACCCTGGGAGTTGTCACAGAGCAGCAGTCGAGGCAGGTGGAGGATGTGGGGGAAGGGAAGGAGCCACACTCGGTCCCAGCCGTCGAAGTGTTGAGGTGAGTGAAAGATTGGCGAACAACTGGGGACAGCGTGCGTGGGTTTGATGAAAGCGAGATGGGTGCGTGTGTTGAGCCAGCCGAAAGCCGAGTCGGCCGGAAGGGTTGGTCTTTGGGTTACGTCAGGGCCCGGGGCTCCACGGGGGCTTCGACAGACGCCTGTCGCATCTAGAATGCTGGGAAGGAATGAAAGGGTAGAAGAATGTGACCGACAGCGGTCTGGGTGGGATTTCTGAGAATGTTGTAGTGTGTTTGAAACCCAGCACCTCACTAGCTAGCCCAGGTTGGTCTCAGTCTTGATTACCACCCCCCCCATCCCCACCCCCGGCCCCCAGAGGTCCCTGAGTGGTGGGATTCTAGGTATGACTCGTGTGCCCACGGCCTTCAGGAGAACCTTCAAGTGACTTCACGGGCGTGGGGTGGGTGGGGCTCAAAAGGGCAATGGTTTGCAAGCGGGATCGAGGAAACAATTAAGATTAAGGTGTGGTGTGAGGAGGACTTGAATGGAGGGTGAAGGGAAAATTAAACCCAGGGCCTTCGTGAGACTGCTGAGGACCTGGTGCGTATTTTCCCATGTGGACAGTGAATGAATGCAGGGCACAAGGAGACAGCAGTGAAAGTGTCCAGGCTTTGGCAGGATTGTGTGTGCATGTGGGTATGTGTTTGTGCTTGCCTGGCGTCCTGGGGCCGCTTGTGTATTCCTGGAAACGTGATGTGTCGAGTGAGCCTGAACAGACTTATCCTGTAATGGAGCCAATGCCAAGAGGTTGTTGTGGGAGGGGGTGGGTGAGCCAGACAACCTTGGAAAGATGGAGACTATGCGTGTCAGAAGGGGAGGTGAAGGCCAAAGAAAACCAGGAGACATCTAGATGATGTTAACTAGTGGTGAGCACGTTGTAGAAGAAGATTCTAGTTACCAGACACAGATTATTTATTTATGTATTTATGTATTTATTTATTGACTATTACTTTTCATTTTATTTTGCTAAGGAAAGAACAGGAGCCCTTGGGCCAAGAAGATGCAGGGGCGCTTCTGCACTCCAAACCTAACCCCAGGACCAGGACCATGGCACAAAGAGACACACCAGCTGTCCCCTGCGGTCCCTCCAGCTCGGAGTGTCACAAGGGGGACGAGACTGAAGCCCCACCGGGAATCGAACCTGGCCCCGCAGGACCTGGAAATCACTCTGACACAGGCGTCGACTGTGGCCTCAGGACCCAAACCAGGTGAGAGATCTGCTCTGGGATCTGTGAGTGTATTGTACCCAGTCGTGCCACCTCCTCCCGAGTATGGAATCTGGGGAGGGGAGGGGGTCAGGCCCCCTTTGCGTATGACTAGCAGGAGTCCTTCAAACCCCTACTCTAGGGAACAGACCGAGGCCTTGCCTGCTGTGAGTTCTGAGAAGAGGGTGCATGGTGCAGCTGGTAAGAGACGCCAGATCCGACAACCGAGGACCTCTAGGGCCAGGGCCCGGGCCCGCAAAACCCTCAAGCAGGGCAAGAAGGCCGCTGGCAAAGCAGGGGAGCCTGGTGAGTGTCATCTGCTGGGGAGGGAGCCTGAGCCAGGATGGAGGAAGCACTGCAGGGGAGTAATTCTGTGGCCAGCCCTGCTACAGAATTGCCATGTGACCTTGGGCAAGCATGCCCTGGACCTCGGTGGGCCCAGGCAGAAAACTTCATATCCGGGGTAGGCAACACTTGCTGGCGGAACGCAGAGGTCTTTGGGGTGGGAGGAGGGCAGGGGCTGAGCTTGAAAGGTCCGTGGTGATGAGACCTCAGAATGGTGGTGAGTTTCTTCAGCTGAGGCAGGTGGGCAGCCTGTGGGGAGGAATTGGTGGTGGTCTTTTACAGCTGGGACACCGACTGGGACCGAGGATACCAACACTGCGGGCCAGCCCGAAGTCCTGCCCGCCTCAAGCCCCCAGGAGGTAAGGAGAATCTGCCGCTAGCCAGCATGGGGAGGTTCCCACCAGTTACTGTCAAGACCCTTTCAACTGTGTCTTAAAGTCGTCAGGGCTCCCACCTGTAACCGTTCAGCACATTGGCTCGTGGCGTTGGGAAACATCACTTCTCCTTGGGCCTCGGTCTCCTCGGTGGCCACAGAGCATGTTAAGGTTGGAGGAAGCTTTCTTTCTTCAGGGTCTTCAGAGCCCTGACATTCTGGGTTCCTGCCATCAGGCAAATTTCGCCCATCCCTCCTCTCTTCCTGGCTGGCCTGGAACGCGATTCCCCATCTGTGATCTCTGTCTCTGCAGGAGAGCTCCCAAGGGTCTGTGCTGCTCTGCTGGCCCCCAGCAGTTTCAACTCTGCCCTGCCCAACAGTGACCATGAGGCAGCAATTGATTGTTTCTCCTTCCGTGGAGGCCCATGGGA
Source organism: Cricetomys ansorgei (assembly GCA_026225945.1). Classification (NCBI taxonomy): domain Eukaryota; kingdom Metazoa; phylum Chordata; class Mammalia; order Rodentia; family Nesomyidae; genus Cricetomys; species Cricetomys ansorgei. The sequence goes on along the minus strand of JAMJFZ010004311.1, from coordinate 801,735 downwards.
CTTTTCCCATGTCCAACCCGTGAGTAGAAAGGGACCGTGGAGCTGGCTCTGTCTTGTGTCTGTTTGTGTCCAGCCCTGTGCTCTAGCCCTGTGCTTGGTGCCTGGGAGCAGGAGCGGGAGGAGGAGGATCCCTGGAAGGGGGAGTGTAGGATTTCTTTGTGAGATCTCATCCCCGGAAGTAGCTAGGCCCTGGCCAGCAGTGCAGCTGTTGGGAAGAAGAGGTCGGAGCACGGCCTCACAGCCAGGTTATTTCTTCGATGGGAGGCTCCGAGAGCCAGCGGGAAACACGGAATTCCTGGGAGCCGTGGCAGTGGATGTAGCTCAGTTTATTGAGGGAACGGAACGGTGGTCACATTTGTAGAGAGAGGGGAAGGGTCTCTGGCACACAGGGGTGTCAGGGGAGGCCCGTTGGTTAGGGCAGCGCAGGTAGGACAGCCCCCACGGGGCAGGACAAGGGTAGGGGAAGGAGAAGGCTGCATGCTAGACTGAGAGGCAAGGGCAGGGGCCTCTCCCACTTTGCCAGTTCCTACTATGGAGACTTGGTACAGCTCACCTTACTTCTCCAAGCATCCCGTTTCCTAGAGGTCATGTTGGCAGAAATACCGTATACCCGTCACATTGAGAAAAGCACCGGCATAAGGCCTGCCACACCATGGGCCTTCAACACATGGGCACTGTTTCTCTGCATTACAGTAGATGGGTGAGATAGAAAGTCCCGATAAAACCTAGGATCATGGTGGAGAGAGAGCCGCAGAGGCCAGGAGGAAAGTCCAGAATGCCAACAGAAATAGCCTCCTGGAAGTGCTCTGGGCTTGTCCCTCATGATCTGTGGTGGCTGGATAAAATGCTGGCAAGAACCGGTCCCTGAAAACAGACAGATTAAAATACAGACACCGGTGGTCTCCCGGTGTCGTCTCCACCGTGTGTCTGGGAGAGAATATTAAAAGGAGAGAGGGAGGGGCAGGATTGAGATCATACAAATTGATGTCTTGGGTCAAAGTGGGTGATGTGGAAAGGAAAACAGGCTGTGTAGGGCAAAGGACATGTCCAAGCCACGGCGTCTATGATCTCCACACACCTTCAGATTCCTACCTTCTGTTATTGCAAAAACCCTGCCAGTCTCTGATTACCTACCCACCCAAGTGTCGACTCACCTCGCCTCTTCTTTCCAGATCCTCAAATCTGGTCATCCTGCCCTCTTCTACCACTGAGCATCATCAGCCACCGGAGCCACAGGTTCCTGCAGAGAAGTGGGGGTTTCTGGAAACTTGGGCAGGAGGTGCTAAGTGGATGTGTAGAACAGACCACCTAGGGGTTGGGAGTGGGCACGGGAGGCCCCTGGGCACTGAAAGGGCATTTTTGCTTCCGAGAAGAGTTGTTGGTTGCATAGCTCCCGTTCTCCTCACACCCGTTTCTTTGCAGGGTCCCGGTGCCTCCGACCAGGCCTCGGTTTCTGCCGCCTTAGAGTGTCAGGAGACACTGGAGGCTGCTGAGGCCCTGATGACTCTGAAGAACTCTTCTTGGACCTGGCACCAGCCCCACAGTTAACCAGGTAGCTGGCTTTTTGAAGAGGAGTGCGGGATTCAGATGGTTGGGAGATGGGAGGCTCTGTGGTAAGCTGGTCATAGCTGGGTAGGTGGAGTTGGCTGGTGGTTTGAATGACTTCTGAGACTGACTTCAGAGAGGACACTTGAGGATTTTTCAGCGAGTGCTCAGCCTCTCCACTTTTGTGCTCAGCAGCAATTGGCCCATGCCCTGATGTCAAGAGAAAGAAGGAGACCGAGGTCCCTGGGGGATGGGGGGTGCAGGGAGGCCTAGAGCAGGCAGCATATCAAGTGGAAGAAATAGAACCCCGCACCCTGATTTCCCACCCTGGCCCATGTCCCCAGTCTACCGCACACTGTGGTGGTCTGCGGAAGACACGCGTGAAAGGAGATTAAGTCTCTGGTCGCAGGGAGATTTCAGCTTAGGTGTGCAGCCTGGCTTCCTTGTCAAGGCAGATTTTTGCCACCGAATCTCAAGTGGCCCACCCAGGGGGCAATGGTTTTATGAGCTGAGAGGAGAATTAAACCTCTACTATGTCTGGGAAGCATAGCTAAACACTGTTGAACACGGAGGCATATGGGGCCTAGGGAGTGTAGGAGGAAGCCACCCGGGACAGAACTGCCAGGCCAGAAGGGGCAGAATGAAGCTGCAGAGGTGGCTGACCACAGGGGTCTGGCAAGGATGAGGAACGAAACCTAGGCTGGGGCTTCTTCCAACTTCCTGTCTCACGATCCCTTTCCATCTGAGAAATGTTTTCAGGACCGCAGCATAGAGGCACATGGAATAGGCATTCAAACAAAACCTTCACAGATAATAAACTATGAAGAAATCGACTTTCATACACGTCCTTGATATACATGCTATTCCACCACTTCTTAAAGATAAAACAAATGTGCATGCCAGGGAAATTGGTGTGTTTGTTTGTTTTTGCACAAAATGTTAGGTCTTGACTAAAAAATTTACGCTGTGGGACATAAAGCATCTTTCACACTTTTCAGAGTTGATCGGTACTTTTAATTTGTAATCAGCCAATGCCGAGGGTGTTGCTTCAAGTAAACACGTAGAACAAGAGGGCAGAAGTATGTTTAGGGCCATTTCAGAAACTGTTGGAATTATTGTCCTAACCCCAAGCCCAAACTCATCTCACAATTTTCACAAGCTTCAAGTCAGCAGCTCAATCACCAGTTTTTAAAGTCAAACATTTTTAAAAAACATGGTGAGGAGCGACAGGAGGAAAATACCAAAAGGTTCTATATTCCAAAATGAAACCCCATTTCTGTTAGAGTCTTCAAATAGAGCTCAAAGGCACCCCTCAAGCAGGAACGGAAAGACTGACACGCCAGGTTGTCCTCTGACCTTCACATACCTGCACATACTCACAAACAGGAGTGTATGTGTGTGGGCATGCGAACACACACACACACACACACACACATCTGGGACTAGGCCAGGAGGTGTGGGTACTGGAAAGCCAAGGAACCTTCCTGACACCAGGAAGGGATTATATTTAGAGACCATGATGGTCACCAGAGTAGGCTGCTGGCCACGGTGGAGAAATGAGGGAAGCTGAGGCTGGAGGTGGGCAATTCAGATGGGAAAGGCTCTGTCTACTAGTCTCGGTGACAAATCTTCAATTGTGAGAGACAAGAAGCAAGGCGAGAGAGGCAGGAAAGGGATTCACGATGCTCTAAGTGGTGCTCATCCCATCCTTTCTTCCTTCAGGTCTTGCTGAAGTTGGAGCAGTGAAGCCTCCCAGCCCATTCTTGTGACTCGGGTCGCCGGCTCCATCTGAATTCCTACTGAGCATCTGGAATGTACCTCCCTCTTGAGCTTGAGGGCCCAGAGGAAGGGGTGTGGGCTTGTTCAAGCACTGAGTAGTTGATATTCTGTGTAGTTCATGTCTGAAAGGATTAAATGTGCTTTATAAGCCTTCAGGCATTTTATTAGCGTTCAGACTCTTTTCATAATGTAGGCCAGTCCCTTTGCTTGTGTAGTATGTTCTTGTACCTCTATCCCTTGTTTCTTTGGAAGATGGTACGTTTTAGTGTATCTTCTGTAGATAGCATTGTGCAATTTAATATGCTCAGTCTGTCGGTGGTATTCTGGGTGGGTTGGTATGCCAGTGTTTGCATTTATTTTGTGATTGTATATGTCTGGGCACTCCCGTACTTAATACTTGCATGCGGACATACGTGGACCTTCAACCCGTGTCTAGGCTCTTGTATGTGAATACATAATAAAACATTGGTGGGAGACACTGCTCAGGTCTTCACTGTAACTGGCTACATCTTCCCCAGTGGTCTGTCTTTCTGGGACTCTGACCCTGCCACATGTTCCAAGCCTTAGCCGCTCTGAAGGACTATTCCATGCCTTCAAAACTTGTACCACAAGAGAGACTCTTACGCCTTACCAAGCTGGGCTGCCAGCATGAAATTTAGCCTTGGTGCCCTCCGACCCACAGCTTCTGTGTTCTGGCCCTGAGGAAATACTCCCAGAAGTTTTCACCCCCTTGATGCTGCTCCCTTCTCAATCACAGGTGATTTTTCAGTCCCAGCTGACTAGCATGTTATCCTGTTAAAGCAAAAGTTTCACTTTAGCGGTGCTTTTATCTTGTTAATCACAGTTCATTCTTCAGCCCCAGTGGACTATAAAGCACGTATTCTCGATTCAGCATACCACATGCACAGCCCTGATTGAGAATTTTTGAAGAACTCTCAAACTTGCCTCTAAAATGTCACAAGCCAGGACTCCATTATCTGCCTTGCTCTCGGAATTCTATTCCAAGCTCCCACCGAAGAGCCTATTGGACTCTAAGCAAGCACCCAGTGGCCTTTTGAGCCTAAAGTTCCAAACTCGTAAAGTTCCATAAGGCTCCTCAAAATAACATGGCCAGGAATGTCACAGTAGTTTTCCATGACCCTGATACCAAGTTCTGTCTCAGTTAGGTTTCCTTCTCTCCCCCTTGTGTTGGAAATAGATATTTTTCCCTCACACAATATATCCTGATTAGAGTTTCCCCTCCCTCTACTCAGCCCAGCTCCTCCCCTCCTCTCCTCCTATCCAGATCCACTCACTTTCTGTCTCTCACTAGAAAACAAGGAGGCTTCCAAGGGTTAGTAATAAAATAAAATGTGATATGATAAAGTGAAATATAATAAGATAAAACAAGCACATCAGAATTGGACTAGACCAACAGCAAAAAGAAGGGAAAGAGCCCAAGAGGAGTCACAAAAAGCAGAGACCCACTCATTTGCACACTCAGGAATCCCATAAAAACACTCAACTGGAAGCCATAATATACACGGAGGACCCGGTTGTGGACCCGGTGGGGACCCGGTGCAGACATGTGCAGGCCCTGTGCATGCTGCCTCAGTCTCTGTGAGTTCATATGAGCTTTGATCACGTTTACTTAGTGGGCTTTGTTTCCTTTGTATCCCCATTACGTCCGGCTCTTACACTCTTTTTGCCTCCTCTTCGTCAGGGTTCCCTGAGCCCTAAAGGGGGAGGGAATTGATGGAGACGTCCCCTTTAGGGCTCAGTGTTCCAAGGTCTCTCACTCTCTGCATAATTTATGGGTGTGGGTCCATATATCTGTTCCCATCTGTCGCAGGAGGAAGCTTCTCTGATGACGGCGGAGGAAGGCACTGATCTACGGGTATAGCAGAATGTCACTAAGGAGTCATTTTATTGCTACATTCTTTTAGAACAACAGTATTTGGTTTTCTCCTAGGTCCCTGGGCTATCTAGTCTCAGGTTCTCGGACACCCAAGCAGTGTTGGGTATGGGTTCCATCTCGTGGAGTGGTCCTTAAGTCAAGTCAGATATTGGTTGGTTACTCCCACAAGCTTTGTGCCACCATTGCAATAGCCTATCTTACAGTAGCAAGACACCACTGTAGATCAAAGTGTTTGTGGCTGGGTTGATGTTTACATTTCTCCTTTTGTAGTGTGCAGGGTACCTCCCTGTGCCAAAGACGCTAGAAAGTAGGGGTGAAGGCTCTATGTAGGCACCAGCTAGTCGTCTCCGTGTTCAATGAACTGTGCAGGTACTGTCTTCGGCAGAGGGGTCCTGCCGTCAGTTTGTGTAGAGCAACCTGTAGCCCTTGCAATAGCCAGGGTTGTTTGAGGGTTCTCATGGGACCCCCTTTGGCCAACATTGAATTAGATGTAATCCGGCCCAGGTACTGGAAGCTTCATTTGGCGACAAGAGATGGCCAGTTCGGGATCTGTCTTCCCCAAAATATTTGATTTCATTTACATCGCCCTCATGTATGTATATGTTTTAGGAAACTTCTACTGTCATGGGTTTCCATGATACCCCTAAAATGACCCTTAATTTTAGCTGTCTCTCCCCACATTCCCTCCCGAATCCTCTTCTCTCCTCCTCCTCACCACTTGACCCTCCTATTCCACTCCCCACCCATCCAAAACTATCTATTCTATTTCCCTTTCCCAATGAGATCTTCTCCCCCCACCTCCCCATAGTCCCTTACTCTACACCCAACCTCTGGGGATTGCAGCTTGGTTGTCATTGATTTAACAGCTAATATCCAATATAAGCAAGTGCAATACCATCTTTGTCTTTCTCGGTCTGCTCCTATGACTGTGGTTGCTGCTCATAGTGCCCTCTCTGATGGGTTGGAGGAGAGCACTGACTGCTGTGATGCCAGAGGGCTGCGCGGGCACAAAGGCTGAGTTTGCAGAATTGACAAATGGGCTGGGGTAGGGGCAGGATCTAGCTCTTGAAGTTTTAGTGTGTCCTTACCCCAGAACATGATTCCAATCCTTGGGAGGACCTGGATCCTTAGCAACAGGAAGATGGCCCAGCTGATGAATTTTTCCATCAGTGGAGTTGAGCGTCTTCCTTTGGGAGGGATTTTGAAGGCCTCAGGATGCTCATGTGGTCCAGGACAGCTAGAGTTACATTTGCATTGCTCACACTGCTTGAATCTGCCTGTTGCTGGACCCTGGCTTCGTGGAGGTGCTGACTTTGTTGGCAGTCTGGAGCCCTGGGTGATATCCAGTTGCTACCTGAAGTGCAGTGGCCAGTGTGGTGCCCAGGGTTCTACAGGATGCCCAGTGCCTGTTGAATGCCGGGGAACCTTCAGGATATCCAGGTGCATGCGTGATTGTCAGATGTCTGTAGCAGGACCATGAGATGAAGATCTCTGGGTTCCTGAGGGATGGCTGAGTTCATGGGCTGAGTCTAGGAGCTTATGGGAATAATCGGTGCCTATGTGATGTCCAGGCATCTAGGGGATGGCTGGGTGCCTATGTGATGTCTGGGTGTTTGTAGGATACCCTGGTGCCTCTAGGAGGCCCTGGTGCCTGAGGGATGCTCTGGTGCTTGTAGGATGTCCAGGTGCCTGAGAAATGGCTGAGTACCCACATGATGTCCGTGTGCCTGTGGGTAGACTGGGTGCCTGAGTGAAGTCTGGGTATCTACAGGTTTGCTGATAACTGTGTGATGCCTGGGCATCTGCAGGATGCTGTGATACCCATGAAGTCCTGGAGGTGCCATCACCTGGAGGTGATGTCTGGTTGCCTGTGGGAGGCTATGATGGCTACATGAGGTCCTGTTGACTGTGGGATGTTCTGGCATCTGTGGGTGGCCCTGGTCCCTGCCAGATGTCCAGGTGCCTGGAGGATGACCGGCTGCCTGTTTGATGTTCAGATGCCTATGAGATGTATGTGTGCCTTAGAAACCTTTCATATGAGCATCAAGACCAATTTGCTTATATCGTAACCTGGAAGAGCCTGGTCGAAAACCCGCCTCAGTGGATCAAGTCCTTTCTTTCCCTGAGTCCCCCTGGCCATCAGGGAAGAACCAGGGGACCCGCAACAAGAGAAGAAGCCGGTCTTATTGGACGGAACAGGGACGGACCTGTTGCTGGTACCCCCTCCACCCTATCCCCCTTCTCTCCCTCCAACAGCTCCGCTAGATCCCTCCCTAAAGCCACCTGAGCCTTTGCTACCTGCTGAGGCCCGGGCCCCACCTTGGCTGCAGTTCCAAGCCCTGCCACAGTCCTGGCTCAGGGCTCCACTCCTGCCGTGGCTGCAGGTCCTGCCCTAGCCCCCCTGGGTCCCTCTGTGGCCCTGGCTCCAGCCCCCTTGTATCTGCCCCTGCCGGTTCTAGAGGAAGAGAGAACTCCAGGACCTGCCTGGAGGACCTGTAGCCGCAGAGCTAACTCTCCAGACACCACGATGGCCCTCCCACTCTGGGCCTGTGGTCCTCCGGACTGGGAGAGGAACCAGACCTTGCAATACTGGCCTTTCTCCACAGCTGACCTGTATAACTGGCAGAGCCAAAACCCTCCCTTCTCTAAAGACCCCAGTGGCCTTATTAGGCTCCTGGAAACTATTTTGTTTATCCATCAGCCCACCTGGGATGATGTACAACAACTAATGCATGTTCTCTTCACTGAGGAGAGAGACAGAATTTTTAATGAGGCCCGAAAACAACCCTCTGACAATAGCGAGCCATTGCAGAACTTGGGCATCATTAATATCGGATTTCCCCTCACCAGACCTAATTGGGATTACCACACCTCAAAAGGTAGGGAGCGTCTCAAAATCTATCATCAGTCTTTCCCGGCAGGCCTTAAAGCTGCTGCTAAGCCACCCACTAATTTGTCCAAAGTTAATGCGGTTAAGCAGGGCCCAGATGAATCCCCAGCAGCTTTTCTAGAAAGGATCATGGACTCTTTTAGACAATATACTCCCTTTGATCCCGAAGAAGAAGAGTACAGGGGTACCCTAGCCATTAGGAGGAAGCTCCAAAGGCTGGAGGGGCTCCATAATAAGACCTTGAAGGACCTTATGCAGGTTGCAGAAAAGGTCTATAATAATAGAGAGACAGAGGAAGAAAAAGAACAACGGAAGAAAAAGGAAGAGGAAGATAGGGAGTTAGAAAGGGAAGACAGGCAGAACAGGAATCTCCATAGGATCTTGGCTACAGTTGCCAGGGAATCTAGAGAGGAAGGAGAACGAAGGGCGAGGGCCTCAGGGAGCAGTCACCCGGGATGACCTCCTCTGGGCAGAGACCAATGTGCTTATTGCAAGCAAAGAGGACACTGGTCATGCGAATGCCCTCTTAAAAGACAAAGAAAGATGGAACGGGAAGCCCCACCCCAAGGAGCAACACTGAAGGCCCATTGCAAGGGAAGATAGTGACTAGAGGGGACGGGGCTCAGACCCCCTCCCCGAGCCCAGGGTAACCCTGAAAGTGGAGGGGAGGCCCACACAGTTCCTGGTGGACACAGGAGCACAACACTCAGTGCTCCTCCAGGCAGATGGGCCAGTATCCAACAAGAAATCCTGGGTGCAGGGGGCCACAGGGATCAAACAGTATTCATGGACTACCCGAAGAACAGTGGATCTTGGCGTGGGCCGGGTATCCCACTCGTTTATGATTATCCAGGACTGCCCCTACCCCCTGCTTGGAAGGGAACTACTGTCTAAAATGGGAGCCCAGATTCACTTCAGGCCGGAAGGGCCTCATCTCATGGAACCCCAGGGCAACCCTATACATGTCTTGACCCTAAAATTGGACGATGAGTACAGACTGTTCGAGACTCTGAGGAAGTATCCGGCAGACATGGACAAATGGGTGCATAAGTTTCCCCATGCCTGGGTGGAGACCGCAGGCTTAGGACTAGCTAGACACCGGCCCCCGGTATTTGTTGAGCTGAAGGCGGGTGCAGACCCGATTTCAATAAAACAGTACCCAATGCCTCAACAGGCCCTCAAGGGAATTAGACCTCATATAACCAGACTATTACAGCTCGGGGTACTGAGGCAGTGCCAGTCGGCTTGGAACATCCCCCTCCTCCTAGTTAAAAACCCTGGCAAGGGAGATTACCAGCCGGTCCAGGACCTAAGAGAAGTTAACAAGAGGGTAATGGATATCCACCCAACTGTTCCAAACCCCTACACCCTGCTAAGCTCTCTACCCCTGTCTAGAGTCTGGTACACTGTTCTGGATTTAAAGGATGCATTCTTCTGCCTGGCTCTGGCGCCAAAGAGTCAGGACTTCTTCGTGTTCAAATGGAGAGACCCAGAGAACGGAACTACAGGGCAATTGACCTGGACAAGGCTGCCTCAGGGATTCAAGAATTCTCCTACCATCTTTGATGAGGCTCTCCATCAAGACCTATGTGAGTTCCGGGTCAACAACCCTCAGGTGACTCTTTTACAGTATGTTGATGACCTTTTTCTGGTTGCAGACTCTCAGGCTCACTGTCTAAAAGGGACTGAGGACCTGCTAATCGAACTAGGGAACTTGGGGCACCGAGCCTCTGTGAAAAAGGCCCAGATCTGTAAAGAAGAGGTAGGCTATTTAGGGTACCTCTTGAGGGGAGGCCAGCGGTGGCTGTCACCGGCTCGGAAAGAGACTATCCTCCATGTCCCCCCCGCCCAAAACACCGCGCCAGGTGAGGGAGTTTCTGGGCACTGCTGGATTCTGCAGACTATGGATACCTGGGTTCGCCGAGATGGCAGCCCCCTTATACCCCCTGACTAAGAACGATCACATCTGGGAGTGGGGAGAGAGAGAGAGCAAAAGGCATTTGAACAGATAAAACTGGCATTAAGTTCCGCACCTGCCCTAGGGCTCCCAGATATAACCAAGCCCTTCCAGCTATATGTGGCTGAAAACAAGGGCATGGCCAAAGGGGTCATAACCCAGAAGCTAGGACCATGGAAAAGACCAGTGGCATACCTGTCAAAGAGACTGGATCCTGTGGCCTCAGGGTGGCCCCCTTGCCTACGGATGGTGGCCGCAGTCGCAGCTCTAGTCAAAGATGCCAATAAATTGACCCTGGGGCAGCATTTGACTGTAACCACACCCCATGCCATTGAGAGCCTGGTCAAGCAGCCTCCAGACCATGGCTGACTAACGCTCGCATGGCCCATTACCAGTCCCTCCTGCTCAACTCTGAGAAAGTCACCTTTACCACACCAGCGGCTCTCAACCCTGCTTCCCTGCTCCCTGATCTGGACCTGGACCCCCACCCCTACATATTTGCACGGAGGTGTTGGCTGAAACACACGGGTGGAGAAGAGACCTCTTTGACCAGCCGCTCTCTGACGCAGAGGCCACCTGGTTCACAGATGGGAACAGCTTTATGGACAATGGACACCGAAAGGCAGGGGCCGCCGTGGTAACAGAACATGATGTGGTGTGGGTGGAGCCATTGCCAGCGGGGACTTCAGCACAAAAAGCTGAGACCATAGCCCTGACTAAGGCTCCGACCATGGCTGAAGGAAAAAGGGTCAACATCTACACAGACAGCAGGTATGCTTTTGCCACCGCCCACGTCCACAGGGCCATCTATCAACAAAGAGGGCTCCTGACCGCAGAGGGAAAGACCATAAAAAATAAAAATGAGATTACAGCCCTACTTCAAGCCCTGCTGAAGCCAGAAAAAGTGAGTATTATACACTGCCCAGGACACCAAAAGGGGAAGATCTGTTCAGTAGAGGCAACTGTCTAGCAGACAAGGCTGCAAAAGAGGCAGCCCTGCAGACCAGTGAGACTTTGCTCATCAGACACCCAGAGGAAGAGCCTTACCCCAAGCAAATTAACTCCCCTGAGTACCCCCCTCATGAGCTAAAAGAAATCAGGAGAGACCCTACTAACTATCTAACTCCTTCCGGCCAATGGAAGACGGCCCAAGGAAAAATCATACTTCCCTACCGAGAGGGGAAGGGACTCTTACATGAGATGCATCGCCTCACTCACATGGGAGAGAAAAAATTAAAACAAGCAGTGAGCAGATCAGGTGTGTGTGTGCGAGATCTGGCAAAGCTAGTTAAGACAGTGGTATCAGAATGTGAGATATGCAGGAAGGTAAACGCTTACCCTGCTGCAATACCCCAGGGAAAAAGAAAAAGGGGGGATCGCCCAGGGGTGTATTGGGAAGTGGACTTCACTGAAATTAAACCAGGAAAATACGGGTTTAGATATTTGCTAGTGTTTGTAGACACCTTCTCTGGATGGGTTGAAGCATACCCCACCAAAAAGGAAACTGCTTCCGTGGTCGCCAAGAAGATCCTAGAAGAGCTGCTCCCCAGGTTTGGTATGCCTAGAGTCATAGGGTCAGACAATGGGCCTGCCTTCGTGTCTAAGGTAAGCCAAGGGTTGATAGAATATATGGGAATAGTTTGGAATTTCCACTGTGCATACCGGCCCCAGAGTTCAGGCCAAGTGGAGAGAATGAATCGGACACTAAAAGAGGCCTTAACGAAATTAGCCTTGGAGACTGGCAGAGATTGGGTGACGCTCCTACCTCTGGCCCTCTTTAAGGCCAGAAATACTCCTTACCTGTTCAAACTAACCCCCTTTGAGATCCTGTATGGGACCCCTGCCCCCTTAGCTCCCTCCATTCATCCTCCATCTATCACTAACCAGGTAGACCAGATGCTCCTAATTAGACTACAGGCTTTAGAAATTGCCCATAAAGAACTGTGGCCTAGACTCCGCGCCTTCTATGATACAGGTCCCTCCGGACTTGTCAATCGGTATGAGCCGGGAGACTGGGTCCTTGTCAAGAGGCATAGACCGGAGCCATTAGAGGCCAGATGGAAAGGCCCCTATCAAGTGCTGCTGACCACGCCCACAGCCGTTAAGGTGGACGGGATAACTGCATGGATTCACCTGTCTCCCATCAAGCCGACAGCTGCACCCAGTTCCTGGAGAGCAACTCGTCACCCTGATAACCCGTTCAAGCTTAAGATCCAAAGAGAGGTGGTGGAGAAACATCAACAGTGACTATGAAGGAGACTCAGGCTGGATGGACAACTGTTCTCATCTTAGGACTCTGCATGGTAACTAGTGGATGGATAGATCCACATACTCCCATGAACCATACCTGGATACTCAGAGGTACATACGGGGAGATCCTGGCCTCCACTAGCAAGATGGCGCCCTCCAACACTTGGTTTCCAGAACTGAGCTTTGATTTGGCCAAGGTAATGAAAGATGGGCGAAGTCAACACTTTGCAGAGAACACCAAAATTCATTTTTATATGTGCCCTTCCCCGTATGGCATGCCATGGCGGGAGAAGCATTGTGGCACAGCTGACGAGATTTGTTTTGTGCCAGTTGGGGTTGTGAGATACAAGCCACCAAATGGCTGCCAGTATCCCAGGGACTTATATAACTTACCAGGGTCCCTGAGCTAGATAGATGTCCATAAACGTAGATGACCCTAGGCCCCCTCCCAAACCCTGCAATCAGCTGAAGCTCACCTTTACAGAACAGGGCACGAAATATGACAAGTGGGTACAGGGAACGATGTTTGGAATAAGATTGTGGAAAGTTGGGCGGTTGGGGGGAATCATCTGACTGCAGTTAGTTCTCTCTCAAAGTTTGGCCCAGGGCATAGGCCCCAACTTGGCACTTGCCCCACGGCTCCACCCCACTCTCCAGACTAGGCGGGGCCCAGAGCCTACTGTAGACCTAAACGTGGCTAAAGTCCCCCCGACCATCTCTGCCCTAGTCACCCTAATTAATGCTTCCTCCGACCCGTTGTGGGAACTGGTTTCACAGGCAGCAGAGGTGCTTAACACTACAGACCCTAGCCTGACCAGAGCCTGCTGGCTGTGTTATGATGTAAAGCCCCCTTATTATGAGGACATTGGCCTATTGGACCCCTATACTACCTCAGGAGATGGCGAGGGTTGCAGATGGATAAAGGACACAGGAAAGATAACTCCTGCATCAGTCTCAGGAAAAGGCCTATGTCTGGGGCAAGTACCTACTGGCTATATCCACCTCTGTAACAAAACTATCTCCCCAGTTGACATATCTGTTTACTATGTCCCACCACCAGGAGGGTGGTGGGCATGTTCCTCAGGGCTCACCCTGTGTGCCCATGGGAAAGTGCTTCAGAATTCAAAGGATTATTGTATTTTAGTGCAGTTATTACCCTGTATCTTATACCATGACGATAAAACTTTCCTAGATGCCTGGTAATCAGGGATAAAACTACCATCAGGAATAGGCCTAAGGATGAAAAGGGGGCCAATAACAACTGCTACCATTGCAGCTCTTGTGGGACTTGGGCTAGCAAGAGCAAGAACAGGTGCAGCAGCATTAATAACACAGGATCGGGAACTCCAAGGCCTTAGAATGGCAGTAGATAGGGACATTGAGAGACTAGAAGATTCCATTACCAAGCTTCAGGAATCCCTCTCGTCACTGGCAGAGGTAACCTTGCAAATTAAGCGTGGTATGGACATAGTGTTTCAACAACAGGGTGGGATGTGTGCCGCCCTAGGAGGGAGTGCTGCTATTATGTAGACCACTCGGGAGCTGTTAAAAACTCCATGGCTAAAGTAAGAGAAGGGCTAGCCAAGAGGAAAAGAGAGCATGAACAACCCCAGGGATGGTTAAAATCCTGGTTCAATTCTTCCCCCTGGCTAACTACCCTTATTTCTGCCTTGATAGGGCCACTTTTTATCTTATTACTTGCTTTAACCGTCGGACCTTGTATAATTAATAAGCTAGTTGCTTTTGTTAAAGAAAGGGTTAATACAGTACAGCTCATGGTCCTAAGACAGCAGTACCAGTCCCTGAGACGCCAGGGGACAGATACCTATGAGATGACAGGAACTGCTCCATGATTGGAGCAGTGCAAAAAGAAGGGGGGAGTGAGAGGATTTAAGAAATATAAAATGACCTCTAGGAATTCAGTGCCTCATCACCTGAGTGCTAACAGTCACGTATCAGGGAGATGCCTCCTATGGGGAGATGCCTTCCCAAGAACAGCCATTAACAGTCTCCTCAGTCTCCTCCCTACCCACAGGGGAATGACCATTAAGCTTAACACCTATCAGCAGGAATTCCTCCTACCCAGGCATCCCAGGCACCACCCTGTCTCAGGGACAACTAGTCCAAGGACACCGATTGACTTACCCTCCCCATCCCGAGCTCAAGAATTCCTAGCCAATTAGTCTGAAAGATACAGGACGTAGAGAGCTCTGAGCCAATCAGAGCTGCACAAGCCCCATCCCCAAACCCCTTTCCCCTGCACCCCATAAAATGCCAAGCTGGGGGTAGGAATCGTGGTCCGCCATGCTTGTCCCCTGCGTGGGAACTTGCTGAAGGCGTGTACGACAATAAAGCCACTTGCGTTTGCATCAGTCTGACTGTCTCTTGGTTCCTTGGGGTTCGAGCCTGTCAACCATTTCAGAAGAATCTCAGAAGCATTTCCTAACAAGCTACATATCCACCACACTCTCCTAAGAACCAGAAAGGGTAACAAAGAACAAAGAACAAAACACCCAACCAACAAAGACAAGACCAGAGATCAGCGTCTATACTTCCAATTTTCCCAAACCTAGATGCCTAAATGTCAGTGTAAAACACGACCAATAACAGCCAGGGCATTATGGCCCCCTATCACAGCGGGACCTGAGCATTCCAACATATTGAAGCACAAGAAAAAGACCTTAAAATAGGTTTATGAATATGATAGAGGACTGTAACGAGGAAATTAATAAAACCTGTAAAGAAATCGAGGAGCACAAACAAACAATGGAAGGAAATGAATAAAACTGTGGAAAACTTGAAAGTGGAAAGAGAGCGAATAGAGAAAACCCAAGCTGAGGAAAATTTGAAAATGAGAACTTCAGGAACTTGAACAGGAACTGCAAAGGCAACAAAATACAAGAGAGAAAGAGAATCTCAGGCATTGAAAATACAATAAAAAATAATATCTCAATCAAAGAAGGTGTTAAATAAAAACACTCCGGGCACAAAATATTGGGAAAATATGGAACAGTGTGAAAAAGCCAAGTGTAAAAAATAATAGGAATAGAGGAAGGAGAAGAAACCCAGGTCAAAGGCACAGAAAATTATTGTGGGATATTTTACTCCAGTGTGCTGTTTTGGTTTGTAAAAGGGCTTTGATGCCTTGTAGCTGTGAAGCCGGATGCCTTGCAGGGGGTGCAGGCCTTGCTTCCTATCCATTCACACCCTTGTGCTAGCCCTGCTGAGATCTCCACAGGTAGGACTAACTGTTTACAGTTGAAGGTGACCAATCATGATCAAAGGTCTGTGGCTGGGTGATTAGAGAGGACTCTGATCACCTCCAGCTGAGTACTATTGTGTTGTAATGAAGGCCTGGATGTGGAGAGGGGGCTAGGGGAAAAGTTTAAGGGGTCTAAGGCAGAAGCAGGAGGAGGAGGAGGATAGAAGGGAAAGAAGCAAGAGAGGATGATGGGATGAAGTCTCTGCCTAGCTGTCCGGGTATTGAATTCCCTGAGATTTGACATGGCTTGTAATTAATAAAGAACATTGGAAAATTCAACGGTGGACTCTTATTAAGCGATTGAACATTAATTTAACAGAAAATATTTTCAACATCATAGAAGAAATTTCCCTACCCTAAAGGAGATGCCTATTAAGAACAAGAGGCATACAGAACACCAAATAGATTGAAAAAGAAAAGAAAATCTCCTTGCCACATAGCAATCAAAACCTGAAACACACAAAACAAAGAAATTAAATTAAATGCTGCAAAGGAAAAAGACCCAGTAACAAATGAAGGCAGACCTATTAGACTACACCTGACTTCTCAATGAAGACTATAAAAGCCAGAAGAACCTGGACAGATGTGCTTCAGACTCTAGGACACCACAGGTACCAGACTGGACTACTTTGCCCAGCAAAACTTTCAATCACCATAGATGGAGAAAATAAGATATTCCATGATAAATCAAATTCAAACAATATATATCTACAAATATAGCCCTATAGAAGGTGCTAAAAGGAAAACTTCAACCTAAAGAGGTTAACCACACCCAAGAAGACACAAGGAATAAATTATCCCAGACCAGCAAATCTCACACACACACACACACACACACACACACACACACACACACACACACACACACACAAACACACTACAACAAAATAGCAGGAATCAACAAACACTGTTCATTAATAACTCTCAACATCAATGGTCCCAATTATCCAATAAAAAGACACAGACTAAAAGAGTGGATGTAAAAACAGATTCCATCCTTGTGCTGCATCCAATAAACATACCTTAACATTAACATACCTTAACATTAACATAGACATCACCTCAGCATAAAAGGATAGAAAAAGATATTACAAGCAAATATATCTAAGAATCAAGCTGAGGTAGCCATTTTAATATCTGAAAAAAATAGACTTCAAACCCAACCTAATCTAAAGATATCGGGAAGAACACTACACGCTAGTCAAAGGAAAATTCAACAAGACAACACTTCCATTCTTAACATCTATGCCCCAAACACAAGGGAACCAAATTTATAAAAGAAATACTACTACAGCTTAACTCACATATTGACCCTCACACACTGATAGTGGAAGACTTTAATACTCCGCTCTCACCAATAATAGACAGGTCACCCAGACAAAACCTAAACAGAGAAAGGCTGGAGATTACTGACATTATAAACCAAATGGACCTAACAGATATTTACAGAACATTTCACCCAAACACAAAAGAATACACCTTCCTCTTGGTACCTCATGGAACTTTCTCCAAAATTGATCACATACTTGGATACAAAGCAAGTCTTAACAGATACAAGAAAATTGAAATAATACCTTACATTCTATCTGCACCAGGGATATCAACAACAGAAAACAAAGCTTACAAACTCAAGGAAAGTGAACAACTCTCCACAAGATGAAAAATGGGCCAAGACAGAAATTAAGGAAGCTAAGAAAGACTTTCTAGAATGGAATTAAAATGAATATACAGCATATCAAAACTTATGGGTCACAATGAAGAAGGTTCTAAGAGGCAAATTCATAGCACTCAGTGTCCACATTAAAACAAAACAAACAAACAACTGGAGAGATCTCCTACTAGCAAACTTAACAGCATACTTGAAATCCATAGAACAAACAAAGAAACAAACAAAAAAACACTGAAAAGGAGTAGATGGCAAAAAATAATCAAACTCAGGGCTGAAACATAACAACAGACACTGAGGAAATGCAAAATTTCATAAAGACATACTGCAAAAACCTGTACTAAACCTGGAAAATCAAAGAGAAATGCATAATTTTCTCAATAGGTATTACTTACCAAAGTTAAATGAAGATCATATAAGCAATTTAAACAGATCTATAACCCCCATTGAAATGGAAGCAGTCATTAAAAGTCTCCCAACCACAACCACCACAATAGCAAAGCCCAGGACCGCCTGGTTCTAGCACAAAATTCTACCAAACTTTCAAAGAAAACTTAATGCCAATACTCCTCAATTATTCCACAAAATAGAAACAGAAGAAACATTGCCAGATTCACTTTATAATGTCACAATTTCCCTGATGCTGAAAGGGTTTAAGAAATATGAAACATAGAAATGCAATCACATATAGGGGGAAATGCCTTCCCAAGTACGGCCATTAACAGTACTCTTCAGTCTCCTCCCCACCCACAGGGAAATGACCATTAAGCTTATCAGCAGGATTCTTCCTTCCCCAGCATACCAGGAGCCACCCTGTCCCAAGGGGCTAGTCCAAGGGCACAGGTTGACCACGCCCCCCCTGGATCCCGCGCGTGCGAAACTCCCGACCAATTAGTCTAACATAGAGAGCTCGGAGCCAATCAGCTGCACGAGCCCCCATCCCCAGACCCCTTTGCCCTAACCCGATAAAAGGGCTGGCGGGGAAGGGATCAGGGCCCGCCATGCTCATCTCCTGCGTGGGATAGGCGGGACCCGGACGCGCGCCGGTAATCAATAAATGCCTCATGTATGTTACAGCGGTCCGTGTCTCATGGTTCCTTAGAAACCTGCCCGGGTTGCCCTAACAATGCCCAAACCACACAAAGACAAAACGAAGTAAGGGAATTGCAGACCAATTTCCCTTATGAATATACATGCAAAAATAGTCAATAAAATACTTAATCCAAACTTAATCTAAGAACACATCCAAAAGATTATCCACAATGATCAAGGAGGCTCCATCCCACAGGTGCAGGAATGGTTCAATTTATAAAAATCAATAAATATAATTTATCATATAAACAAACTGAAAGATAAAAACCACATGATCATTTCATTAGATGCAGAAAAGGCACTTGACATAATCCAATACCCCTTTGCGATAAAAGTTCTGGAGAGATTAGGGATACAAGGACCGTCCCTAAACATAATAAAGGAATTTTACAGAAGCCCCACATCCAACATCAAATTAACTGGAGAGAAACTCAAAGCAATTCCATTAAAATCAAGAATGAGTCAAGGTTGTCCTTTCTCTCCATCCCTATTCAATATAGTTCTTAAAGCCTTAGCTAGAGCAATAAGACAACTGAAAGAGAACAAGAAGATACAAATGGGAAAGGAAGCAGTCAAAGTATCTTTATTTGCTGATAATATGATATTATACATAAATGACAATAAAGTTCCACCAGGAAATTCCTACAATTGATAAATACTTTCAGCAAAGTAGCTGAATACAAAATCAACTCACAAAAATAACTCTCCTATATGCAAATGACAAATGATTGAAAAAGAAATCAGGAAGACAACACACTTCACAATAGCCTCAAATAATATAAAATATCTTGAGGGTGATTATAAATAAGAAAGTGAAAGACTTGTGTCATAAAAATTTTAAGACACCAAAGAAGTAAATTGAAGAATATATCAGAAGTTGAGAAGATCTCTCATGCTCATGGATGGATAGGATTCATATATTTAAAATGACAATTCTATAAAGGCAATCAACAGTTTCAATGCAATCCCCGTCAAAATTCCAACATAATTGTCTGCAGATCTTGAAAGGACAATCCTCAGCTTTATATGGACGGACACACACGCGCACACACACACACACTCACACACACACACACACACACACACACACACACGGTAGCTAAAACAATCCTGAACAATAAAAGAATTGCTGGAGGTATCACCATACCCAATTTCAAGCTGTAATACACAGCTGTAGTAATAAAAATAGCATGGCATTGGCATAAAAACAGACCTGCTGAACAATGGAATGGAATTGAAGACACAGACATAAATCCATACACCTATGGACACTGTTTTTTTTTTTTTTAATAAGGAAGCCATAAATACACACTGGGAAAAAGACAGCATCTTCAACAAATGGTGCTAGTCAAACTGGATGGCTGCATGTAGAAGAATGCAAATATATCCATACTTAAAACCCTGCTCAAAACTAAAGTCCAAGTGGATCAAAGACCTCAGGATAAAACCAGATACACTCAACCTGATAGAAAAGAAAGTGGGGAAGAGCCTTGAACTCATTTTCTGAACACCATTAGCAAAGGCATTAAGATCAACAAGAAATAAATGGAACCTCGTGAAAATGTGAAGCTTCTGCATGGCAAAGGACACTGTCATGTGGATAAAACAGCAGCATACAGAGTGGGAAAAGATTTTTACCACCTACAGGTCTGATAGATGACTAATATCAAAAATATTTAAAGAATTCAAAAAGCTAGGTCTCAACAAAATAAATAATACAATTTAAAAATGGGGTACAGAGAGAAATGGGGAATTCACAATAGAGGGAACTCAAATGGCTGAGAAACAAAGAAAAGTTCAACATCCTTAGGAATAAGGGAAATTTAATCATACCTACTAACTCAGAAGGATGAGACTCAATATACCTCAAGATCCAGTTATAGCAATCTTAGGCATATATGCAAAGTATGCCTATTTCTACCACAAGGATATTTGAACAACCACGTTCATTGCTGCTCTATTCATAACAGGCAGAAACTGAAAACAATCAATACATATCTCAACAGAAGAATAGATACAGAAAATGTACATATACACAATGGAGTACTACACGCCTGTAAAATGAAATAAAATGGTGAAATCCAACAGGTAAATGGATGGAACAGGAAAAAAACATCCTGACAGAGGTATCCCAGAGCGAGAAAGACAAAGATGGTATTGCACTTGCTTATATTGGATATTAGCTGTTAAATCAATGACAACCAAGCTGCAATCCCCAGAGGTTGGGTGTAGAGTAAGGGACTATGGGGAGGTGGGGGGAGAAGATCTCATTGGGAAAGGGAAATAGAATAGATAGTTTTGGATGGGTGGGGAGTGGAATAGGAGGGTCAAGTGGTGAGGAGGAGGAGAGAAGAGGATTCGGGAGGGAATGTGGGGAGAGACAGCTAAAATTAAGGGTCATTTTAGGGGTATCATGGAAACCCATGACAGTAGAAGTTTCCTAAAACATATACATACATGAGGGCGATGTAAATGAAATCAAATATTTTGGGGAAGACAGATCCCGAACTGGCCATCTCTTGTCGCCAAATGAAGCTTCCAGTACCTGGGCCGGATTACATCTAATTCAATGTTGGCCAAAGGGGGTCCCATGAGAACCCTCAAACAACCCTGGCTATTGCAAGGGCTACAGGTTGCTCTACACAAACTGACGGCAGGACCCCTCTGCCGAAGACAGTACCTGCACAGTTCATTGAACACGGAGACGACTAGCTGGTGCCTACATAGAGCCTTCACCCCTACTTTCTAGCGTCTTTGGCACAGGGAGGTACCCTGCACACTACAAAAGGAGAAATGTAAACATCAACCCAGCCACAAACACTTTGATCTACAGTGGTGTCTTGCTACTGTAAGATAGGCTATTGCAATGGTGGCACAAAGCTTGTGGGAGTAACCAACCAATATCTGACTTGACTTAAGGACCACTCCACGAGATGGAACCCATACCCAACACTGCTTGGGTGTCCGAGAACCTGAGACTAGATAGCCCAGGGACCTAGGAGAAAACCAAATACTGTTGTTCTAAAAGAATGTAGCAATAAAATGACTCCTTAGTGACATTCTGCTATACCCGTAGATCAGTGCCTTCCTCCGCCGTCATCAGAGAAGCTTCCTCCTGCGACAGATGGGAACAGATATATGGACCCACACCCATAAATTATGCAGAGAGTGAGAGACCTTGGAACACTGAGCCCTAAAGGGGACGTCTCCATCAATTCCCTCCCCCTTTAGGGCTCAGGGAACCCTGACGAAGAGGAGGCAAAAAGAGTGTAAGAGCCGGACGTAATGGGGATACAAAGGAAACAAAGCCCACTAAGTAAACGTGATCAAAGCTCATATGAACTCACAGAGACTGAGGCAGCATGCACAGGGCCTGCACATGTCTGCACCGGGTCCCCACCGGGTCCACAACCGGGTCCTCCGTGTATATTATGGCTTCCAGTTGAGTGTTTTTATGGGATTCCTGAGTGTGCAAATGAGTGGGTCTCTGCTTTTTGTGACTCCTCTTGGGCTCTTTCCCTTCTTTTTGCTGTTGGTCTAGTCCAATTCTGATGTGCTTGTTTTATCTTATTATATTTCACTTTATCATATCACATTTTATTTTATTACTAACCCTTGGAAGCCTCCTTGTTTTCTAGTGAGAGACAGAAAGTGAGTGGATCTGGATAGGAGGAGAGGAGGGGAGGAGCTGGGCTGAGTAGAGGGAGGGGAAACTCTAATCAGGATATATTGTGTGAGGGAAAAATATCTATTTCCAACACAAGGGGGAGAGAAGGAAACCTAACTGAGACAGAACTTGGTATCAGGGTCATGGAAAACTACTGTGACATTCCTGGCCATGTTATTTTGAGGAGCCTTATGGAACTTTACGAGTTTGGAACTTTAGGCTCAAAAGGCCACTGGGTGCTTGCTTAGAGTCCAATAGGCTCTTCGGTGGGAGCTTGGAATAGAATTCCGAGAGCAAGGCAGATAATGGAGTCCTGGCTTGTGACATTTTAGAGGCAAGTTTGAGAGTTCTTCAAAAATTCTCAATCAGGGCTGTGCATGTGGTATGCTGAATCGAGAATACGTGCTTTATAGTCCACTGGGGCTGAAGAATGAACTGTGATTAACAAGATAAAAGCACCGCTAAAGTGAAACTTTTGCTTTAACAGGATAACATGCTAGTCAGCTGGGACTGAAAAATCACCTGTGATTGAGAAGGGAGCAGCATCAAGGGGGTGAAAACTTCTGGGAGTATTTCCTCAGGGCCAGAACACAGAAGCTGTGGGTCGGAGGGCACCAAGGCTAAATTTCATGCTGGCAGCCCAGCTTGGTAAGGCGTAAGAGTCTCTCTTGTGGTACAAGTTTTGAAGGCATGGAATAGTCCTTCAGAGCGGCTAAGGCTTGGAACATGTGGCAGGGTCAGAGTCCCAGAAAGACAGACCACTGGGGAAGATGTAGCCAGTTACAGTGAAGACCTGAGCAGTGTCTCCCACCAATGTTTTATTATGTATTCACATACAAGAGCCTAGACACGGGTTGAAGGTCCACGTATGTCCGCATGCAAGTATTAAGTACGGGAGTGCCCAGACATATACAATCACAAAATAAATGCAAACACTGGCATACCAACCCACCCAGAATACCACCGACAGACTGAGCATATTAAATTGCACAATGCTATCTACAGAAGATACACTAAAACGTACCATCTTCCAAAGAAACAAGGGATAGAGGTACAAGAACATACTACACAAGCAAAGGGACTGGCCTACATTATGAAAAGAGTCTGAACGCTAATAAAATGCCTGAAGGCTTATAAAGCACATTTAATCCTTTCAGACATGAACTACACAGAATATCAACTACTCAGTGCTTGAACAAGCCCACACCCCTTCCTCTGGGCCCTCAAGCTCAAGAGGGAGGTACATTCCAGATGCTCAGTAGGAATTCAGATGGAGCCGGCGACCCGAGTCACAAGAATGGGCTGGGAGGCTTCACTGCTCCAACTTCAGCAAGACCTGAAGGAAGAAAGGATGGGATGAGCACCACTTAGAGCATCGTGAATCCCTTTCCTGCCTCTCTCGCCTTGCTTCTTGTCTCTCACAATTGAAGATTTGTCACCGAGACTAGTAGACAGAGCCTTTCCCATCTGAATTGCCCACCTCCAGCCTCAGCTTCCCTCATTTCTCCACCGTGGCCAGCAGCCTACTCTGGTGACCATCATGGTCTCTAAATATAATCCCTTCCTGGTGTCAGGAAGGTTCCTTGGCTTTCCAGTACCCACACCTCCTGGCCTAGTCCCAGATGTGTGTGTGTGTGTGTGTGTGTTCGCATGCCCACACACATACACTCCTGTTTGTGAGTATGTGCAGGTATGTGAAGGTCAGAGGACAACCTGGCGTGTCAGTCTTTCCGTTCCTGCTTGAGGGGTGCCTTTGAGCTCTATTTGAAGACTCTAACAGAAATGGGGTTTCATTTTGGAATATAGAACCTTTTGGTATTTTCCTCCTGTCGCTCCTCACCATGTTTTTTAAAAATGTTTGACTTTAAAAACTGGTGATTGAGCTGCTGACTTGAAGCTTGTGAAAATTGTGAGATGAGTTTGGGCTTGGGGTTAGGACAATAATTCCAACAGTTTCTGAAATGGCCCTAAACATACTTCTGCCCTCTTGTTCTACGTGTTTACTTGAAGCAACACCCTCGGCATTGGCTGATTACAAATTAAAAGTACCGATCAACTCTGAAAAGTGTGAAAGATGCTTTATGTCCCACAGCGTAAATTTTTTAGTCAAGACTAACATTTTGTGCAAAAACAAACAAACACACCAATTTCCCTGGCATGCACATTTGTTTTATCTTTAAGAAGTGGTGGAATAGCATGTATATCAAGGACGTGTATGAAAGTCGATTTCTTCATAGTTTATTATCTGTGAAGGTTTTGTTTGAATGCCTATTCCATGTGCCTCTATGCTGCGGTCCTGAAAACATTTCTCAGATGGAAAGGGATCGTGAGACAGGAAGTTGGAAGAAGCCCCAGCCTAGGTTTCGTTCCTCATCCTTGCCAGACCCCTGTGGTCAGCCACCTCTGCAGCTTCATTCTGCCCCTTCTGGCCTGGCAGTTCTGTCCCGGGTGGCTTCCTCCTACACTCCCTAGGCCCCATATGCCTCCGTGTTCAACAGTGTTTAGCTATGCTTCCCAGACATAGTAGAGGTTTAATTCTCCTCTCAGCTCATAAAACCATTGCCCCCTGGGTGGGCCACTTGAGATTCGGTGGCAAAAATCTGCCTTGACAAGGAAGCCAGGCTGCACACCTAAGCTGAAATCTCCCTGCGACCAGAGACTTAATCTCCTTCCACGCGTGTCTTCCGCAGACCACCACAGTGTGCGGTAGACTGGGGACATGGGCCAGGGTGGGAAATCAGGGTGCGGGGTTCTATTTCTTCCACTTGATATGCTGCCTGCTCTAGGCCTCCCTGCACCCCCCATCCCCCAGGGACCTCGGTCTCCTTCTTTCTCTTGACATCAGGGCATGGGCCAATTGCTGCTGAGCACAAAAGTGGAGAGGCTGAGCACTCGCTGAAAAATCCTCAAGTGTCCTCTCTGAAGTCAGTCTCAGAAGTCATTCAAACCACCAGCCAACTCCACCTACCCAGCTATGACCAGCTTACCACAGAGCCTCCATCTCCCAACCATCTGAATCCCGCACTCCTCTTCAAAAAGCCAGCTACCTGGTTAACTGTGGGGCTGGTGCCAGGTCCAAGAAGAGTTCTTCAGAGTCATCAGGGCCTCAGCAGCCTCCAGTGTCTCCTGACACTCTAAGGCGGCAGAAACCGAGGCCTGGTCGGAGGCACCGGGACCCTGCAAAGAAACGGGTGTGAGGAGAACGGGAGCTATGCAACCAACAACTCTTCTCGGAAGCAAAAATGCCCTTTCAGTGCCCAGGGGCCTCCCGTGCCCACTCCCAACCCCTAGGTGGTCTGTTCTACACATCCACTTAGCACCTCCTGCCCAAGTTTCCAGAAACCCCCACTTCTCTGCAGGAACCTGTGGCTCCGGTGGCTGATGATGCTCAGTGGTAGAAGAGGGCAGGATGACCAGATTTGAGGATCTGGAAAGAAGAGGCGAGGTGAGTCGACACTTGGGTGGGTAGGTAATCAGAGACTGGCAGGGTTTTTGCAATAACAGAAGGTAGGAATCTGAAGGTGTGTGGAGATCATAGACGCCGTGGCTTGGACATGTCCTTTGCCCTACACAGCCTGTTTTCCTTTCCACATCACCACTTTGACCCAAGACATCAATTTGTATGATCTCAATCCTGCCCCTCCCTCTCTCCTTTTAATATTCTCTCCCAGACACACGGTGGAGAAGACACCGGGAGACCACCGGTGTCTGTATTTTAATCTGTCTGTTTTCAGGGACCGGTTCTTGCCAGCATTTTATCCAGCCACCACAGATCATGAGGGACAAGCCCAGAGCACTTCCAGGAGGCTATTTCTGTTGGCATTCTGGACTTTCCTCCTGGCCTCTGCGGCTCTCTCTCCACCATGATCCTAGGTTTTATCGGGACTTTCTATCTCACCCATCTACTGTAATGCAGAGAAACAGTGCCCATGTGTTGAAGGCCCATGGTGTGGCAGGCCTTATGCCGGTGCTTTTCTCAATGTGACGGGTATACGGTATTTCTGCCAACATGACCTCTAGGAAACGGGATGCTTGGAGAAGTAAGGTGAGCTGTACCAAGTCTCCATAGTAGGAACTGGCAAAGTGGGAGAGGCCCCTGCCCTTGCCTCTCAGTCTAGCATGCAGCCTTCTCCTTCCCCTACCCTTGTCCTGCCCCGTGGGGGCTGTCCTACCTGCGCTGCCCTAACCAACGGGCCTCCCCTGACACCCCTGTGTGCCAGAGACCCTTCCCCTCTCTCTACAAATGGGACCACCGTTCCGTTCCCTCAATAAACTGAGCTACATCCACTGCCACGGCTCCCAGGAATTCCGTGTTTCCCGCTGGCTCTCGGAGCCTCCCATCGAAGAAATAACCTGGCTGTGAGGCCGTGCTCCGACCTCTTCTTCCCAACAGCTGCACTGCTGGCCAGGGCCTAGCTACTTCCGGGGATGAGATCTCACAAAGAAATCCTACACTCCCCCTTCCAGGGATCCTCCTCCTCCCGCTCCTGCTCCCAGGCACCAAGCACAGGGCTAGAGCACAGGGCTGGACACAAACAGACACAAGACAGAGCCAGCTCCACGGTCCCTTTCTACTCACGGGTTGGACATGGGAAAAGTCCCATGGGCCTCCACGGAAGGAGAAACAATTAATTGCTGCCTCATGGTCACTGTTGGGCAGGGCAGAGTTGAAACTGCTGGGGGCCAGCAGAGCAGCACAGACCCTTGGGAGCTCTCCTGCAGAGACAGAGATCACAGATGGGGAATCGCGTTCCAGGCCAGCCAGGAAGAGAGGAGGGATGGGCGAAATTTGCCTGATGGCAGGAACCCAGAATGTCAGGGCTCTGAAGACCCTGAAGAAAGAAAGCTTCCTCCAACCTTAACATGCTCTGTGGCCACCGAGGAGACCGAGGCCCAAGGAGAAGTGATGTTTCCCAACGCCACGAGCCAATGTGCTGAACGGTTACAGGTGGGAGCCCTGACGACTTTAAGACACAGTTGAAAGGGTCTTGACAGTAACTGGTGGGAACCTCCCCATGCTGGCTAGCGGCAGATTCTCCTTACCTCCTGGGGGCTTGAGGCGGGCAGGACTTCGGGCTGGCCCGCAGTGTTGGTATCCTCGGTCCCAGTCGGTGTCCCAGCTGTAAAAGACCACCACCAATTCCTCCCCACAGGCTGCCCACCTGCCTCAGCTGAAGAAACTCACCACCATTCTGAGGTCTCATCACCACGGACCTTTCAAGCTCAGCCCCTGCCCTCCTCCCACCCCAAAGACCTCTGCGTTCCGCCAGCAAGTGTTGCCTACCCCGGATATGAAGTTTTCTGCCTGGGCCCACCGAGGTCCAGGGCATGCTTGCCCAAGGTCACATGGCAATTCTGTAGCAGGGCTGGCCACAGAATTACTCCCCTGCAGTGCTTCCTCCATCCTGGCTCAGGCTCCCTCCCCAGCAGATGACACTCACCGGGCTCCCCTGCTTTGCCAGCGGCCTTCTTGCCCTGCTTGAGGGTTTTGCGGGCCCTGGCCCTAGTGGTCCTCGGTAGTCGGATCTGGCGTCTCTTTACCCCTGCACCATGCACCCTCTTCTCAGAACTCACAGCAGGCAAGGCCTCGGTCTGTTCCCTAGAGTAGGGGTTTGAAGGACTCCTGCTAGTCATACGCAAAGGGAGCCTGACCCCCTCCCCTCCCCAGATTCCATACTCGGGAGGAGGTGGCACGACTGGGTACAATACACTCACAGATCCCAGAGCAGATCTCTCACCTGGTTTGGGTCCTGAGGCCACAGTCGACGCCTGTGTCAGAGTGATTTCCAGGTCCTGCGGGGCCAGGTTCGATTCCCGGTGGGGCTTCAGTCTCGTCCCCCTTGTGACACTCCGAGCTGGAGGGACCGCAGGGGACAGCTGGTGTGTCTCTTTGTGCCATGGTCCTGGTCCTGGGGTTAGGTTTGGAGTGCAGAAGCGCCCCTGCATCTTCTTGGCCCAAGGGCTCCTGTTCTTTCCTTAGCAAAATAAAATGAAAAGTAATAGTCAATAAATAAATACATAAATACATAAATAAATAATCTGTGTCTGGTAACTAGAATCTTCTTCTACAACGTGCTCACCACTAGTTAACATCATCTAGATGTCTCCTGGTTTTCTTTGGCCTTCACCTCCCCTTCTGACACGCATAGTCTCCATCTTTCCAAGGTTGTCTGGCTCACCCACCCCCTCCCACAACAACCTCTTGGCATTGGCTCCATTACAGGATAAGTCTGTTCAGGCTCACTCGACACATCACGTTTCCAGGAATACACAAGCGGCCCCAGGACGCCAGGCAAGCACAAACACATACCCACATGCACACACAATCCTGCCAAAGCCTGGACACTTTCACTGCTGTCTCCTTGTGCCCTGCATTCATTCACTGTCCACATGGGAAAATACGCACCAGGTCCTCAGCAGTCTCACGAGGGCCCTGGGTTTAATTTTCCCTTCACCCTCCATTCAAGTCCTCCTCACACCACACCTTAATCTTAATTGTTTCCTCGATCCCGCTTGCAAACCATTGCCCTTTTGAGCCCCACCCACCCCACGCCCGTGAAGTCACTTGAAGGTTCTCCTGAAGGCCGTGGGCACACGAGTCATACCTAGAATCCCACCACTCAGGGACCTCTGGGGGCCGGGGGTGGGGATGGGGGGGGTGGTAATCAAGACTGAGACCAACCTGGGCTAGCTAGTGAGGTGCTGGGTTTCAAACACACTACAACATTCTCAGAAATCCCACCCAGACCGCTGTCGGTCACATTCTTCTACCCTTTCATTCCTTCCCAGCATTCTAGATGCGACAGGCGTCTGTCGAAGCCCCCGTGGAGCCCCGGGCCCTGACGTAACCCAAAGACCAACCCTTCCGGCCGACTCGGCTTTCGGCTGGCTCAACACACGCACCCATCTCGCTTTCATCAAACCCACGCACGCTGTCCCCAGTTGTTCGCCAATCTTTCACTCACCTCAACACTTCGACGGCTGGGACCGAGTGTGGCTCCTTCCCTTCCCCCACATCCTCCACCTGCCTCGACTGCTGCTCTGTGACAACTCCCAGGGTGGCAGGCGACTCGGAGACCGGTGGACTCTGAACGGGTTGCTGCTGGGCCGGCGGGGGCTGGTCTGAGCCCGTCGGGGTGGGAGAGTCCGACGCGAGGTGTTCCTCCAGGTCGTTCCCCATAGCCAGCAGGCTTCGCCTAGAAGCCTAAAGATGAGGGAAATGGGCCCCTGAGCAAGATGGAGGGAAGAACGGCTCAGAAGTCGTTCTGAAGGTCATATTCCGATGCCACTGGCGAGTACCTCAGCCTCCAGACCGTCAGAATCACGGAGCTGAGCCCTGAGAGAAGACGAGAGTCCGTTCCTCCCTTCTCGCTCCTCCTCGTGACTGGGTCTTCTACTCAACTTCCTGTCTCGGCGCGAAGGCCAATGAGCGGCCGGCACGTTTGCCTTGAACAGTCGCCCTCTGGTGGCCGCTCTGAGGCCTACTTCCGCTCACGCTTGGGCTCTCACGTGGTGCTCGCAGGCCTCTGGTAGTACCTGGTGCTCCCTCAACTGATCCGGCCTTTAGCGCTGGGGGGACAAATTGAGCTCTGCACCATCTAGTTAGCGGTGTTTGCGCAAACCGCTTCCATCTGGGTGTGAAGTAATGGGGGAGGTGCACACAGTTTCCGTAGGTCTACTTTCAAAATCCAGCATGCGACTTCGGCATGAACCGCCCTCCATCCTCGTGTCGTGTTTTTCTCATTCCGTGGCCTTCTTAAAACCCCAGGGGGAACACTTGCCAACGTCTGGGAACACTGTGCGCCATCCTATTCGAATCTATCTCTGAGCTTTCTGTTCCGTCCGAGTCCGTCTCTGAGCTTTCTGTTCTGTTCCACAGATAAAATCTTCGATGTCTCTGCTAGCTCTACGCTGCCTGAATTTCACTTGTTTTATTTTACGGTATCTTTTGGTCACTCCATAGCGCAACATGACGTCTGCTAGCAAACATTTTCCCCAGTTCTTCTTCCTCGGGCCCAAGTGTAACTTCCCCGTTCCCGGTCTTTTGCTCTGCCATGTATCTGTGAGGGTCGGCATGCCAGTCCCCCTGTATGCTCGGTTGCAGCAACGTCGGACTGCAGTTTCCTCGATGCTGGGGATGAATTAAGAGGGAACTGGCTGTCCACGGATACCCGGCCTTCCGAGTCGTCGGCTCGGCATGCCTCTCCCTTCATGTGTCTCTGTCGGATTTTTACACCTTCCACTTTTGCTTTAGTTTTCTTTCTGTGCATTCCTTTCTGTAACACCTGTGACATTTTTATCCCACAACTCTCTAGAGGGTTGTTGTTGCTCTCCTGTCTGATACATGCTCACCAAGGGAAGAAATCATTTGCTTCTAATTTTTACAGACACGTACTCGACTTTTTTTGAGTGGTGCACTGCTCCTAAAGCCAGCCGCCATATTCAGTTCTATTATAATAACAGATACGCAGGTAAGTTCCCATACGGTTCTCTGCATCCGAGTTCGTTAAAAACAGTTACACGTTCTTGTTGCTGTCGCTGCTGTTCTTTTCCCAGTGTTAGTGCCGCTCCCCAGAAGCCAGTGTACTACGGATGGGGGTTGAGAGGCTTGAGTTGCTGAAGCTTTAAGTAAAATGTCACTAACATCTTCGGATGAAAAAAAGTTTGTTTGTTTTTTTCCCTGACTTCCCCTTTCTGTGCTCACTTTTGCCTTTCCTCCATTCATTCACCGGTGCCGGGCTCTCTACTTCCATTCCTGCCCATCTCCCTCTTTTCCTTGCTTCCCACTCCCTTTCCTTCCTTCCCTTTTTGACCCTTCCGCAGGCATTTCTGGTGAGAGATTAATAAACTTCCCTTCTGTGGATTTCCAATGGCTATTTTAAAATTCACAAATGCACAGTGCCTGCAGGGGATATTTGTGACTCTGCTCGCTCTTTTGTGAACACAGTGCCTGCCATTTATAGATTCTTCCCAATATTGCTAGCTAAGCTTGCTTTCAATTGAAGAAGAAGAAGAGGAATAGGAAGGGGAAGGGGAAGGGGAAGGGGAAGGGGAAGGGGAAGTAGAAGAAGAAATTTTATGCCACGGGGATATAACATATACTTTGTCATATTCTAAAATTAAGCCTACAATGAGATTTACATTCTAGGGCAAGCAACTGCCTGTGTCAACAGCACAGACCTCTTTCTCAAGGCCTCCTCCATTTCCAGAATTTGAATATGAACTGAGCTTTGTTCTCCTGCTGGCCAAGAATTTAAAAAACATAATAATAATAAAAATTCAACTTGTCGTGGCAGATTCTTTTCTACATACAGGGATCCTTGGTCTCAAGAACATTTGCTGTTTTGTGTCTTTCCTTTGTGAGGGAAGGAAAAGACATAAGGTTTCTTTTGCCCATTCTAATTGACCTGCCTCTAAAGGACCGAGCTCAAAACCCTTTGCTTCTCCTGGGCAGCTTCCGTGAACGGGAACCGTGGCTTGCTTCATCAATCAATTTGAGTTCTTCTATTGTGCCAGGCAGGCAGGCTGAGACCGTGTGGACAGCAAAATTGGCCAGATGCCCTCATAGACCCCACAGTCTAGAGACCAAGTTATTGTCGGGGAGATGAGCCAACAATGCTAAGCCCTCCTGAGTTTCCAGACACTTTCTCGGTACGCCTGACATCCGACAGGCACTAGAGATAGTATGTTAGTTAAATTCTTGAGTGAGATATCGTTTATTATGTCTCAATTTACTGACGAGAAATTTGAGGCCTGGGCATCAAATACGACTTGCTTCATGTTTCATGGTGTGCAAGTGGGAGCCCAAGTCTGTGAACCAGGCCCAACCGCAGTGCTCTACATTTTGCCTTCTGTTCAATTCTTAATCTTGTTGTTGCTGTTGTTTGAGGCAGGGTTTCTCTCTTGTAACTCTGGCTGTCCTGGGACTCACTCTATAGACTAGGCTGGCCTGGAACTCACAGAGATCTGCCTGCCTCTGCCTTCTGGGTGCCGAGATTGAAGGCATGTACCACCACTGCCCAGCTTCCATTCTTACTCTTGTCTGCCCATATTTTAATTACTTAGGTCCTGCGCTACACACAAAGTGTCCTTTCTTTCCTCTCACTGACATTTACCACTATTTCTGAATTTTGTATCTAATGCCATAATCAACTAAAATATACAAGGGTGTGTGTGGCTGTGTACTAAACACAGCCAGCATTATGGATAAAATACAAAAGTTAAGGCACTGTGTGGCCCTGGGTGAGGGCTCGCCTGGTAGATTGCTTACTGAAAAGCCTGAAGACCTGAATTTACTCCCCAGTGCCCACTATATACAAGAAGAGAACTGACTCCCACAAGTTGGTTCCTAACCTCCATACTGGCATACTTGGGAAAACACACACATACACACACACACACACACACACACACACACACACACACACAGACACACAATTAAATAAAGTTAATATCATCATAAACAACTCAAACCTTAATTGCTTCCTTTATTTTCTAGCAGTCAAATAACAATAATAAAACATTGACTTAGAATTGGGTGTGATCACCAATATCTACTCTCCCAGCACTTGGAGAGAGGGGCAGAAGGATGCCTACCAAGTTTGGGGATAGCCTGTTTTACGGAAGGACACCCTGTCTCAATAGAAAAACAGGCCAAATAAACAAGAACGACAAAAACCCAGAATCCCTTAGTAGTCACAACAAATATCCAGACAGTAAAGTATGAACAAAGCTGGCCTAGAGGTGGTTCAGAAGGTAGAGTGCTTGCTGGGAAAGCAGGAGGACCTGAGTTTGACTCCCAGATCCCACCTGAAACCGTAGGGCTTGGTGATACTTGCTTCTAATTCCAGAGCTGTGGAGGCAGAAAGACAGATCCCTGGCCTCCTAGACAGGCAACCTACTTCAACTGACTAACCCCAGGAGCCAGTGAGAAACACTGTCTTAAATGAGGGGAAAGAAAATGTAGAGTGTTCTTCAGGAAGGACAGCAGATGTTGATCTCTATCCTCCATACATACGTGCACACATGCACCTAAATGAATACACTTGCACATACACACAACACGTACAAAAAGACCAAAGCTAAGTAATAGACATCACTGCAACTGAAATAGTCGTCTCCTTAAAACAAGAAAAATCTTTCATTAACCCAGTTATTCAGAGCCTATCTGCATCTTTGAGGAATGGAGAGGGCAGGACTAGTTCATTTTAAAAATATACAGGAGAAGAAGAAAGAGAAAGAAAGGAAGAGATAGAGAGATAGAGAGAGAGAGAGAGAGAGAGAGAGAGAGAGAGAGAGAGAGAGAGAGTGAGCTGTGTTCAAGGCTGTATCCACCTCCAAACAATGGAATGAAAATCTCTAGCAAACATGGTTCAGATAAATATTTCCAAAGTGGCGTGTTGTTGACAAGTGCAGATCTAAAGTCATAGCCATTAGCTGTCGCTGCTGCTGCTGTTATTACTACTGCTGCTGCTGCTGCTGCCGCTGCTACTATGATTCCCACAAAGCCAGGCATAATGTCCATGACACAGCTTCCATTCCATCCATAAGAAGTCTGAGGCTAGAGGATCACCACAAGTTTCAGGTCACCAAAGGTTACTTAGTGAGCTGCATCCTGGACTCCAGAGTGAGAAAAAAATAGACTAAAGAAACAAACCCAAAGTGACATGTCCTCCCTGTGATTCCAAATCATGAAATGCATCATATTATAAATGTGTTTCATTTATTGTGGAAAGTGTAGAGGATCAGGCATCACCTCATTCTTTACCCATTTTTGATTGCCCATTGTAGTTTTTGAAATTATTTTTCATTTTACTAACCTAGATTCTTCTCTCATACAATGTATCCTGATTATAGTTTTCCCTTCCTCTACTCCTCCCAGTTCCTCCCCACCTCCCTGCCCCTCCACTCCCCGTAGGCATCCACTCCCTTTCTGTCGGTCATTAGAAAATATCAGGCTTCTAAGCAATAACAACCAAACATGGCAAAATAAACTGTAATGAGATGAAGGAAAAACTACTGTATGGAAGTAGGACACGGCAACCCAACAGGAAGAGGGGAGTACCCAGAGCAGGCACAACAGTCAGAGACCCACTGGTTCTCACAGTCTGAGTCACATAAAAATACTAAGCTAGTAGGTATTACATATGCAGAGGACCTGGTGCAGATGCGTGTCGGCCCCCGTGCTTCCTGTTTCAGTCTCTGTGGACTCGTGCACCTTGCTTAGTGGATTGAGAAGGCTGTGTTCTCCTGGTCTCCTCCATCCCTTCTGGCTCTTCCAATCTTTCTGCCCCTCCTTCCAAGGGATTCCCTTGAGCTCCCAGGGAAGGAATTTGGTGGAGACCTCCCATTTAGATCCTCCCTCCCAGCAATGTCTGGCTGTGGGTTCTGAATCTGGTCCCATCTGTTGCCGGAGGAAGCCTCTCTGGTGATGCCTGGACAAGGCACGGATCTATTAGTACAGCAGAATATCACCAGGAGCCATTTTATCGGTACTTCCTCTTTTAATGTTGATTAGGTTAATAACCTAATTGGAGGTTAATCAGGCAAGTGACCCTGGAGGAGACTCCCGTAGGTTTGCATTTATGAAAGTCTTTTAAACCCCTGGTAGATTTCAGAGAGTGTCCTCACAATTTAAGTAGGTTTAGATGTTCAAGTCAGTTACTCCCTACTATGAAGACACGTCAGTCAGACGCCGTAGGGAATATGTTAGTAGTCACGCCTATTATAGAGTGATGCTTATTTCCTGCCCTACAAATCAACTTTCTGGTGCGGACATGAGGAAGACGTGAGTGCTCACCATGTATTTCTAACATGCCCAAATCCCTTTTTGACACGATCCGTATCTTCCAGGCTGGATCCAAAGCAAAACAGCAGTTTTCCTGAGAAGCACACGCCACGCACAAGATACTTTGCCTACAACTGTGCTGTACCCTTGACAAATCCTCATTGGGAAGTCTCCTAATAAGTGCAGGCATTCGTGTCTGAGACCACCTCGCCTCACCTCTACCATGCCAAGTGCCAAAAGCACACTTTCCCCTAAGAGTTCATTAATTTGCTTAGAGATGTCCCCTCAGATTCAGTGAGTCCCACCTGGGCTGGAGAGTGGGCTTTGTAGCTAAAGTGCTTGCTAAGCAAGCAGGCAGATGTGAGTTGCATCCCTAGAGCCCACATGACAGAGCAGGGCACGGCGGCACACCCTACTAACTGCAGAACTAATAGTCTGTAGTCCCCTTTGCCCAGGTGGCTTTTATCCCCCTTGCTTTTTGTTTGGGCTGTTAATCCATTTTTAGTAAACTTTTCTATAGGATAGACAGTGAAGTTCATGCTCCTCTGTGTGCATGAAAGTACAAACGTTCCATCCAAATGGGCAGTGGTACATCTCTAAATTCAAGTATCCACGCGTGCCAACTATGCAAAGATATAAGGTATCGGCACTGAACACGTACAGGCCTTTGGGCCGTAAGGCCTTCACAATTCGTAACTCTTTTTAAAGGTTATTTATCAGAATTTTTCTTCTCTCATAGATCACATTCCAACACCCTTCCTCCCCTCCCTTCATTCCTCCCAGCTCCCACCATCTTCCCTTTCCCCCAGATCTACCATCTCCCATCCTCCCACCGCCCCCCCACCCTCATGTCTCCCCAAGAAAGAGCACTCTTCCCAGGGTTTCGGCTCAAACATGGCTCAACAAGATGGAACAGGGTCAGGGACTATTCCCTACTTCAGTGGTGGACTAGGCAACCCAGTAAGGGGACAAGGTACTCAAGGGTGGGCAAGAGGTTCAGGGACACACACCCCCTCTTCCAGTCTGTATGAGTTCTGCGAGAGCACTGGGTCAGGCAGACTCATGATATATTTGGGGGACCCAGCAGGTTCCATGTGTGCCACTCCAGGCTCTGTGAGCCCCTAAGACTGCTTGCTGGTCAGTTGACTCCCTGGGGTTTGTTCTCCTGGTGTCCTCCACCCCTCTGGTCTCAGCAATCCCTCCTCTACTTCTTCTGTGGGGTTCCCCAAGCTCTGCATTTTGTTTGGCCCTGGGCCTCTGCGCCTGCTCCCTTCAGCTGCAGTGGGGATCCTCCCTGCTGAGGATTGCACTAGGCATCGATCTATGAGGGGAGCAAAATAACATGAAAATTCACTGAAGTTCTTTATCAGCTGTAAGAGTTTCCCCGGTCGAGTTTTTGGAGTCGCTTATATGCACTATCATGTCATCTGCAAATGAGGATACTTTGACGTCTTCCTTTCCAATTCCTATCCCCTTGACCTCCTTCTGTTGTCTCATTGCTCTAGCTGGAACTTCAAGTACTATACTGAATAGGTATGGAGAGAGGGAACGGCCTTGTCTTGTTCTATGATTTTAGTGGAATTGCTTTGAGTTTCTCACCATTTAATTCGATGTTGGCTGTGGGCTTGCCGTAAATTGCCTTACTGTGTTTAGGTATGGACCTTGTATCCACAGTCTCTCCAATACCTTTATCACGAATGGGTGTTAGATTTTGTCAAAAGCTTTGTCAGCATATAGTGAGATGATCATGTTGGGTTTTTCTTCTTTAAGTTTGTTTATGTGGTGGATGTCATTGACTGATTCTGGTATGTTGAACCATGCTGCGTCTCTGGGATGAAGTCTACTTGACCGTGGTGGATGATCTTTTTAACGTGTTCCTGGATGCAGTTTGGGAGTGTTTTATTGAGTATTTTTGCATATGTGCTCATGAGAGAAAATGGCCTGTAATTCTCTTTCCTTGTCAAACCTTTGTGTGGTTTGGGTATGGGGTGACTGTGGCCTTATAGAATGAGTTGGGCAGTCTTCATTCTGCTTCCATTTTGTGGAATAACTCGAGGAGTTATTGGTGTAAACTCTGAATGTCTGATAGAATTCTCAGCTAAAACCATCTGGCCCCGGGCCTTTTGTTGTTGTTGTTGTTGGGAGGCTTTCAATGACCTCTTCTACTCCCTTGGGGGTTATAGGTCTCTTTAAATTGTTTATCTGATCTTGATTCAACTTTGGTAGGTGGTATCTATCAAGAAAATTATCCATTTCTTTTCGGTTTTCCAATTCTGTGGAGTATAGTTTCTTTTAACACATGACCTAAGGATTCTTTGGGTTTCTTCGGTGTCTGTAGTTATATCTCCAGTTTTGTCTCTGATTTTGTTGATTTGGATATTCTCTCTATGCCTTCCAATTAGTTTTGGCTAGGAGTTGGTCTCTCCTGTTGATTTTCTCAAAGAACCAGCTCTTTGTTTCATTGAGTCTTTGAATTGTTGTTCTCTTCGTTTCTATTTTATTGATTTCAGCCCTCAGTTTGATTACCTCTTGTGGTCTATTTCTCTTGGATGTGCTTGCTTCTTTTTCTTCTAGGGCTCTCGGGTGTGCTCTTTGTTTGCTGGTATGTGATCTCTTCACCCTCTTCTGATAGGCACTCTGTGTTATGAATTTTCCTCTTAGCACGGTTTTCATTGCGTCCTGGAGGTTTGGGTATGTCGTGCAATCATTTTTATTGAATTCTAGAAAGTTTTTAATTTCTTTCTTCATCTCTGTCTTGACCCAGTCGTCATTTAGTAGAGAGTTGTTCAGTTTCCATGAATTTGTAGGCCTTTTGTTGTTGCTGCTGTTGTTGAAGTCCAGCTTTAGTGCATGGTGGTCTGACAGGATGCAGGGGTTACTTCAATTTTCTTGTATTTATTGAGGAGGCTTGCTTTGTGGCCAAGAATGTGGCAAATTTTGGGGACAGTTCCATGAGGGGGTGAGAAAAAGGTACATTCTTTTGTGTGTGCGTGAAATGTCCTGTAAATATCTGTTAGGTCCATTTGGTTTATAACATCTGTTAGTGCCAGTATTTCTCTGTTTAGTGTTTGTCTGGATGACCCGTCAGTTGGTGAGAGTGGGGTACTGAAATCTCCCACCATCGGTGTGTGAGGGTCAACGTCTGCTTTTAGCTTTAGTAACATTTCCTTTACAGATGTGGGAGCCCTTGAGTTAGGGGCATAGATGTTAAGAATTGAAATGTCATCTTGATGGACTTTTCCTTTAATGAGTATGAGGGGTCCTTCCCCGTCTCTTTTGATTAATTTAGGTTTGAAGTCTATCTTGCTGGGTATTAGAATGACTACATCAGCTTGTCTTTTAGGTCCATTTGCTTGGTAGATCTTTTCCCAACCCTTTACTATGAGATCATGTTTACCTTTGAGCTTGAGGTGTGTTTCTCGTATGCAACAGAAGGCGGGATTCTCTTTTCAAATTCATCCCGTTAGTCTGTGTCTTTTTACTGGGGAGTTCAGACCACTAATGTTGAGGGCTATCAATGACCAATGATTGTTTGCTCCTGTTATTTTGTAGTTGTTGTTGGTTGTAGTGTGTGTGTGTGTGTGTGTGTGTGTGTGTGTGTGTGTGTGTGTCCTTTTGACTATGATGGTGTGAGACTATTTATTTCCTGTGTTTTCCTGATTGTAGTTGACCTCCTTGGGTTGGAGTTTTCCTTCTAGTACCTTCTATAGGGCAGGGCTTGTAGATAGATACTGCTTGAATTTGGATATATCATGAATTATTTTGTTCCCTCCGTCTATGATGATTGAGAGTTTTGCCTGTTATATTATTCTGGGCTGACATCTTAGAGTCTGTAGTACCTGTGTCCAGGCCCTTGTGGCTTTTAGGGTCTCCATTGGGAAGTTGGGTGTAGTTCTAGTAGGTTTGCCTTTGTATGTTACTTGTTGTTTTTCTCTTGGACATTTTAGTCTTCTTTCTTTGTTCTGCACATTTAGTGTTTTGATTCTTACGTGGCGCGGGGAACTTCTCTTCTGATCCCATCGATTTGGCATTCCATAAGCTTCTTGTGCTTCTTTTGATAGGCATGTTTCTTTAGGTTTGGAAATTTTTCTTCGATGATTCTGTTGAAAATATATTCTCGGCCTTTGAGCTGGGAATCTTCCTCTTCCTCTATTCCTATTATCCTCAGGTTTGGTCTTTTCATGGTGTCCTAGATCTCCTGGATGTTTTGTGTCAAAAATTTTTGGACTTGATATTTTCCTTTACCGACATATGGATTTCGTCTATAGAATCTTCAACTCCTGAGATTCTCTCTTCCATCTCTTGTATTCTGTTGCTGTAGCTTGCCTCGGTAGTTCCTGATCACTTTTCTAGATGTTTTTCATTTCTGAGATTCCCTCGGCTTGTGTTTACTTTATGTC
This sequence comes from Cricetomys ansorgei, assembly GCA_026225945.1. Taxonomy (NCBI): domain Eukaryota; kingdom Metazoa; phylum Chordata; class Mammalia; order Rodentia; family Nesomyidae; genus Cricetomys; species Cricetomys ansorgei. The sequence goes on along the minus strand of JAMJFZ010004311.1, from coordinate 762,543 downwards.
TTCTACTTTCATTTTCAGGCTTGGACCATGTTGCTCCTTTCCTTCCATTGTTTGTTTGCCTTTTCTTGGCCTTCGTTCAGGGATTTATTCATTTCTTCCAATTGTTTGTTTTTGTTTTCCTGTGTTTCTGTAGCAGTATGCTACGATCTTTTACCCTCAATTTAGGGAAAGAGAAAGGAAGGATAGAAAGGAAGCTTTACCAGTTTTGCAAGCGGCCTCGAGACGGAATGACAGAAAGGTAGAAATTTTCGCAGCCTCTTTTAAGCTGTCCTAAACTTGAAGAGGACTAGCTGACAGTGACTCAGAGTAGCGTCTCAGCTCATGGTCTGTAAAGTCAATCTCTCCAAACTTTGTTCTTTTAGGAATTAGCACATTAACGATGACAACCCCACCAACAACCAGCAACCAACACCCGGCCCGGCTCTCGGGGGCTTCAGACCTTTTATACCCTAAGACAAAAGTTCCCATCAACCCATGAGGCACACAATCCCAAGAACAAGCTACAGGTGCCAGGACTACCGCACCTGACCGGGATCACAGCCACCTGCGTCAAGCATTCCAAATCCAACTCATAATCCTCTACCACACACACCTGGGGTGGAACGCAAACCTAAGCCAAACGCCATTTTTTAAAGAAGCCAAAACAACAAAAACTTCTCCCAAGAGTTGCACTGCATGTTTCTTTGATGAGTTTAGTCAATCCCTCCGATTGTTCGTTTCTCTTTTCATCAGTTTCTTTGAGGGATGTATTCATTTCCTCTTTTAGGATCTCTATTGTCTTCATAAAGTTGGTTGTTAGGCCTTTTTCTTCTGCTCCTCTTGTGTCAGAGTGTTTGGGGTGGGGGTGGGGTTGTAGATGAGCAGTCGGCACTGGTGGTGCCATATTGCCCTGGCTGTTGGTCGTGTTCTCGTGCTTGGCATTTTGGCATTTGGGCTTCGGGTGATTCTAGGTTTAGGTGCCAAAGTTGTGAGCTTTTCTTTAACTGGATGAGTATCTTGCTCCTCACTTTCTCTTTTCTCTCTGATCTTCTGTTCTTTGTGGCCCCTTGTCAAGCTGGGAGTCCCTGCCCAGGTTGGGGGTTGCGATACGGAGCTTGCAGGCTTCCTACCTGTTTTTCTGGCTGGCTGGCTTGTCTCCTTCTGGTGTGGGAGAAATCTGGCCTAGTTGGTATCTGGGACTCAGGTGGGTGGCAGTGGTGGAGAGGGTTGATATGAGTGGTGGGGAAATGGTGGTGGGTTGAGTTTTGGGGGCACAGCTTGTTCTAGCGAGAAAGCTGAGCAAGCGGGTTTCCTACCTGGTTGCTCTATTGAGCTATAGCTTGGGAGATGTCTGCTCAAGTTGGTATGTGAGACTCAGGCAGACAGAGGCCAGGGGGTAGGGGCTTGGATATGGGCAGATTGTGGTGGATTGGAGTTTGAGGGAACAGGGTGTTCTGGTGGGAGGGTTAGGCGAAGGGTCTGCCTGCCTTCTCTTCTGGTGGCTGTGTAGTCGCATGCAGTCTGGATCAGAAGATGGCCTAACTCCTTTTGATACTGCATGTACACTGTTAAATTTTACAAGTAGCAGAAAGGTGGATAAATATTAGTCCAGTCTGTGTAGGGGTGTCGATCCCTTGTCGATCTTGATGCTCAAAGGACGTCTTGGAACAAAACCCAGGAGATACCCAGGGACAGGTGTAGTAGCCATTGAGGATTGTGGTGGCTGCTTCTGATGATGGGAAGGGGTCGGGGAGCTGCTGAGGACCTAGCAGCGTCTTACTTCTTGGTGTGTATGTGTGTGCTCGTGAATTAGTCCCACTTTTGATCAATTATATCGAGGTAAGTTAAGTGTCTTTTTCTGTGAATCTTAAGAGTATTTCAGATTTTGAACATTATAATGATATTGAGGGAGGGAATGAGAAGGCTTTGATAGGAATGGAATAATAACTACCAGAAGTTAGAAAGGGACAGCTGTGTAGAAGAGGTACCAAATGTCATGGCAGAAATGGCCACCACCAGTGAATGCGATCAGAGGGCTGTCAGAGAGAGAGGGAGGGAGAGAGAGAGAGAGAGAGAGAGAGACAGAGACAGAGAGAGACAGAGAGAGAGACAGAGGGAGAGAGAGAGATTCTCTTTGGCATCATTCAGGAGCCCTGGATGGAATCGTGGAAGACAGTATCAGCTACGGTGGCAAACAAGAAAGAACCAGTTTCAGGAGGTATTTGTGAGTGGGATTATGAAGCCTACTGGTGGACTTGAGCAGTGTGCACCTCTGAGAATCAGACCTGGCCACTAGCCACTGGCTATTGGGCTGAAAGTGTCATTCTGGACCTTGTGTCCCTGTGACAAAGTAACAGTGTCTGTAAAAAGCACTGAAGTGATGAAGTTAGGAGCGTAGGTCCTGGGTAGCAGGTGGGTGTGGGAGGGGTAAGAAGGAAAAGCATCTCCTAAACCATGGTTTGTTCAAATGCCATAATGACACCTAACACCTTGTATGCTATCTTTAATTCTAAAGCATGTGTATACAAATCTTAGGAGATTTAAAACAAAGAAAGAAAAAAAGAAACAGCACAGAGCAGGGCTGAGGAGGTCCCTTGATTTACCAACATGAGGACATGAACTTATTCCCCAGAACCCGTGTTAAAAGTCAGGCATGTGAGAGTGCACCTGTGTTCCCAGAGCTGGGGAGACTGAGGAAGGGGAATCCGTGGCATGCATAGACTGGTCAGCCTAGTCTACTTGGACAGTGGTGGCCAGTGAGGGACCGTGTCTAAAGATAAAAGGTGGATGCAGTCTGAGGGGCAACACCCAAATATGTCCTTGGGCCTCCATATGTTTGCATAAGCACACACACACACACACACACACACAGAGAGAGAGAGACACGTGTTGTACCTGAACTCACGGATACATCCACGTGATGTATACCACACACCACCACCACCACCACTGCCCCACACACATATATATAAAACCGGTACAAAACCTCTCTTTCCTGTTTGCTTCAAATCCTTCAGGATTACATTAGTTTCACAAAGAAAGAGTGACAACTGGAATTCAGGTAGGCCAAATATTTCCCATGCAATAGACCTGACGTGTGGCTCAGTCCTGGTATCGAAGGACCTAAACTCCATTTTCTGTGTATTGCAAGATCCCTTGCCTCAGGCCCTCACCCTAGGCCCAGTTCAGGCCTTCAGGCCCGCAGTGTATGTGCTCACTGCAGGGCTAGCCCCACCCCCACCCCCACCCCCACCCCCACCCGAAGGACAATTCATCAGAGATGAGGGCAACCAGAGTATAGTCACAGGAATGCAGGAAGGCCTTATCTCAAGGCCCGCCGTCTGCTCCTGGTAACCCTCCGTCACCTGACGTGTACGTGAGTGTCTTACCTTGAAATTAGCCGATCCTAAATCAACCCATGAAACTGTCTCACTGACCAGCAATCATGTTCCCTATTACCTCACCCGTGCTAATATTCTGCTTACAACCTTTAAAGTGGCCAGTAAGCCTTTGTCCAGGGTCGGCCATTTTTCGTTGTGCCTGACCCCAGCATGCTGGTTAAAATCAAAGTCCCCTTGCTTTTTGCATACGACTTCCGACTCCTGGAGTTTTGGGGGACCTCTCGATCTGGGTATAACAGCATCTGGTTCCAAGCAAGCCTTCACTAGATCTTGGCCAAGGCTGTCTCCTTGTCAGGTGACCTCTGGGCCTCATTCCTTAGAGCCCCACCTTCTGTGAGCTGTGGAAGATGCTCTTTGGCTGCCATCATATCAATAGGTACAGAATGCCAGGGGCCGTCAAAGACATTTCCAGGCCTTCAGAACCAGATTGCAGCTCCTGGGTGTGAACAGATGTGAAGTTTCGGGCAGGCTAATAACTCCATTTTGTTGCACACACACCCATACACAAGCACAAACACACACACTCGATTCCGTTCCTCCAGAAAACCCAGCCTAATACAGATTGTGGTGCCGAACATTTTTTTCCTGTGCAGCATTGGTCCATGGCTTGTATACTTTTGGAGAACGTCTATTCAGGGCTTTTGCCATTTTTCAAAATAGGTGATTTTCTTGCGGTGTGGCCTTACTTACATGCACATATCTGGATATCATTCTTACAGGATGATACAGGATACATGCTCTGGACCTTGTCAGGACACACGGCTGATTATTCCTTTCCCCACCGTGGTATAGGGCTCTCAAGTTCAAATGAGAGCTATGTCAGCCTCTGGCCATCACTGACATCAAAGCCACCTGTGCGTTTCAAACAGTGTTGCAGTAACAATGCCACCTGTCAGTTTCTACCCTCGTCCGTTTTCTGATACCAAAAGAGAACATCTGTTAGGACAGCGGTTTGTGAGCTGAAGACATTTATCTAGGTTTATGTTCAGGAGCCCGGGACGACAGCGCTTGGGTGGCGACCTCTAGTGGGGGGCTGGTGCTGCTCTCAGCACAGTTGAGAACGAAAGCACAAATGGGCACAGGCAGAAGACACAAAGCCTCACTGAGCAGCAACTCACTCTTGAAAACTTCCCCATGTCTTTCTCCCTCGCCAGAGCGACAATACAAGGGGATCAGAGCCTCGGAAACAAAGACCAGGATTGGGTGCTCTCCCTGTAAACCACGTGTGTCAAAAACGAGAGGCAGGCAGGAAGGGGGAGGCAGTAGCAGGGGAAAGAGACTCAAGTCAGGAACCTCCAGGCGGTCTCGCCTTCTGCAAGGTGAGCATCGCCAGCTCTACGTTTCTTCAGAACATCAGCAGAGGGTTGAAGGCAAGAAACAAGGGCATGCTGACAAGAAGATCTGACCGGTGGTCCCCATCTCCTCCCTCCACCCTGGGTTCCTTCCTGCGGTCTTGGCAGGTCCAGGGCACCCTCGCCCTAGAGAAGCATCCCAACAGTCACTGCCAACATGCAGACGGACTGGAGACACTCCCTCAGTGCACCCTCGCCCCTCTGGCTTGCTAGTCCATCCTCCTGCCCCGCAGTCACTGTGCCAGGGATTTGGCATTGGTGCCTCTGGCAGCTGATACCACAGGGTTATCCGGACCGCAACAGTCTGACACAGTCCCCCGAATAAGATCTTGCTGCATGGCTGCTGCACTGCCGTGCTGTGGTGAAGCTGTTCGGCCACACCTGAAGCCAGGCCTCCTAGGGTTCCTGCAGGAGGTGAGAATTGTGTCGTTTGCTATGGTTTGGATGGTGCTGACCAGCTGCTGCAGTGTTATGATGGGCTTCCATGATGAGTTTTGTCATGGCCTTCCTCCTTAACCGGATTTGGTTTTCTCTGTCTGTTTTGCTCAGCCATCTTAGGTGCAGGAATCTACGGGGCCACCTCACGATGTGCTCTTCCTCTCTTTAGGTGGCTCCTGGTTGACAGGTTGCCCATCTGTCCTCTAGATACTTTCATGGTCAGTCCTGGCTCCAAAGGGTGTGTGGATTTTAGGGTTCCCCCTGTTTCTCAGGGGTTTATCGGTTGTTTAAAAGTTCAGAAGATGCCATAAACTTTCTCAGACCTCACCAGGATGAGAGTCGTCTCGCTTTATGGGAGACATTTGGAGCAAAAGGCCTTCCTCCATTTATGAATTCCTCTCAAGAAGCCAGGGAACACGTGCAGGAACGGACTTGAGTTGCAGCACCGAGGAACAGTCTCCTTCTGAAAATGCTAAAATGCTATTGCCAGAGATCACTTCTCTATCTCTACACAGACTCACAACATTGCAGCTTAACAGAGAATTCTGCAAATTCGAGCCCTGTCTGGTATTGATTGAAAAAGCTCTTGCAGTCAAGTCAAGTCTGCCGTCCATTACCATATCGTGTCTTAGGGTTTTTCTTTTTTTAAATTTTATTCATTTATTTATTTTTTGTCCTTCCATGGAGCATGAAGCAGGTTCTGGTTGTCAGTGGGAAGCAATCTTGTTTTACAGACCCTCCGCCTCAAAGCAAATTTAGATGTAAAGATTTTAGTGTAAGGTATGTGCAAGGGCTAGCTATCTTGCAGGGGTTTCCTCGAGGGTTAAAATTTTTGTCGTGACCACCTCTGTGCACGAAACGCATGGTTCCTATTAAAAGCGGTGTCAAAATGTACTCAGTTGTATTGGGAGTGACCACGTGAATGCGAAACTGTAATGCCAAATTGCTTCTAAGGCATGGTCAAAGGGTTTGCTGTTTTCACTCAAGGTGAAATACTTTGGAGTTTGGTGGTGTGGAGCAGGGGAGTCTGAAACGATAGTCAGCGTGCTAATTGAAAGCACAACACATGAAGCTTAATTATATTAAAATGTGATTCTCGACGCCATGTGATTAGAGTCCCAGAGCAGGTCTTAGCAGCAAAGGAGGGATGCGGTTCTGACTTTTGCAACATACCCTGACCTTTGGAACTAAGGGCTGCGGTGACGCGTTACTAGAAATCCTCCGTGCGTTATAAGGCGACATGATACGCTTTTCTGCCCAAGTCCCGAGTCACTCTGCTGACGTGGTAAAGGCTGACATGCCACAGGACAGGAAAAAGAGCTCTTAAGCGGTTTTACTACACAGACTCAATCAAGTTGGTAAGCAATAAAGGGGGGCGTGCACCTTCGACAAAGCGTTCTACCGGATGTAGATGCCTTAATAAAACAAGTAGTAAGTTATTACTAGCTGGGTGCCTGAGAAAAGAAGGCAGTCTTCCCCAAACATCTGGCTTGCAGTTTCAAAGAAGCAACCTCTACTTCTCAGTGATTTGCAGCAGTGAAACTTTATTTGTGTTCACACCCAGATTCCTAGACACAGGTGAAGCATCCTGACGTATCCAAAGACATGGGGGTACACACAGCAATATCCAGGTATGCAAACCTCGATGAGACAAAGATAACACTGCCATAGGAACAGGCTTGGAACCTTGTGGACTGACCCCACATCATACACTATACAGTGGGCTTTCACGACACACAGAAAGATCCCAATGTTCCAAAGGAAACACACAAACAAGCAAAACGAAACAACAAACAATGACTCAAGGCCCAGAGTATACAACCACAGTTAAATCATGTCCCTACCTCACGCTAAAGCTTTGAAAGCCCACAAAGGGCTTCAGGGGGGGAAAAAAGCGTTCGGACAGGAACTACATTGCAAATTAAGAAACAGAACTATAACAGGCAGTCGTTGGTGCGGCCTTCTCTTCGGCTCTCTTACGGCCAGAGTAGTGTACGATCCAGGTGTCCAGCTGTCAGTCGGTGAAGCAGAGTGTGTATGTAGGTGACAGCGATACACGAGACAGCTACAGTCTTTACTCTCCATCTGGACTTGCAGGCAGAACTGCAAAGACAAAGTCGGATCACGGGTATGCCACCGGTGGCCTGGCTCTCCAGTCACAACACTGTACCAAAGAGTGTGAGATTATTCACCTGGACCAGTGAACAGACCTGTTCCTACCCTGCTCCTTATCTCCAGTGGTGGCGTCACCATCACTCCCAGACATGGGTCCCTTTTGGTCAAGCTCGGGGTCTCTGAATGAAATCCTAGCCCTGACAGGAGTCCTGCACTCCTTTGCCTGCGACTTTGGAGTTTCTGGCGTAGCTTACACTGCCCACCCAGATAGGCCTCTGTGAGAAGCAAGCTCTCCGGCTTCATTCAGCATCCCTCGTTCCAGGATGTCCACCCAGAGTCGCTTCCTGTTCACACAGCGCTCTCCATTGGCCATTTTTAACTCCGCAGCCTTCCTTTCCAGCTTCCCTAGCTATGTAATGGTCCTCTGCGCTCACAAGGCTCTTCCTTGAAGGACCTCTGAGGTTCCCTGGCAAAGTTCAGCCTGGGAAGGCGTCCAGGTTCCATGTCTACACGGGAAAGGCCCTGAGTCAGCCATGATTTTCTCCCTCCACTGCAGATCCTTATGCCCCGTGCATATCCTCCTCCCAGGCCTCCTCAGGCTGCCGTGGACTGGGACAACCACAGGCTGGGAGCCATTCCACCCGGTTCTATTCCTTCCACTGCATGTGCTGCCTGCCCTCTCACAGGACCTTGCCACCTTGAGGGCCTGCCTCCCTCTACACTTCCATGAATTCAGGGCACTGGCCCTCTGCTGTTGGGCACAGCACTTGCTAAGTGAAGATGCACTGAGCAGCCCCTGGGTGTCATTCCTCCATCAGACTGTAGAGGCTCTGGCTTCCAAGTCAGGGAAACCACCGACTCTAGCTACTACCTGTATCTCAGGGCAAGCCCTGCAGTTCCTCACTCAATCCACCCCACGTTGTTGTTCACTCAAGGAGCCAGCTACCTGGTGAGCTGCACGCCTCTTCCCATGCCTGAGGGGAGTTTTGCAGAATCAGGAGAGCCTCGGCAGCATCCAGTACCTTCTGCGGGTCTACCTCAACAGGAAGCGCAGGCTGACTAGAGACACCCGGGCCCTGGGTGTAGACGTCAGGGACCTGGTTTGGGGTACCAGGGACCTGGGTGCGGAGTTCAGGGACTTGGCTGGAGGTGCCAGGGACCTGGGTGTAAACGCCAGGGCCCAGGTTGGAGATGTTGTTGATCTGGGTGTGCATGACATGAGCCTGGCTGGCAATGTCAGGGCCCTGGGAAGAGGAGCTGGAGACCTGCAAAGGAGATGTGAGAGAGTGACTTCTGACAAAACACACCTCCTCCCCATGACAACGCACCCTGCAGCTCCCATCCCCTTCTACCAAACACCCACGTATCTCTTGGCATCCACAAAGCCCATCCCTTCCACGGACCTCCAACCCACTCATTTACCAGGACCTGTGCCTGCAGTACAGGAGCGATAGCGCTGGTGTAAGGCTGCAAGATCATTTGCGAGAACCTGAGATCAAGGAGAGGAGAGGCCAGGAGGTAAGACCCTCTGGATGACAACTACTGTGAGTACACATGGCGGGCATTGCGAGATCAGGCTGGGGGAATGTGGATGGAGGTGATCATTAGGACAAATGGCGCCAGTCCTTCGGGCTGGGATCGTTCCTCCCCCGACTTGGCCTGTTTTCCCTCCAATCCCCTTCCAATAGATCTTCCTCGAGACGATCCCTTTGTACAAACTCTTTCTTCCCCTGGGACACTGAAGATGACCAAGAACCTTTCTAATCTGCAAAGCACCAGGAAAGATGTGTGGATGGCCCTTTCCAGAGACTGGCTCTTCCCTCCACTTTGACAACTCCCCACCGTGCATAAAGGGCAAGCCAAGCTCATCTAGGGGACACATTCTCTGCTGGCCTGGAACATATGCCTGGGCCTCTCTGGACCTCCCATTTATGCCTCCAGAGTTTTGGAGAACCCTCTCTCATGTCCATTCACTTCAGTGTGGGTGAATAGTCTCAGCATTTCCAAGCTCACAGTGTGCTGCATGCAACTGTGCTTGTCCACTCTAACGCTACGGTGTAGAACGTTCTCCAAGCGCCAGGGCGAGTGAACAGCTCAGAAAGAGACTTTTCCAAGTATGTCGTACAGGAAACACTAATCCTGGGAGGACTCTGTCCTTGCGAGCTTGGCACAGATGTTGCTTTGTCATTCCCCTGTATGTTTTGGTCCCCATTTCCTTCCTTCCTTCCTTCCTTCCTTCCTTCCTTCCTTCCTTCCTTCCTTCCTAGATTCCTTTCTTCTTTCCTTCCTTCCTTCCTTCCTTCCTTCCTTCCTTCCTTCCTTCCTTTCCTTTCCTTTCCTTTCCCTTCCTCCCTCCCTCCCTTCCCTCCCTTGCTCCTCTTGCTCCTTGTCCTCCTCCCCCTCCTGTTCCTTCCTCTTCTTGCTGGTTCTACCCACAGGGCACCAAGCTCGACTTTTTACACCTAGTAGCATAGTGAGCCACAGCTGGCTCCATAGTCTTTGTTGTACTCACAAGCAGGGTATAGTCACGGGCTGGCAGGGATTCCAGGATAGAGAAATAGTCATTTGAGGATTCAAAGTCACTGGAGTACAGGTCACAGGTGAAAATGCTGGGGGCCAGTGGAGAAGCAGAGGTGCCTGGGAGATCTCCTGGAGGACAGACGTGCCCGTTGATGATCAGGTCTGACCTCCACGGCAGGAGGAATGGGGGTGTTTTGCAATGGTGACAGCCAGGGAGAAAGGCAGAGGTCTCGAGACCCTGATGAGCACGCAGTCTCACCGTTTTGGTTCTCTGTAATTGAGGGTACTGCGGCCCCGAGAGAAGAGATTTGTCCCAAGGTTGCAATGCAAGTGCCGGGCAGGATGGGCATTAGAAACCTCAGAGTTTAAGAGATGGTTGAAATTGCGGGTGTGGAGCCTCTCCCTGTGCCAACATACTTTTCTTACCTGCTGGGGAACTGCGTGAGTAAGGGCTTCAGGCTGGTAAAAAACAGTCTGCTGTTCACCTGTAAAAGACCAGGAGGAGTGTGGCTGAGCCTCCCCTTCCTACCATGTTCTCCTGAAAGCGCCCACTTGGAGGACCCACGTCAGTGTCAGTCTTTCCAATAAGCTGCCCACAAATCTGCTCCTTTCTGTAATCCCATGATACTTGACACTGAAATGACACCTTATGCCTGGGCAGGTTGAGGTCTGGGGAGGTTCTGCTCAGGGTCAAGCGGCAAATCTGTGGTGTGGCTCCTGACCATACTGTACGGCTGGTGACCGCTTAGGAGTCCTGCACCCAAACTGAGACTTCCTCCCTGACCAGAGACACTCACCCATGGCGTCTGATTTGGTGGAACTCTGCTGTCCGCTCATATGGGAGTTGGGGTGGTCAGCCATAGTCTTTGCCAGGCCTCCAGTGGGGTGTGTCTTTCTCTGTGGACCCTGCCTTTCTTCCCAGTACTCAGACGAGGCAAGGCTCCACCGGATTCCCTAAAGCGGGAGATTGAAGGACTCACGTTAGTCACACAGGCAGGAGGCCTGGCCTCACTCCCCCATAGATAGTACGCTCAGGAGAAGGTACCACAGCTGTGCCTCTTGACGTCTGGAAGAGACAGAAATGGGTTTCAACTCTGATCGCTCCTGATCCCATGCGTGTGGCACTGCCAGAGCGAGCTACAGGTGCTCTGGGACCAAGTTTGACCTCCCTCTTTGGTGATCTGGTCCCATACCCTGTATGTATTAACTTGGAGTCCTGGCTTCAGGATACAGCAGAACTTCCATCTGCAAGTTCCAAGTTCCACGGTTCTACGGTCAGGGGAGGCCACCAAAATGGCCGCTGGAATTCCTAACCCTATAGTGTACTGATGAGACCATCAGATGCCTCTGCCTCTAGTGACCAGAATCTCCCAGTCCTCCATCCTGCTCACTCTTAGAATCCACTTGCCCTCCCTTCTTTCCCTTGTTTTCCTCTGTTTCCTTCTTTGTTTTACCTTGACCTCACCCGGTTACTCAGAGTCTCCATCCCAGAAGTCCCTCTCACACACCACCTTCTCCTAACAGCCTGTTCTCCCAAGCCCCATAGAAGTACACCCTGGTCACAAACGTCCCCTGCTCTCCGTCACTCTCTCCACACATCCATCCCTCGTTTCAGGCACAGACAGATGCTCCCGCATCTTCTGCAGCAATCACCTCTCTCTGATCTGTTGCACCCTGCCAAAGCCAGCTAGTGTTGCCGGCCTACGGGTCAACGATTCGTTGTGATCGCCCTAAAGCCCTGTACGCACTCACTGGCCACAGGGAAGTGAATGAACTCGGTCATTCGTCTCAAGGGATGCCTTGGGATTCTCCCTGGATCATGGTTTATCCTCGAGCCCCAGTCTGCTCTTAATAATTCCTTCCACCCGCTTTGAAATCACTGGCCACTTGTGCCTTGTGACATCATGTTTTTCTCCCATGCCACCTTGGCCAACCCATGCCTGAAATCCCTGTACATGGGATGGGAGGGATTGGTGGCAATTTACAACACCGGGAGATCTTGCCTCTGTTAATAACAACGGCAGAGGCAATAATAATAATAATAAAAGAGTACTGTCCTCTGGAATCTCGGACCTCTTGCACTGATCTTCCTGCACCCTCCGTTGTCCTCTACTGTAACTGAAAAGTAAATTCTTGTTTCAGCCCATCGTTGAAAGGCTATGTACCGTTCAAGCCAGGAGATAGCTCCTCAGCAGGCTGCTTTTCTCAGGACACCATACTCTCTCTGCTGTCGGGGAAACCCATGCCTTCCGCCACAGCCTCTGGACAACCTTCTAGATGCTTCTGCACGTTTTGGCAAGGGCACCCGAGTACAGCTTCTTCCCTTTCCTGATAGGCCCTCCCGGTGTCTGTCATCCTCAGACAGTTCAAAGGGCAAGGGTTTCTCCTCAGGAAACAGTCTTCCCTTCTGCCCTGCCCCAGACACAAAAGTAGCAGGAGCCACCCTCAGTGCTCCTGAGGTGGGAACCCTTGCAGCCCGTGCTCCATGAGAGGGCAGGGCAGGCAAAGGCAGGCATCTCCCCTACAGCCTCAACCCAGTAGACATGTCCTGTTGCCTCATCCCTGTAGACTTGGTCCTACTCTCTGCAGGAAGGCGTCGTCTCTGAGGCCACGCGCCTGTAGACCACCTGCCTCACCGCTCCCACCCTTAGACTTGCACTGCGCCCGGAAGTCTGGCAATGCAAGGGGAGACAGGCGTCAGCTGTGTGGCCACGCCCCTGTAGACATGCCTCAGGGCTCCCACCCCTCAGACTAGCCCTGAACCCGGAAGTCTGACAACACCAGGGAAGGCAGGCCTCAGCTCTGTGGCCACGCCCCTGTAGACCTGCCTCACTGCTCCCACCCTGTAGACTTGCCCTGTGCCCAGAGTCTAGCAATGCGAGGGAAGGCAGGCATCATCTCTGTCGCCACACCCCTGTAGACCTTCCTCAAGGCTCCAACCCCGTAGACTTGCCAAGCGCCCAGAGTCTGTCAATGCGACAGAAGGCAGGAGTCTTCTTGGCCACGCCCCTGTAGACCTGCCTCACCACTCCCACCTTGTAGACTTGCCCTGTGCCCAGAGTCTAGCAATGCGAGTGAAGGGGGGCATCATCACTGTCACCACGCCCCTGTAATACCTTCCTCAAGGCTCCCACCCCGCAGACTAGCCCTCTGGCAATACGAGGGAAGGCAGGCGTCAGTTCTGAGGCCACGCCCCTGTAGACCTGCCTCACACATCAACCCTGTAGACTTGACCTGCGGCCTCAAAGTCTCGCAATGCAAGGGAAGGCAGGCCTCAACTCTGTGGCCACGCCTCTGTGGACCTGCCTCACCACTCCAGCACATTAGGCTTGCCCTAAGGCATAGAAGTCTGGCAATGCGAGGGAAGGCAGGCTTCAGCTCTGTGGCTACAGCTCTTACCGCTCCAACCCTGTAGACTTGCCCTGTGGCCTCGAGTCTGGCAATGCGAGGGAAAGGAGGTGTCAGGTCTGTGGCGATGCCCCTGTAGACCTTCCTCACTGCTTCAACCCTGTAGACTTGTCCTGAACTCGGAATTCTGACAACACGAGGGAACACAGGCGGCAGCTCTGCGACGCGGCCCCTGTAGACCTGACTCACCGCTTCCACCCTGCAGACTTGCTTTGATGCCTCGAAGTTTGGCAATGGGAGGGAAGACAGGGGTCAGCTCTTTGGCCACGCCCCTGTAGACTTGCCTCAGGGCTCCACCCCTTAGACTTGCCCTGAACCCGGAAGTCTGACAACACCAAGGAAGGCAGGCATCAGCTCTGTGGCCACGCCCCTGTAGACCTCCCTCACCATTCTAACCCCTTACACTTGCCCTGCGGCCTCGAAGTCTGGCAATGTGAGGGAAGACAGGCGTCTGCTCTGTGGCCACGCCCCTGTAGTCCTGCCTCAGGGCTCCCGTCAAATAGACTAGCTCTGAACCCGGAAGTCTGACAACACAAGGGAAGGCAGGCGTCATCTCTGTCGCCATGCCTCTGTGGACCTGCCTCACCACTCCAACCCTGTAGTCTCGCCCTGTGCCCAGAGTCTGGTAATGCGAGGGAAGCCAGGCGTCATCTGTGGCCAGGACCCTATAGACCTGCCTCACCGCTCTCACCCCGAATACTTGTCCTGCAATCCGGTCTAGCAACGCAAGGGAAGGCAGGCATCACTGTGGTGGCCACGCCCCTGTAGACCTGCCTAGCACCTCAACCCGGTAGACTTGCCCTGTGGCCTCAAAGTCTCGCAATGCAAGGGAAGGCAGGCCTCAACTCTGTGGCCACGCCTCTGTGGACCTGCCTCACCACTCCAACACCTTAGACTTGCTCTGAGGCCTAGAAGTCTGGCAATGCTAGGTAAGGCAGGCTTCAGCTCTGTGGCTACAGCTCTTACCGCTCCAACCGCGTAGACTTTCCCTGTGGCCTCGAAGTCTGGCAATGCGAGGGAAGGCGGGCGTCAGGTCTGTGTCCACACCCCTGTAGACCTGCCCCACTGCCCCAACCCTGTAGACTTGTCCTGAACCCGGAATTCTGACAACACGAGGGAACACAGGCGGCAGCTCTGCGACGCCGCCCCTGTAGACCTGACTCACCGCTTCCACCCTGAAGACTTGCTTTGATGCCTCGAAGTTTGGCAATGTGAGGGAAGACAGGGGTCAGCTCTTTGGCCACGCCCCTGTAGACTTGCCTCAGGGCTCCACCCCTTAGACTTGCCCTGAACCCGGAAGTCTGACAACACCAGGGAAGGCAGGTGTCAACTCTGTGGCCACGCCCCTGTAGTCCTTCCTCACAGCTCCAACCCGGTAGACTTTCCTAGCGCCCAGAGTCTGGTAATGAGAGGGAAGGCAGGCGTCAGTTCCCTGTCCACAGCTCATACCGCTCCAACCCCGTAGACTTGTCCTGTGGACTCGAAGTCTCCCAATGATAGGAAAGGCAGGTGTCAGTTCTGTGATGACACCAGTGTAGACCTGCCTCACTTCTCCCACCCTGTAGACTTGCCCTGTGCGCAGAGTCTAGCAATGCGAGGGAAGATGGGCATCATCTCTGTCACCACGCCCCTGTAGACCTTCCTCAAGGCTCCCACCCGGCAGACTAGCCCTCTGGCAATGGGAGGGAAGGCAGGCGTCATCTGTGGCCATGCCCCTGTAGACCTGCGTCACCGCTCTCACCCGGAAGGCTTCTCCTGCAATCTGAAGTCTGGCAATGCAAGGGAAGGCAGGCATCAGTTCTGAGGCCACGCCCCTGTAGACCTGCCTCACACCTCAACCCGGTAGACTTGCCCTGCGTCCTCAAAGTCTCGAAATGCAAAGGAAGGCAGGCTTCAACTCTGTGGCCACGCCTCTGTGGACCTGCCTCACCACTCCAACACCTTAGACTTGCCCTGTGCCCAGAGTCTGGCAATGTGAGGGAAGGCAAGCGTCATCTGTGGCCTGGACTCTAGAGACCTGCCTCACCGCTCTCACCGTGAATACTTGTCCTCTAATCCCAAGTCTGGCAATGCAAGGGAAGGCAAGCGCCAGTGCTGTGGCCACGCCCCTGTAGACCTCCATTGCACCTCAGCCTCATAGACTTGCCCTGCGGCCTCGAAGTCTGGCAATGCGAGGAAAGGCAGGCGTCATCTGTGGCCACGCCCCTGTAGACCTGCCTCAAAGGTCCAACCGGGTTGACTTTCCCTGAACCCGGAAGTCTGACAACATGAGGGAACTCAGGCGTCAGCTCTGTGGCGATTACCCCGTATCCCTTCCTCACAGCTCCAACCCAGTAGACTTGCCAGGCGCCCAGAGTCTGGCAATGCGAGGGAAGGCAGGCTTCAGCTCCTTGGCCACAGCTCTTAGCGCTCCAACCCCGTAGACTTGCCCTTTGCCCCGAAGTCTCCAACTGATAGGAAACGCAGGCGTCAGCTCTGTGACGCCGCCAGTGTAGACCTGCCTCACTGCTTACACCCCGTAGATTTGCCCTGTGCCCAG
Source organism: Cricetomys ansorgei (assembly GCA_026225945.1). NCBI lineage: Eukaryota > Metazoa > Chordata > Mammalia > Rodentia > Nesomyidae > Cricetomys > Cricetomys ansorgei. Next base: position 746,791 of record JAMJFZ010004311.1, on the reverse strand, counting down.
AGTCTAGCAATGCGAGGGAAGGCAGGCGTCATCTGTGGCCACACCTCTGTAGACCTTCCTCAAGGCTGACTAGCCCTCTGGCAATACAAGGGAAGGCAGGCCTCAACCCTGTGGCCACGCCCCTGTAGACCTGCCTCACCGCTCTCACCCTGAAGACTTGTCCTGAAATCCGAAGTCTCGCAATGCAAGGGAAGGCAGGCGTCAGTTCTGAGGCCATGCCCCTGTAGACCTGCCTCACACCTCAACCCCGTAGACTTGCCCTGTGGCCTCGAAGTCTGGCAATGCGAGGGAAGGCGGGCGTCAGGTCTGTGGCCACACCCCTGTAGACCTGCCCCACTGCCCCAACCCTGTAGACTTGTCCTGAACCCGGAATTCTGACAACACGAGGGAACACAGGCGGCAGCTCTGCGACGCCGCCCCTGTAGACCTGACTCACCGCTTCCACCCTGAAGACTTGCTTTGATGCCTCGAAGTTTGGCAAAGCGAGGGAAAACAGGCGTCAACTCTTTGGCCACGCCCCTGTAGACTTGCCTCAGGGCTCCACCCCTTAGACTTGCCCTGAACCCGGAAGTCTGACAACACCAGGGAAGGCAGGCCTCAGCTCTGTGGCCACGCCCCTGTAGTCCTTCCTCACAGCTCCAACCCGGTAGACTTTCCCAGCGCCCAGAGTCTGGTAATGAGAGGGAAGGCAGGCGTCAGCTCTGTGGCCATGCCCCTGTAGAGCTACTGCAGAACTGCAGCTCTGTAAACTTGCCCTGTGGCCTGGAAATCTCCCAAGGATAGGAAAGCTAGGCGTCAGCTCTGTGTCCACGCCCCTTGTGACCTGCCTCTCCACTCCAACCCCGTAGACTTGCACTGCGGCCTCAAATGCGAGGGAAGGTAGGCTTCATCACTGTGGCCACGCAACTGTACACCAGCCTCACCACTCCAACCCCTCAGTCTTGCCCTGTGGCTGACTTCGAAGTCTGACAACACCAGGGAAGGCAGGATTCATCTCTGTCGCCATGCCACTACAGTCCTGCCTCACTGCTCCAACCCGGTAGACTTGCCATGTGCCCAGAGTCTGGCAATGCGAGGGAAGGTGGGCACCATCTCTGTCACCACGCCCCTGTAGACCTTCCTCAAGGCTCCCACCCCGGCCTGCCTCGAAGTCTGGCAATGTGAGGGAAGGCTGACATCATCTGTGGCCACGAACCTGTAGGCCTGCCTCACCACTCTTACCCCAAAGACTTGTTCTGCAACCCGAAGTCTGGCAATGCGAGGGAAGGCAGGCGTGAGTTCTGTGGTCACGGCCCTGTAGACCTGCCTAGCACCTCAACCCCGTAGACTTGCCCTGCGGCCTCAAAGTCTCGCAATGCAAAGGAAGGCAGGCCTCAACTCTATGGCCACGCCCCTGTGGACCTGCCTCACCACTCCAACACCTTAGACTTGCCCTGGGGCCCAGAAGTCTGGTAATGCGAGGGAAGGCAGGCTTCAGCTCTGTGGCTACAGCTCTTACTGCTCCAACTCCGTAGGCTTGCCCTGCGACCTAGAAGTCTGGCAATGCAAGGAAAGGCAGGCGTCATCTGTGGCCACGCCCCTGTAAACCTACCTCACTGCTCCAACCCGGTTGACTTGCCCTAAACCCGGAAGTCTGACAACAGGAGGGAACTCAGGTTTTAGCTCTGTGGCCACGCCCTTATAGACCTGCCTCATTGCTCCAACCCCATAGACTTGCCCTGTGCCTAGAGTCTGGCAATGTGAGGGAAGGCAGGAGTCAGCTCTGTGGCGATGCCCCTGTAGACCTGCCTCACTGCTCCAACCCTGTAGACTTGTCCTGAACTCGGAAGTCTGACAACATGAAGGAAGGCAGGCATCAGTTCTGTCGCCACGGCCCTGTAGACCTTCCTCACTGCTTCAACCCCGTAGACTTGCCCTGAACCCGGAAATCTGACAACACGAGGGAAGGCGGGCGTCAGCTCTGTTGCCACGGCCCTGTAGACCTTCCTCAAGGCTCCCACCCCGTAGACTTGCCCTGCGGCCTGCCTCGAAGTCTGGCAATGCGAGGGAAGGCAGGCATAATCTGTGGCCAAGACCCTGTAGACCTGCCTCACCGCTCTCACTCAGAAGAGTTGTCCTGCAACCGAAGTCTGGCAATGCGAGGGAAGGCAGGCGTCAGCTCTGTGGCCACAGCTCTTACAGCTCCAACCCGGTAGACTTTCCTTGTGGCTGGCCTCGAAGTCTCGCAATCTGAGGGAAGGCAGGCGTCATCTCTGTCGCCACGACCCTGTAGACCTCCCTCACCACTACAACCCCGTAGACTGGCCCGGAGCTCTGAGCCAGGCAATGCGAGGGAAGGCAGGCGTTTATCTGTGGCCACGCCCCTGTAGACCTCCCTCTCCACTCCAACCTCGGAGACTGGCCCTGAGCACAGAGACTGACAATGAGAGGGAAGGCAGGCGTTTATCTGCGGTCACTCCCCTGTAGTCCTCCCTCACCACTCCAACCCACTAGACTGGCCCTACGCCCAGAGTCTGGCAATGCGAGGGAAGGCAGGCGTTTATCTGCGGCCAAGCCCCTGTAGAACTGCCTCACTGCTCCAACCCAGTAGACTTTCCCTGTGGCCTCGACGTCTCCCAATGATATAAAAAGCAGGTGTCGGCTCTGTGATGACACCCCTGTAGACCTGCCTCACTGCTCCCACCCTGTAGACTTGTCCTGAACCGGAATTCTGACAACACGAGGGAACACAGGCAGCAGCTCTGTGACGACGCCCCTGTAGACCTGACTCACCGCTTCCACTCTATAGACTTGCTTTGATGCCTCGAAGTTTGGCAATGGGAGGGAAGACAGGGGTCAGCTCTTTGGCCACGCCCTGTAGACTTGCCTCAGGGCTCCACCCGGTAGACTTGCCCTGAACCTGGAAGTCTAACAACAGGAGGGTAGGCAGACATCAGCTCTGTGGCCACACCCCTGTAGACCTGCCTCACTGCTCCAACCCCGTAGACTTGCCCTGTGGCCTTGAAGTCTGACAATGCCAGGGAAGCAGGTGTCATCTGTGGCCACGCCCCTGTAGACCTTCCTCACCGCTCCCACCCAGTTGCCCTGCGGCCTCGAAGTCTGGCAATTCGAGGGAAGGCAGGCGTCATCTGTGGCCATGCCCCTGTAAACCTGCCTCACCATTCCCACCCTGTAGATTTTTCCTGCTCCCAGAGTCTGGCAATGCAAGGGAAGGTGGGCGTCATCTCTGTGGCCACAGCTCTTACCGCTCCAACCCCGTAGACTTGCCCTGTGCCCCGAAGTCTTGCAATGTGAAAGAAGGCGGTCTTTATCTGTGGCCAAGCCCCTGCAGACCTGCCTCTCAGCTCCAATCTCGTAGAATTGCCCTGAACCCGGAAGTCTGACAACACGAGGGAAGGCTGCTGTCAGCTCTGTGGCCACGCCCCTGTAGACCTTCCTCACAGCTTCAACCCCTTAGACTTGCCTAGCGCCCCGAAGTCTGGAAATGCCAGGGAAGGCGGGTGTCAGCTCTGTGGCCACGCCCCTGTAGATCTGCCTCACTGCTCCAGCACAGTAGACTTGCCTGTATCCCGAAGTCTGGCACTGCGAGGGAAGGCAGGCATCAGCTCTGTGGCCACAGCTCTTACCACTCCAACCCGGTAGACTTGCCCTGCGCCCCAAAGTCTGGCAATGTGAAAGAAGGCGGTCTTTATCTGTGGCCACGCCCCTGTAGACTTGCCTCACTGCTCCAACTCTGTAGACTTGTCCTGAACCCGGAAGTCTGACAACACCAGGGAAGGCAGGCGTCAGCTCTGTGACGAAGCCCCTGTAGACCTTCCTCACTGCTTCAACCCCATAGACTTGCCCAGAGCCCAGAGTCTGGCTCTGTGGCCATGCCCCTGTAGACTTGCCCTGCCACGTCTTCACTGTTGACTTATCCTACCGCCTCCAAAGGCACCCTATTGCACGACTGGGGAGGCATCACCTATGAGCCCTTGCCGCTGCAGACTTGCCCTGCCGTCGCACGGCTGTAGCTTCCCTGAGGAAGCAGAAAACTGAGGGAACTGGGTGCCCAGAGCCGAGGGATGGGGCAAGAACAGGACAAGGATGGTCAGGATCTTACACCCGATGCCCGCCGCCCGCGGTTACCTCGGTGTCCAAGGGAAGAACTAAGGCGTCGAGCTCTGAGGGAAGATGCAGTCCTCTCCCCTGCCCACTCAGGTTCCTGCCAATAAGCTGCAGTGATTCCTTTTTCTCTCCCCAGCACCTGTTTCTGGACCAATGAGCTTTCAGATTTACTCCCCTCACACAGACGTTGTCGCCACCTTGTGGCTGCTCTGTTACCCACATTGACCTCTGGTGACCTGTGTCCTCCTCACTTAAAAGCACCTGCTGTTGTCTCCTGGGAGAAGACTTGAGACTCAGGCTCTCTACTGGCGTTTACCTGGTTTGCCTCCTTTTCCACGGGAACCCCGAGGTGCAAGCCTGTTCAGCCCACCGACTTGACGAGTTCCTGTTCGCCTTTCCAACATGTTCATCACATGGGGGTCAAAGCCGGGCGTCCTCATTGTTGTCCTTGCGTCATCCACCTTTAATCCCAGCACTCGCGAGGCAGAGGCAGACAGATCCCTCGAGTTCGAGGCCAGCCTGCTCGACAGAGCGAGTTCCCGGACAGCCAGGGTTACACCGAGAAACCCTGTCTCGACAAACCAAAAACGTGTCAGCATGTTGGGGCTCGAGCGGTAGGTAGCTCAGTCTGTACATGAGAACTGTGAGGACTCGAGTTTGGACGCCAGAACACACATAAAAATGCTGACTGTGGAGGAAGGATCTTGCAGTCCCAGCTCTGAGGAGGCACAGGCAGGACCCCTGGGGCTTGCTTGCAGCTTCAAGCCATCCTTGAGATCCAGGCCCAGTCAAACTCAATATTCCAAGAAAGAAGGTGGAGAGGGATTCAGCGAGACACCCAAAGTCCAGTTCTGGGCCCAGACACACACACGCGCCGGGGATCTTGTGGCCACACACAGACATAAACAACCCACATCCAAACTGTTTTGCTTAATTTCAGACCAACATGAATAGTTTGTACACGAGCCCCATACAGAGCCTGAAGCTTGATTACTTCACAGCAGTGATCCTGGAATCCAGCCTAACTTCAGGCTGAGGCTTAAGGCCACCTAACTTCAGGCTGATGCTTGTAGCTTCTTGAATTTCTAAGTTTTGCTTTTGTTCTGTTTCTAAGTTTATTTAAAGCTTTGCTGCTTTATTTTACATGTATGAGTGGTTTTCATGTATCACATGGGTCCAGTTCTCCAGAAGCCCGAAGAGCTGGTTGGATCCACTGGGACCTAATTTGATGTAGATGTTGTGAGCTGCCATGTGGATGCTGTTAACCCAACCCAGCTCCTCCAGATCCGTGCTCTTAGCTGCCCAGCCATCTCACTAGCCACCCCCAATTTTCTTTTGAGAATATAGTCTCAGTATGTAGCCCAGGATGTTCTTCTACTCACTGGGTAGCCCAGGCTATCTTCTAAGTAGTAGTTGTGCTCAAGCCTCAGCCTTCTGAGTGCTGGGATCATTGGCAGGAGGAGCCCTGTGGTTAGCTCAGTGTTCCTTTAAAACCCAGAGTTGGGCTCCATATTCATACTCCCAGATCACAAGGGCCAGTCTGGGAAGCAGAGTTTTATCTTGGACAATGTTTCTGTGCTTCCTGCTCATGGTGTTGGTGTTTGAGAGTGGGGATAAGTTTTGAGAACCAGTGCGGGAGAAAGGACAACAATCACCCATCTTCCACCATCACCCTTAATAACTCAGTGAAAATCTCCTTTCATGTATGCCCTCTGCTCTCCTTATTTCCCAGATGACTTTCAAGCAATTTTTATTAAGGACGTTCATGGGCAACTTTACGATAGGAGGAACAATCCTTTTCCTTCACTTTTTTTTTCATTTGAGAACACATAGTAGATCAGGAATACTTCTTTGAGTTATTTGAAGGTTTTGTCTGAATTAAATTGAGTAATTAGTGTGATTTATTTATTTATTTATTTATTTATTTATTTATTTATTTATGCTCTTTCAAGGAAGAGTTACTCTGTTGTAACTCTGGCTTTCCGGGAACTCAGTTTGTAGATAAGGCTGGCCTCAAACTCACAGAGATCCACCTGCCTCTGCCTCTTGAGTGCCGAGATTAAAGGTGCGAGCCACCACCTCCTGGTTATCTTTTATTTATATATGTATATTTATCATTTTTTAACTTCAATGTAAGAATGCAGTCAAAAGCTTGACAAAGTGACTTTATAATCGGACTTGAAGGCTTGAGTTTCTCAAACACCCTAAAAGAAAGCCTGCTTCCAACTGGGCCTGAACGTCAGCATACAGTCTTCCCTCTACAAGCATGTGTGCCAACATCAAATGCAGAGAAGAGAAAGGAGTGAGCAGGCATTGAGTAAGAAATACAAGATTATTCCCAATAGAAAAGGAGAAAAGACAGGCTGGTGTGCTTGATAAGGGGTACAATTACTTATTTTCAGTTAGGATTTGATGTTATCATTGAAAGTTATAAAGCATTTGCAAATGGAACACCAGTGGGAAAAATGCTACTGCTCTCCATTCACTTACAACAGGAATACCGCAGGATGATTTGGTAAATATTCAATTACTGAAAAGAGAGAAATAAATCTCCAACTGGCTCAAGTTTTATGTTCAAAGGTTTCAAAGCTGTGGATATGTAAGTGACAGGGAGCAGGAGGAAATCTACCACACTGCTGGATCCAGTAACACAAATCAGCTTCTGTTATTTATCAGGCTTCTTCCACAGTGAAAGCTCCTATCTTTCTAAGAAGAATTTAGGTTTCCTAAATTGATTGATTGCACTGGGTGATTCCTCAGTATTCCTTACCCTGCCTCTTTCCTTCTAGAACATCAACTTTGATGAAAGAAGGGATTTATGTCACAGTTCATCTTCCAGATGTTTCTTTCTGAAGATATAACTGGTTGGCTTATCTTGAGTTTCCCTTCTCCCCTGAATAACTTTTTCATTACTGGTGTACAAATACTTGGAGACAGGGTTTCCATTCTCATGGATGATTTTAGGGTGCATCTTGTTACTGGGACCTAAGAAAGGGATTCATGGAATATAATTTTTAGCAGTTTTGAAATATCATCCGTGGTTCCTCCTTACCCTTCAGATTTACCATAACCAAAATTATGAGAGAGCTCCAAAATTTCTGTAGAAACTGAAAATTTGGGTTTCTAATGATGTGTCCATCATGGGTAGAGGTAAGATCAAATGTTAGTGTTTTCACAGTTGGGAATACTGTGAAAGACGAGGCTAAATACTGTAAGAGTCAGAGGTAGTGAATGAATACGAAGAAATCATCCTCTGGACACAGCAAGGCAGCTGCATATATGAACTCACAGCAATTGGTATAGCATGCACAAGCCGCTTGCAAACTCAAGTCAGAAAAAAATCCCAGTATGGAGAGAGGGGTTGGGTACAACCTCTATCTGCGGAGCTATTGGCAATTGGTAGCTTCTGGGAGAGGGAGAGTCAGCTTTCTTTAAGAGTGTTGCCTCTTATAACTGGAACACACTCCTATGGAAGGCCAAACATCCAAGAATATATGGGCAGCACAAATTGAACTTGATGGATGGAGTAAAAGAGGACACTTGATGGGTGGATAGAGAAGAGAAATTGGATCGGGGAGGAGTAGAGAGGAGATGAATATGATCAAAACACATGGCACAAAAACTCAATAAAAATAATAAGAACAAAGTTAATTAGAATGAATATAAGCAAACTATTATGTATGACTGTAACAATGAAGATTATTATTTTGTACACTAAAAATAAAATAAAAATTATCTCAGAAAAACAAAACATAATATCAAAAGTATAAAAACTGAATAAAACATGAAGTAAATCATTTAAGCTCTAAACACATGTACATACAAGCAACATTAGATGGACTCAGTAGATTATATAGAAAAAAGTGCATTAAACTTGGGGGGGCAGGAAGAATTCAAGTGGGAGAGTAGAAATGATGTAAGTAAAGCAATTATGTATGAAATTCTCATAAAAGTGTTTTTAAAATAAAAATAGTTTTCTAAAATGAAAACAACTGAACTCTGTATAAGCTGATATAAAATGAAGAATATACTCCCATTTCCACAAATGAAGCTGTTGATGTAAAGATTGTACAGACATTCAAAGGAGACAGTTTAAACCAGGTGCAAAAGCTGGTGCCTGTAGTCCCTGTGATTATGAAGGATAAGGTAAGAGGATCACCAGAGTCAAGAGTTCAAGGCCAACCTCAGCAGTATAGGAAGACCTTAACTCACATTAAAACTGCATAAAGAAGGGAATAATTGAAATTTTTACAGTTTATAAAATTTTCTTTTATGCTTTGAGATTATATCTTAGTTACTGTTCTATCACCATGACAAAACACCATGACCATGACAACTTATAGAAGATGCATTTAATTGGAGGGTTGGTTACAGTTTTAAAGGGTTAGTTTGTGATCATCACAGTGTAGAGTGTGTCAGCAGGCAGGCAAGCATGGTGCTGGAGCAGTAGTTGAGAGCTTACATACAAAATGCAAAATGCAGGGAGAGAATGCAAGACTTGGTCTGGAATGGGCTTTTGAAACATCAAGGCTTGCCCCTACTTTCAGTGACACACTTTCTCAAATAAGGTCATATCTACTATTCCTTCCTAAATAATCCACCAACTGAGAAACAAACTTTCAAACATACAAGCCTATGGGGGGTGCCATTCTCATTCAAACCACCACAAATTATAATATAATTGCATTATTTCCCCCTTTCCTCTCTCCAAACCCTTTCATATACCCTTCTTTGGTCTCTTTCAAATTCATGACCTTTTTTTTTTTCATTTTTCCGATGAAGTCAACATCCTTTGTAAAAATGCACAGATTTATTAAGAGACATAAAAGAGGCCAGGCAGTGATGGTGCACACCTTTAATGCCCAAACTCGGGAGGCAGAGGCAGTGGATCTCTGTGAGTTCAAGGCCAGCCTGGTCTACAGAGTGAGTTCCCGGACAGCCAGAGTTACATCAGAGAAATCCCATCTCAGAAACATAAACAGAGAGAGAGAGAGAGAGAGAGAGAGAGAGAGAGAGAGGGAAAGAGAGAGAGAGAGGAGAGGAGAGAGAGGGAAGGAGAGAGAGAGAGAGAGAGGGAGAGAAAGAGACAGAGAGAGAGAGGGAGGGAGAGAGAGAGAAAGAGAGAGAGGGAAAGAAAGAAGGAAAAAGAGAGAGAGAGAGAAGGGGAAACTAAATGAAAAAGTCAAATCTCTTTATGGAACTCTGTGTGTGTGTATGTGTGTGTGTTTGTGTGTATAGAGGTCAGACAATGCAAATACAAAAAGAGGTAATGTGCTAATGAAAAATATTCTTTAATATTTTATTTTTGATGATTTCATATGTGAGTACTGTGTTTACATCATTATCTCCCTCCTTTTTACTTCTATGTCATTCTCATTCTTTCTTGCTGGCAGCCCCAGTACCCTGGTAACATGGATGAAGTCTGCTTGACAAGGTTCCAGACTCCCTGGCTGGGGAATTTCAGCTCACCGGCCATTTTGCCCCTTTCTCCCCTTTGCTGTAATGGTGACAAAAAGCCTTTCATCAATAATAATAAGTTTAAATGGCCTAGTAATATCTGAGCTTGCTGCTGTTGACTGGGAAGGGGATGCACTCATTTTTTACTCAAAAGTAATTGTCATTGTAAAATACTTTGCAGGCTTCTAAGTCCTACCTATTTATACTGATAGTACATTGTTAAGGCTATTCCTGGGGTGGGTGTTGGTCCTCCCAGGACGAGACAAGCCTTTAACAGATAGAAGCAAAAAGAGCCTAGATAGAGAAAAATAAATATGCATCAAAGAGCAAAAACCATAAAATAAAAACCTTCTTTGGTGCCTACATGGCACCCTGCTCTGTTTGAGGCTGATGGAGACATTATTCAGCTAACAGTAACATTCAACCAATTATGGGTTATTGAGTCCAAGGATGTTCTTTCATAGTAAACAAGATAATCTTGAAGTTTGTAAGTCGCAGGAGGAAGGACACCCTGGACATGATCTACTTCTAGGAGTGACTACATCTGCATATCAAAACAGTTCCTCTGGAGGCGGAACCAACATTTGCATACCAAAAAAATTGTGCTGAGCCTTTTAAAGCTTTTTGCCAGAGCAGTGCTCTCTCTTTTTCCGGCATGGTTCTCCCCTGGTAATGTACATTGTCAGTCTCTCCCTCCTTCTCTTCTTGGTGTGGGTTTTTTTACTGGCAAGGCGCATTGTCAGTCTCTCTCTTGCCCCTCTCTTTTCTTAATATGTATACTGTTAATTCCCCTATTAAAAACACTCCTGCGTTTTACTTCTAAAGCATTCTACGTGTCATTTTAAAGTGCGATCCTGCGTGCAATTTCCTTGGCTTCCATAAAAGAATGAACTACGCTGTTCATTTGTCATTCCTCATTTTTCCTGCACTAGTACTCCCTCCTGAGTAGAGATTTTGTGAACCCATTTGTGGAAAAGGCTGGATTCCTCTGCATCTTTCTCAAATTCATAGCCTCTTATTCTTTAATTACAATTGGTGTGTGTGTGTGTGTGTGTGTGTGTTTAAATAAGTTTATCCAACCTGCTAAAACCATTTAGTGTAGCCCATATGTGTTTGTGTTTAGACCTCCTGGACTTGAATAATTTATCAGGTGGCCTGGCCCTGAGGAAGACCAGTTCTTCCTCTCTCAGCAACCATTAATCATCAGTAACTCCTCGTTTTGGGGTGAAGCCTTGTGAGAATTCCCCCATTCATGTTCACATGTTAATCAGTGTTATCATTTCTTAAGTCTTGTTTAGCAACTGTATGATTGAGGTTTCCTGAATGAACTTCCTTGTTACATGTAGAAGACACTGTCTTACAACAGACTTCCTGACTCTTACACATGAGCCTTAGCTGTAGAGGTTATGTTATATATATCAATTAGTGCTGGAAACCCCACATTTTGTTGTTTTCTGTATTTTGATCAGTTGTGGCTTTCTGTAATTGTCTCCATCTGCTGCAAAAGAAGTTTCTTTGGTGAGGAGTTAGAGCCACACTTATTTATGAGTATGAGGATAAGAGTTTAGAATGCAGTTAGAAGTCATACTGGTTTAAGAAAGTGGCAGCAGTAGGTTCTCTTCTAAAATCCATGGCTTCATCAGCTAGGAAGCGTGGTCTAGGTTTATAAATATCAAGCATGAATTCCTTCCTATTGAATGGGTCTTAAGTCAAACTAGATGACTGTTGATTAGCCACAGGATACACGGGCCACTATTACACATTTTGGGACATCTTGTCATTCTGGTCATTGCTGTGGTTCATAGGCATTACAGCTGGGTGGGACTTTTGATTGCTTTTCTCACATGGAAGGTTGTATAGATAGCTCCTTCTAGTACTATATGAGTTAATCCTCAGGAAGGAGGCTTCCCTGTCAGTTCCACCTCAATTCCTCTAAGTGCTCTGCCCAAAGTATATGATGTCTTCAATAATAGAGTCTTACTTTCAATTTTTGGGAGGAAACCAAGGGCAATGACCGTATCTTATAATTTTGAACTACCCCAACCAACAACTCAAAAAGACATTTCTGATGCCTAGAACTTTATTTTTTTAGAAAGACAATGACTCTTGATGTAACACTGTCACCCTAAAGTGGCATAAAAGTGGCAGAATGTCATATATATATATGTGTGTGTGTGTTGTGTAATAATTTAAGTAAACATAAAATATTATGATTTTCTATAGCTTTTTCAAACAACCTTAGTTTTTCTTTACTCCAGGTCCCCCTCCCTCCATGTTGCCCCCCACCATTTTCCCATTCCCTCTTTTATGGCACATGTGTCCTACTACTCCTCTCTAGAGCCTTCCACCCACATGTTCCCTTTTCACTCTTTCTGCCATTTGTTACTCCAGGTGATATACTCACATATAAAGACTCAGAGCTAGTATTCAAAAATAAGAGCAAACATGTGGCACTTTTATTTGTGGGCCTGGGTGATCTCACTCAATACGTTTTCTAGCTCCATCTATTTACCTGCATATTTAATTATTTCATTTTTATTTAAAGCTGAATAGTATTTCATAGTGTATGTGTACCACATTATCATTAGCCATTTATCAGTTGAAAGACATTTAAATTGTTTCCATTTTTAAAAATCTGTTGTGAATAGAGTAGAAATGAAACCTCATTTGGGGATGAAGGAGCACACTGAATACTGCATAACACTGACTTAAGTAGCAAATAAAGGGGATGTGCAATTCTGAAAGACATTGCAACTGATGTGTGCTATTTTGAACTTCTTGCTTGATACTTTGATGGAGTGAATTTTTAGCTAACTGGTTAGTAAAATAGTATCCCTTGATATTTACCATATGCCGCTTAACAAACAAGCCATACTTCTTAGTGCCTTACAAAATTATTTATTTTTGGTAACACACAAATCTAGATGCAATGTGAAAATCCTCATGTTTCCACATACATGTGTAAGTACAGTAGTGCACAGATATGTGTGCAAGTGCACACAAAGGAAAACACTGGCATTTGATACCACTCAGAACCCCACTGATAGATTGATTGATCATATTAGATTGCACAAAGCATTTTATAAGACACATCAAAAGCCCCAGCTTCCAAAGAAATAAGGGATGGAGGTAAAGAACATAGGAAAGCCAAGTAATTGCCCTACATCATAAAAAGGATCTGAAAGCTTATAAAATACCTGAATGCTTAAAAAACACATTAAGCACTTTGGACAGGAGCCATTTGCAAGTTCAGAAATAGGAATCAAACAGGCAGTGCTCTAGCGAGGCCTCACAGTCTGGGTTCTTAAGTCAAGAGGGACATGCAATCCAGATGTCCAGAAGGCAGCGAACCAGAGCTGGCAGGCCTTGGTGGCATAGAGGGGCTGGCCAGCTGCAGTCCTCTCTCTCCAGCAGGACCTGAAGTCAGAAAAACAAAGGGCAGAGCCAAATTATATATGTGATACTCCCCTTATCTCTCTCTCCACTTTTGTTGTGTCTCACACAATCTCAGATTTGTCAGTAAGATCGGAATATAACCCATCCCCATCAGAATTCCTTATCTCTGGTTTTAAATCTACCATCCCTCAGTCACAGCCAGCAATCCCTTGTGGTCAAGCCTGGGGTCTCTAGACATGATCTTCATTGAGTTGGAGGAAATTCTCTATCTCCTCACCCAACAGATTTGCTGGCCCAGCCTAATCACCTACTCTGCTAGACCTCAGTGACAATCTCTCCAGCTTCATCAATTGCCATTCATTCCAACATGTCCACCCAGAGTAGCTTCCCACTCATGAACCAGTCTCCATTGGAGTTTTTGTCTCAGTAGTGTCCAGATTTCTGTATCAGCCTCCCCAGTCATGAAGGAGCTCATGAAGCCCTTCTTGTTCGGGTGGGGCACTGAAATTCACTGCAAAACTCAGCCTGGTAAGGCTGTCCAGGCTCTGTATTGACATGGAAAATGCCTTGAAGTCAGCATCATGAGCTCCATTTCAGAAGCTTATCCCTTGTGCATGTCCTCTCAGTCTTCCTCAGGCTACAGTAGACTAGGTCACAACCTGCATTGGGAACCTTTACACCTAGTTTTATTCCTTCTACCTGATATACTGCCTCCCCTAACGCAAGACTTTGCTACCCCAGGACCCTCGATTTACCTGTTTCTGGATGTCAGGGCACTGGTCATTTATTACTGAGCAAAATATTCAGTAATTTGAAGATTCACTGAGTAGCCTCTAGGTACCATGTCTCAAGACAGCCTTAGGAACTTGAGTGGTTGGCTCCAAGGTGGTTAAAACCACCAGCTCTGGGTTACCAGCTCATCACAGAGCTTCCCATCTCTCAAATATCCCTACATACCTGGCATGCCACAGGGCTGGTGACGTGTCTGAGAAGAATTTTTCAGAGCCAGCAGAGCTTCAGCAGCCTCCAGCATCTCCTGCCACTCTAAGGTAGCAGAAACTGAAGCCTGGTTGGAGGCACTGGGGCCCTGCAGAAGAAAGGGTGTGAGAGTAAGACTGGTGAAACATGTGTCCTCTCCTATAACAAGCAACCCTCTAGCACCCAGTTTCTCCCAGATGCCCTCTATCCCACCCGGTCAACTAGTGTTCCCATCTACAAAGCTTGTTGCCTCCCATTCTTCCGAATCCCATGTCTTTGCCAGGACCTGTGCCTGCAGTAGCATAGGGTCAGTGGTGGCACAGGGCTGAAGAATCAGACTTGGGCACCTGGAAGAAGAAGAGGGGAGGCCAGGAGATTAAAAGCTCTCATGGAAATATACTATCAATAGACAGAGTAGCAGGGATTTACAACATCAAGATTTGGGAATCCAAATGATTGCATGGATATTTATCCTTGTGCTTTGGGCATGCCCTTTCTATCGATTGACTGATTTTCCTTTCTGTCCCTCCTTTACTTGCATCTGAGGCAATAGTTTGTACTGGCTTTTTCCTCCCAGGGCTACAGTGAAGATGATGATGAATCAGTGTCTGTGTTTTAGTCTGAAAGTAGCTAAAATTATGTGAATGCTATCTCTTTTCAGTGGCTGAATCTTGTTTCCATTTTACCCAATCACCTTTGGGCATGAAAGATACTTCAGGTTCACCTCCCGGAAATTTTTTCTGCTGGCCTCTGGACATTCCCCTGTGGCCCTCCTTATAATGCTCCCAGATTTCAATAGGACCTTATTTCTCCATCAGTCAAAAAGTAGTAACATTCTCAACATTTTGAGGGCCTACTATGTGGTAGACCTTGTGTTAGTCCTCTTTCAATTCTATAGATATAGATTGTGTACACCAGCATACTTGCTGGGAAACGGAGACTTGGAAAAATAGTCATGTGTCCAGACTTTCATGGACACAAACTATCAAAGCTGACAGCGCCCTGTTCTTGACCCTTTGGTTGAGGTGCTACCTCCTCCTTCCCCTACTCATTTACTTCCTTCTTCCCATTGTCATCCTCTTGCTGTTACCTCCCATGGCACTAAGCACAATGTTGGAAATCTCCAAACACTGGACATTCCATGTTCCTTGTTCTACTCACATGCTTGGCATAGCAGAGGGTCCATGGGGCTCCCCAGAAATGGAAACAGTCAGTTGTTGCCCCATGGTCTCTGGAGTATACGGCACAAATGTTGGTTCTGGGGGCTGGCTCAGCAGCATAGGCCCTTGGAAGCTCTCCTGAAGAGATAGAGACCAATAATGAGAATCAGATACCCAGGTGTTCATAAATAGGTAAGGGAAAAGTATATTTTTGGATGAAAATAAGAACATGAAATTTAGAGCTGTGGAAAGCTTGAAGACCATCTGAGTTTACTTTTTATTTTGATTTGAGGGTACTGAGGTCCAGGAAGAAGTGATTTTTCCAGTGCCACAAGAGGAGTAGTTCATACAGTTGGAAGTGGAAACTATCTTTGGGATATAATGAAAAGGGTATCTGCAATGGCTGATGGGAAATTCACCCTTGGGCAACAGACTCTTCTTACCTCCTGGGTTGCTGTGTCAACCTGGGCCTGGAGCTGGTGCATAGTGTTCTTTCCAGCTGTAAAATAACAGCCACATTTGGCTTGAGACTTCTTCCCCTACCATCATCCTCTTTCTAAAATACCCCACATCCATACTGAGGTCTCATGTCATTCGTGATCTTCTCAGCTCCCCGATCCCTGTTGCCTTACCAAATCATTACTCCCTGTCAATACTTGGTATCTGACATTGATTTATTTTATACACATCAGAGAGTTCTTGCTGAAGGTCACACTACAAGTCAGTGATGGAATTGGTGACAGAAATACTCATGCTTCCTCCCCCAAGTTCAGGTATCCTATCTAGCAAAAGACACTTACTGCGGATTCCTTCTTCCACAGTCAATTTCTTGACATGCATGTGCGATTTAGGAGCAGCATCCATAGTCCTTTTCTGTCTCTGAGCCAATTGTCTCTTTACGTGTGTAGTCTGCTTCTTCTTGGAGGCACTCACAACAGACAAGGTCTTGCGCAGTTCCCTAAAGTAGGGGAATTGGAAATCTAATGTTAATTACATATAGAAGAAGCATGATCATTTCCCTTCCCAGAAATCAGAAGGAAAGAAGGCACAATTTTGACACTCCTCAGACTTGAAGATACAGAAATGCTTTTATCCCCTTATTTGGATGGTGATTCCATGGCTGTAACAGCTGTCAGTACAATCTGCTGCTCTGTTGGGATTACACTGAATCTTCCAAGTTACACTAGTTGCCATACCTTGCTCCATTGAAATGCCACACTTTATTCATTGGCTCAGCACATGCCTCAAGTATAACTGGTATTTAATTGTGTCCAATGAAAAAATACTACAACAATCTGAAAGGAGACTTTTTTTTTTTTAGAAAGAGATCACTTCTCCATTTATTTAATGAGGTCAACATTACCTTTAATGGAGAAACAAAAGATAGCACAGGAAGAATTACTGGCCAGTGTTTCTCATGAACATAGATACAAACCTCTCTCATGAAATTTTAGCAGTTTGAATCCAAGAATGTATGAAAAAGAGCCATTATCAAGCATAGTTTACCCTAGGAACATGAGACAATCTTCCATTTAGTACAAGTACTAAAGCTGGGTATAGCAACACATGCCTATAATTCCAGAACTCAGAAGGTTCAGACAACTGGATTCCAACAGGTTTGAGGCCAGCCTTGGTTACATAGTGCATTCTAGGACAGCTTGGGCTAGAGTGAGACATGTCTCAAAAAATTCAATGAATTCTACTGTATTAGTGAGACAAAAGAACAGCAATTACCTAGATGTGTGACAGAAAAGATATTTAACAAGATAAAAGCCCACTTGTCATAATATCAAATTAAAAATTTGACAATGTCAGAGCACAAAGACATATCCTCTATCCAATAAGGTACATCTACCAAAAATTTCCCTACTAGAACAGTATTTACTGATGAAAAGATAAAGAATCTTTTCATTTATAGTCTTAATATTATTTTTATAATTTTTGTTTGGTATTCAAAATAATGGATTAGTGATGACATTTTGACACTTGTTTATCATTGTACTTTACTTATATATAACCCCCAATACTATCCATTACTCATCTTCTACCCAGCCTTCTTCCCCACAAATAATTCCTCTTCTACTTTCATGTTACAGACACGCATATACACACATGTACAAGTGAATGTGTATACTACACACGAGAAAAACGTGATAATCATATTTATATTCCTTCATTACTCTTCATTACACACACACACAAAAAAAAAACCAACTCAAAAAAACCCCTCAACATAAATGAAAGGCATATATAATGAATGGGAGGAAGTAAACAATTCTTTGAGCATTTCCATAATCCATACAATGTATTTTGATTGTATTCTACTTGACTCCTCCTCCTAGGTCCTTTCAGGCTCATCCCCCACCCCCACCAAACTTCATGTCCTCTTGTATTTTGTATAGTGTTTTTTATCAATCTTGTGAGACATTGATATAATGCACTTTTAACATATTCACGCCCCACTCCTCCCTTAACTCCTCCTAGGTCCACCATGTACCTTCCACCACCTCTGAACTCTGTTTCCTCTGTTTTTCTTTAATAATCCACCAAGATGAGTTTGTGATCCTGGGTGAGAGAAGCATGGCTGACTCACCAGGGCCACACCTTTAAAGAAAGCAGATTCTGCATAACTACCAACTGTTCATAACTCCTCAGTTATCTGTGGAGACCCATGACCCCCTACACCAACCATGCTAGATTATTGAATGGTTTAATACTTTGCAGGTTATGTTCTATCAGTTCAAAATTACAGTGGTCCTATTCTGAGCAGAAGACACTGTTTTACCCTGTCTTTGTTGACATGAGTCTCACAATCTTTCTGCCTCCTCTTTCACAAAGGTCCCATAGCCTTGGCAGGGGAAGTGGGTACATATGATACAGATATTTCATTTATGTCTGAACTTCACAGACATGGGTTTTCTGCACTTTGACCAATTCTGAGTTGCTTAGTTAATTGCATTCTGCAGTACAACAGCAACAACAAATTCTTTAAAGGTGACATAATATTTGATATAGTAAATATTCCACATTCTATATAAAAGTCATGCCCTATAAGTTAGAAATGCTGTACAAGGTTATTGAGTAGAAAATATAGTAAACAGGAACTCAATAAAATTCAATATGTTAGAAAAAATAACTGGAGGCTCAAAGTGCTGTAAATGATACCCTCAATAAGGATAAAATAAAGGAAGTATCTGTTGAGAATATTGATACCATCACTGAAAGACTTGTACAGAGAAGGCAATTAAAATCTTGCTGAGAGAAATTAAAAGGAAAGAAAGCACACTGTGCTTCTTCCTCAAAACACCAAACAGTCAAGACTTCCACTCGCTGTAATCATGATAAGAGGAAAAGTTACTTCTCAAAGTTCTGTGGCAATGCATAGGACCCAAAGTGGGTAACGACATCTGGAGGAGGACAAAGATGGAGGACAACACTCCCGAAATACACTAGTATAAAACAAGGTGGTAAGCGCCACCTTGGAGTGGAGTCACCTTAGGACAGATGACATATGCACCAGTGAACTCAAAGGAAGGCCACAGGCAGCATGACAAAAGGCTCTGGGATAGTCATATTAGGAAATGGCACAGGAAGAAAGGTGGCTGCTCTCAAGAGGAAAAAAGCAAACAAACCTCCACGGCGTGCAAAACGGTAACTCAAAATGAATCCTAGGTTTAAGTGTAAACTGCTAAATTTTAAAACCTGTATCTGGACCTTTTGGCGACTATCCTGCACATTGTAGAAGCTCCGGGCCCCCAAATACTTCCCATCACCCACCAGAAGCAGACACTAGGGAGCAGACAATCAGATAACCTGTGGAAAACGAGCCCGCCAGAAAGAAAAGCTAGAGTCCAGTCTATCAGGCCTCTACGCCATTCCCAGCACATGCTCTGGGCTTTCATGAACCACTTGGGCCGTGAGAAATATCGTGGTCCTAACTAAACGTGGGGATCACAGCCGGGGCTCAGGAGCACTTTTGCCAGTGGAAACCCCATGGAAGGAGACCTCACCATTTATCCGAAGCCCTCTGCATTTTCAGATCAGCCAGCAGAGCTTGCCTTCAGACCGGTGAGCTGGCCAGAGTGAAGATGAAAAGCAAAGCAAAACAACAAAGTTCCGAGGGGCGGGATTTAGAACACAGGCCACGCAGCAGAAATGTATCCACTAAGCTGCAGAAGGGAGGAACTATGGGAAGGAGCAGTGGGGCTTAGGGCTCTGGAGGAGCAGGACGCAGACTCCATACTCTGCACAGTGCGGAATTAGGCAGATCTCTGCAAAGAGTCCTAGGAGTCACTCTGCCTGGAACACACTCTCTTGCAAGCATGACCTTCATCGACTTCTTTCCACCTCCTGGGCCTCGCCCGGTGAGTCTCATTTCCCTGTAGTCTAGAACACCCTCCAGGGGCGCTGGGGTTCGGTGGGGGCAGGTCTCCCCACTTCTCCATCCTCAGCACCTCAACCGGAGGCGGACGCACACGGCAGGAGCCGCATGGGGTAATGGACAGCAGCCCCGTGGGACTGCTAGGACGAGGCCTTAACTCTCTTTTTCAGACTGCGAGGATCCCACAGTACTCCCAGCTAACTGTGGCCTTTGCTGACACCATGGAGAACTTGCCCAATGACCCAATACGAAGCAGGGAGCCTGCTTCCCCAAGAAGGACTTGGAAGGGCCGGTTCCAGAGGATGCTGGCACACGTGGCCAAGTTCTTCAGGTGAGGCCTCTGAGCCTGGCCGTGCCTCTCTCACCTCTCACAGCAAGCAGGACTGCCTCCCATCCTCTCACCCAGAGAGCACAGGAGCCCTTGCCTCAGATCCCCCGGGGGCTTCTAAGGAGCCGCTTGTCTCTGTTTCCTTCTTAGGAGGGGTCGCCGGACAGTCCGACGCTGAGATCACCAGAGTCCTGGACAGGGGCCTGGACAGTAACCAAGACCTTCTGCTGCTGGGGTCCCTGCTCTCCCAAGAATCTTGTTCAGGGAGCATGAAATAAATGACGGTCTGCTTCACTATTTCGGCTTCCTGATCTTTCCTTCATAGTCTATACGGATATTAGTTTAGGATGCATTGGCGATGATGTTTTGGTGATGGGGGTGGGGACACCATGGACTGAGGGCTAGTATCTTTTTGAGTACTCCAAAGGTACCATGTTCCCTCAATGAGGCAATGATGCTTGCTCAGTGAGCAGCCTTTGTTGTGGTGCAGTCTCCTGTCCATGGTGTTTTTTCTCACAGATGGCAGCTATGACCCCCATACTAACCTGTAGCCATGAGGAGAGACTAGCCAACCTCTCCCCTCGTAATCTAAGCAGGCTTCACAGCTGAATGATCCTGAGCAGTGTTTACGAGGAGGTGGGAGAGGGCCACATGCACAAAGAACCTATGGAGCCTCTAAAAGGGCTTTAGACTTGGTGCTCACAAACAGTTCCCAGGCACCCACAGCTCCTCAAGACAAGAGACCCTCCAAGAAACAGCATTGTCTCCAACTACATGGGGCTACTCTCCATGTGATGAGAGTTTCTTGGCTTCCTGGGGTGGCCTTGAAAGCTACTGTAACATAGTTTCCTCAGGGCAAGGCCGCAAGGGAACATGGAGCACAGCTGATCTTTTACCCTAAATGGAGGAATCTCCAGGCAGTTTCACTGAACTGGGAAATGCATTTTCGCTGCAGCAGAACACAAACGGGATACAGAAAAATAAAAAAAAAACACGAACCCTTTAAATAATAGACTTTCTTGTACACTTCAAACTAATGGAGTGAAAAAATGCTTGTCTGGGGTCTGCTGTGAGGAACCACTGTCTTTTCTGGCTGAGACAGGGAGGGTCCTTTCAGAGGTGCAGGGAGTGTAGAGGCAGGCAGCAGCCTTCCACACCCCAAGCCCTTTTTCTCTATTCCTGTAGGGCAGCTCGACTGGCAGCCACTCGTAGAGAATAGTTGGAGCTTATACTGGTTATGGTTCTCATTGCTTTCAAAAATAACTCACAAAAGTATGTATGTGGGCTCAGAGTTTAAAAGGGTGCACAACCCATCCTGGAGGGGAATGTGGCAGAGTTCACGGTGGCAGGAGTAGACAGCTGAGACTCCACAACTGGGAAAAACAGAACACACAGAGCAGGGGACTCTGGCATTTCCTTTTTCCTTTTTCTTTGACCCTGGAACCCAGTCCGTGTAACGACACACTCCACTCTCGTGGGGGAGTCCATCTCTCCTCAGGTAAATGTTTCTGGAAACATCCTCATAGACATACCCAGAGATAAGTCTCCCACTTGCTTCCAAATCCAGTCAGATCGCCAGTGAAGATCAACCATCACCAAGTAGCCAGTCCCGGCATGAGTGGTGACTTAGATGCATTCTTTCCGGGGCACACGCATGGCCTGAGCATCATCTATCCCCACCAGTCCTCTGTCTAAGGACTTGGGCCCTGTGCTAGTTGGTTTTTCACTGCAGACCGGGAGCAAGCTGGGAAGAAAGGGTCCGTTTCACCCCACAGCTTAGGGTCCCATAACCGATGGAAGACAGACAGGAACTCAAGGCAGTAACTGAAGCAGAGACCGTGGAGAAATGCTGCTTACTGCCTAGCTCTTATTTATGGCCTGCTCAGCCTACTTTCTCATACAACAAGGGCCACCTGTCTGGGGATGGCACTGCCCAAGTGGGCTGGCCATGGACCATCAATCACTATTCAAGAAAAACATGCTCACCTCTCTGATGAAAGGATTTTCTGCATTGAGTTTTCCTGTTCCCAGATGACCCTAGTTTGTGTCCATTTGACAACAGAGTAACTAAAATGGGCCCAAACTCAGCTGGAAAGCTGAGCTCTACGTCATAACTTCTCCAGTCCTCCTTGAACCTCACATCCAGGCCTCAGGCCCGGCAACCAAAAAGAGGATACAAGTTTCAACTCCCAGGAGATACGTAGTCTGCCCAGTGGTTATGCCTTCTTAGTTTGTAAACCTGTGTGTTCGTGTGTGTGTGTGTGTGTGTGTGTGTGTGTGTGTGTGTGTGCGCGCGCGCGCGCGTGCGCGCGCGCGTATGTGATTAAAATGTGAATGTCTGTTGAAATGTTTGGTGCAATTGGGCTCTACTCGGCAGCTGCAGTAGAAACCCAGAAGCAGAGGTGGGATAAATGCAGCTGGACTGACTCACGAGAAGCCTTCTTCACATCTGCTCCTCTTACCACAACAGACCCATTCTGCCCCACGCTCTCCAAGCTGACCCTAATCATGGCCATAGAAGAACTATCTGCCCACTGCATACACGGTGCTCACTGGTATCACCCAGCCCTACATTTCCTCTCCCAAGTGATGTAGCTCTGCTGATGATCTCACCTCTTGCTGCGATCAACTATCATGGTCCTTCTCAGCTTTCATGGACCTGTCTCCTGCCCCACCCCAGACACACCCTATGTACAGAGCTACAGAGTCACAGCTGCATAGAAGCCACTTTCCTCTGCAACCCTGAACTCAGAAGTGATCCTTTGAACGCTCACCAATAGCACTGCTATTCTCCTGGTCCGGCAAGCAGAGCTGGTACTGTGCAAGTGTTGGCTTTTCTGATGGCTCAGCACTTTCAGAGTATATCCCCAGGTTCTCACAGCCGTGTGGATGTGTTCTCACTAACTTACTCAAAGAAAACCTCAAAATATAAATTATATGAATTTTAGCTGTACAAGTATGGGAAACATTGTGAAATGACCACCACCATCTAGCTAAACAGCATATCAATCACCCACCAGGGTCACCATTATCCTTTTGTGATGAGAGCATTTGAGATCTTGCCACTTGCATGTTTCAAATACCCCATGACGTTTTAATAATATATGCTGAACATACATGTTTGATACAAAGTTAAATTTACAATTTCATTTTCATATATGGGCCAAATAGTAGACCATGTTGATATGTTCAAATACATTATATACAGCTAACACAGCATATCTTCATAGATCACACACAGCACCTATACCACCTATAACTCTACATACTATAAGCACGATCATTAAGCTGTACGTTATAATCTTATAACAAAAAATATGTTAGTGCGCTTAGACCAGCGCCTTCCCATTTGCCATCTCTACCTCCCAGTCCCTGGTAACCTCTGTTGTAGTGATTCCTTCTCTTGAGAACGCAGGTAACACATTGTCACTTTTCTGTCTCAGTGTGCCTTGATGCCATGTCACCCATGTTCTTGTAAAGGGCAGTTAACTAATAGGCCTGCTGAGATTTCTGTCTGTTTCTAGCTAAATAATGTTTCACTGTGTGTGTACATATGTCTGTGTGTATAGGGAGAGGGAGTACTTTTGCTGATGCTGTGGATTGAACGCAGTCTTTGCACTTGGTAAGTAAACATTCTCTCACTTGGCTATATTCCCAGATCATTTTTAAAGTCGAAAAAAATTTAATTGTATCTCACTTATTCATTCCACGTTGTACTTAAACTCACTCTGTAGCACAAGCAAGCGCTTCAACTTGTCCTTGCTCCCTCTGACTCGGCCACCCAAGTGCCTGAGGTGGCAGGTTTTGCCCCCAGATCCAGCTATATTCTTAATCTACTCATCCACCAACAGACACATAGATTACGTCCCGAGGACAGGTATTACTCTAGGTAATACTTCAGCCACCATGGGAATGCAGGTATTTCCTGGAGTGAGTGATTTTGTGTCTTTTGAATATACCACCAGAACAGGTACAGTTCAAATGCATGGTAGCTCTATTTTAAACTTTTCAAACACACGCATGGTATTTTCGACAGCTGTTGTACCCAGTCACGCTGTAGGAAATTATACACAAAGGGTAACTTTGCAGCTTGTTGGCACTAATTCCTCTCTGAGGGTTTAGTGATTCCCAACAAAGGTGAGATGCCTCTCAATGTAAATTTGATTCACATTTCCCTGGCGATTACTGCTGAGCTCTTTGTCTACATCTGTTGCCATTTCTACATCTCCTATATAACAATGACTACTCAGGTCTGTAGCCCTTGTAAGCAGAGACTTTTGTGGGTTTCTTTCACTTTCGAATTCTGAGCCTTTCTGGTGATTCTGTATATTTATTGTTCCCCTTTGCCTACATGAATTCCTGATAACATTAGCAGTATCAAGAGCGTGGAGACGTAGCACTGAGGAGGATTGTGCGCTGGCTAAAGGGTTGCCTGAGGGATGGCACCAGCTTTCCATCTCAACTGAGATCACATGGATCTCCACCCCTGAGCACTTGCTGCTGCAGTGAAAACCTCCATTTAGCGAAACAGGCCTGGAGAGGCAGCTACTAATAACAGTCACTGTCAGTGGTGAATCTGGCCCTGGCCACCATGTCTCTTGAGGCTCACAGAGTGTTATCTCCAGCACACGCATTATCGGGCCACTTCTGCGATTCTCTGCGTTGTGGCATTTGGTGGGAGTCAGGCACTTGTGAGGACGTAAGGACCGTAGATTGGGGTTTCTCTAGCAGTGAGTTGGGATGGGTGGTAGTGTTTGGGGAGTTTGGTTGGTTGGGCCTCATTTGGTTGTCATGTGAGTTGGGAGTATTTTTGTTTTTGAGATAAGTTCTCACTGTATCCAGCAGGGTGGCAGTGATGGTGTTACCGAGCATGCCCCCATAGACTTGTGTATTTGTTTGAATACTTGGTTCCAATCAGTGGGACTGTTTGGCAAGGATCGGGAGGTGTGGCCTTGTTGGAGTAGGTATGTCATTGGGCGTGTGCTCTGAAGTTTCAAACACCCAAGCCATTCCAGGTGGCTGGCCCTGGCTCTCTCTGCATCCTGGTTGTCGTGACAACAACCAGGATGTTGTCACGACATACAAGCTCTCAGCTGCTGCTCCAGCACCATTCCTGTCTGCCTGCTGCCTGCTCGGCACCGTGTCCATCTGCCTGATGCCATGCTCCATGTCATGACTCAGTCTCTGAAACTACAAGCAAATTCCCAATGAAATGCTTCCCCTATCATTATTTCCCGTGGTCATGGTGTCTCCTCACAGCGATAGAAAAGTAATCAAGACAGTGGCCCTCAATTCTCTATGTTTCCGATGCTAACCCCAAACTTACAACGCTCCAGCCTCAGTCTCTTGTAATGGGATGGCAGGCATATGCCAACATGCTCGGTGTTTGTTAGACAGTTACACCGAGTTCTTTGTTCCATCTACAACTGAATGGAAATTAAGAGTGGAGCAGAATTACTGATGGAAAACAGACTGCCATGAGCCCAGATGTGGCCCACAGTATTTGGGACACACACACACACACATACACACACACACACACACACACACACACAGATACCAGGTTAGATTCTGAGGGAAATCCCTGCAGCCTCATTGATGCTATTTTCCCAGTAGAACATTCGGATAAATCTTGCCAGCTTCCTATGGTTATTATGAGCATGAAAGAAACTGACAGTGTGCCACCGTAATTGAGAATCATCCATAGAATCAGAAGAAATAGATAATCAGCAGAAGTATGAGGCCGAGAGCAACACAGTCTTCAGTTAAACCAGGAAGAATCACAAAGGAGCACACTGAGAACTCTGATGGCAGAAGTGAAGAAACAAATCAACAAATGAACAAAGAGGAACAAGCCATACTGGGAAAGTCAGCTAAGAATTTGTGTGCCCTAGATATAGAAATGAAATGGTCATTTCAAAAGGAGTAGGAGTGCCTTGTGATGAGAAGGAATGGACTCAACACAAAAATCAGATGCCTGTCTCCAGCTAGTAACTGACAAAGGCTACAAACAGTCCGAATTCCAGCTGGTAATGTACACTAACGCTGGGATGCCAGCCTCGTGCACTAGTGCAGATGCTCATGGGGACAGCGTTCAGCAGGGATTCCTCTACTTTAAAATGTTTACCTATGGAGCATCTCCAAATTCTTCTCCTCCTATCACAGATCAGAACCATGCATTGGCTGTGCTGGTACGTGTCTCAGAGTCAGGGAGGCTGAGGCAGAAGGATTATGAGTTTGAGAGCAGCCTGGTTAAATGGGGTGACACCCTCCACGAGAGCTACAACAAAGTAAAAAGCTGCTTCCTACACCCATGCCCTGGGACTCAGGTGTCATGACCCCAAGGCCATCCATCATGCTCTAGCAAGCTATTCTCCAGTTTGGCTATATGCTAGGCCCTGGCAGCCCAGGGTCAGAACCATGGAGAGCTCCCCCAGAAATGTTGACTCATCTAGATGTGGATCTTCTTGCCAGTTGTAGTTAATGAAGATATTCTCCCACTCTGCATGATGTCTCTTCAGCGGACTAACTGCTCTCTTTGCTGCTGGCATCGTTTACTAAACAAGCACAGGCCTTTTCAGGAGCTCCTTGCCTGTGATGTCAGCCTCTAGCATTTTCACAGTTGCCGGTCTTACATTAAGACTAGCCATTCCTTTGCCGTGAATTCCTCTACAGAGTAGAGGTGCGGATCTGGCTTCACCCTTCTGCAATCAGAGTGTAGCATTTTAAGTGAATTAAGTCAGACATAGACAAATCTTGCTGATTTTCTCACACTTGAGGATTCTAGGTCTCACAAAGATACACAAAATCATGACTGCAGATGACACGGAAGTAGAAGCCAAACACTCTAGAAAAACCTGAGGGCTTTGCCGTAGTGGGAGGGGAACAGAAGTGAGAGTAAGGGAGTTGGGGAAGCTTCCTCATATACATGCATGACAGTGCATGAAATTCAGTGCTATGTACAACTGATAAACACTGTTAAAAGCAAAATGCATGATAGCATGCTGAGTATATCAAAGGGAAAGACTTTGAGCTCAAAGCTTCAGGGTCTCTGTGAGACAGTTTCTGCCTCTGTGTTTCCCTCTGCTGCCTCTTGGTTTCCCCCAGTTTGTGGTAGAGAAACCTGGATTGGGTTCAGATCCTTAGTGGACATGGGGCTTTAGTCATGGAGAGCTTGTGGACCACTTCAGAGGCTGGGAAGAGCATCCCAGTCTGTTCAGTGAGTTTGTTGACATGAGGATGGAGCAGGAAACTAGAAAGATATGATTGACAACTGTGTTTGCTTTCAGCGTATGTAATGTTAGCAAATTACACAAATCGGCTTTTCCTTAACCTTAAGCCTTCCATAATCATCACTAAAGGATTCCAAGCAGTAGAGGCCACCTCTTCGAAAAAGTCCTCTAGTTGAAGACCTTGGTGTATTGTGCTGGGCATAAACTCTTGATAAGAATGGGTCTGTGGGAGAGAAGAAGACAGGACAGGAAACAGATATGCAAGGCGGTGCGGCATCCCAAGGTTTAAAGGAGTGAGGAGAATGTATCAAGTGCTTGGCCAGCATGGACTTATCTGTAGAAGGGGAGGTGGAAATTGGGCCAGGGACACCGGAGTGGAGTTGCACAGGGGGGGACAGGATCTGAGCCTTCAAAAACACATCGAGATTAAGGGGTATGCCTACCATGGAAACATACTGAGATTAGGGGGTCCGCCTCCCTCTGACACTAACTCCTTGCATACTCCATAAGCACATCTCACCTCTGGGAAAATCTGAATGTCTCTGCACCCTGCTATGGCTGAGACAGGACACTCCTGTATGAGGAAAACTGTGTCTCCCTGGGACCCTCCCCTGCAGTGGAAAAGGTAGGGCCCTAGATTTGGAGTGTAGGTGACTGGATCTTCCTTGTTTCCCCACGATCAGCAAACTCCAGAACATGTGGAGTGTTTTCCCTCCAGTGTGATTGGATATTGCCCAGAAATGGCCAGTGACTCAGGTCTCTAGATGTCACTGCTGTTTCTAATGAAGATAGCTCTGGGCTGGCTGTGGTAGCCCATACTGGTAGGATATGTTGAAGTCACAGAGTCAGGGGCATGACGAATGTAGGCACAGAAAGTTCCAAATCAACACTTGGTGAAAGGCAGCAACAGTGTCACGACTGGGTATGAGGATTCTCCTGAAGAGGACCGGCTCTGCTTAAAACATTGGGCTTCCTATTCACCCATTCCCACACGTCTTATCTCTTCCTTGCCTCTCTTTATCTCTGCTTCAAGTAAAGATCTTTAGCCCAGGCTGGCATAGATAAGGCTGTCATGTCTTTGGGCTTCTGGACCTCCTGCCTCCACCTTCTGTTATTATAGATATTTGTGACCACACCTGGTTTATTTGGTGATCGGGATTCATCCTGGGGGCTCCGCTCATGCAAGGAGAGCCCTCTACCAACCAAGCTGTATCCGCAGACCCTATATGCCCTTTGCCAACAGCAGAGGACATTTGCTCGAGGCCCAGCTGGCCAAGGGAGCTCAATCTTTTGCCACAATCTTGGTGGAGCCGTTGGAGACGGGATAGATATGCATGGCCAGGTGCTTCAGGTGAGCAACCCAGCCAGTCTCTACCTCTCTCACAGCAGCAAGCCTAGCTGCCTCCATTTCTGTCCCACCAAGAGAACCTTAGCCTATGTCTCACTTCCCTGGGGTACTCAAGGACCACTCGCCCCTGTTCTCTTTCCCAAGGGAGACAACTCATAAACTCAGAGATCAACAGAGCCACAGACATGGACTCCCAGACGGTGACCTTGTCCTGTCTGCTGCTCCCGGGTCCTTACCTTCTGAGGTTTTCCACTGCTAAGCACACTTCAGTGGTCGACACTATATTTGGTGTCCCTGCCCACAGGACTGTCTACCTCCTGTGCATACCGTTTGTGTGTTTTGGAGAAGGGGACATTAAGTGGTTCTCAGACATACAGCCCACCATAGCACTGCTTCCACATATTTCACTGAGAGCAGTTGACTCCCTCAGGGACTGGGTGATACCTGTAGTGCTGAACAAGTAGAGGGTTGTGGGTTGAAGGTTGTAGCAATGGGTCAGAAGCAGCCATAGTGTCCCAGAAGCAACTCTTCGGGCCTAGAGGGAAGCAGTAACTTATATCCTGACTACACCAACCCCACCCAAGAGACTTGCATCATCACAAGGCATCATTCATCACCTCTGATTGTTTATGTCACAATGCGTCACCCTGCCCGTTTCTGCTTGTGGGGAAAATTCAGTAAAGTAACACCAGAGCATGATCCCCATCTGTTTCCAGGTGCTGAGAAAATCCACAGCATCTGCACTACTGGCACAAAACTAGTTTGATCTTGGCTAAGGCTGTGACGAGGAATTTGGGCTCCCTGGGCACTGGGAATCATGCCAAATGGATCTGCAAGTCTCACCAGACTGCCCCGTGACTTCAACATGTCTCTCACCATGACGGGATTGGCTCTGGAATATCCCATGCACAAGCCACGGGAGCTCTCCCCTTTGTCTCTTCTTTTCTGTTTTTAGACTGTTTTTCGCTGCAACATCTCAACTCCTCAGAGAACAAAGAGAATAACATGGCTGCCCCACTGCTTAGCTAATTCTGTGTTGCTGTGAGGGCTTCTGCTTGCCCTGTAATTGTCACTTAAGTACTAGGGAGGCATGCAGTGCTTTCCAATCTATATTCAAAACTTTCCTTCCTTGAGAAGGCCCACTTCTACCTGTCCTGACTTCCTAGCCCACGTGAGTGCTGCAACATTTGTGATGAGCACTCTTCTAAAGCAGCCCCCAGCAACAACCTCCTTGTAGGTACTCAGGACCCTATGAAATGGGCCCAAGCTCATGCCATGCTTCTGGACAACAGGACTTGGAAAATAAGACAGCATTGTCATACCTGCCCAAGGGCAGGCTATCACAAGGCTAAGCCTTCTATGCTGCAGGCAAACTTCCTCCCTCCCGCACTCACTGCAAGCATTCCTGGTAAGGTGGCCAGCTGGCAAGGAGCTGATGGCAGTATGTGCCTAAGAGCCAGAAATAATCTGAGAGCCTCATGCTGCAGCCCATTAGGAACTGGTTCCTGTCAACAAGGTGGTTCGCCTGCAGTCAAGCCTATGGGACAGAGACCACCGTCCCTGGGCACCTCACACCCTGACTGCAACTGGGTGTGAGACAGGCTGAGAAGTAGAGGACCCAGGCAGGTCCTGCACAATCCCTGATCCGGCTGATCCTGCACAATCCCTGATCCACCAAATGCTGAGAGCAAATCTGCATACTCTGTTAAGCTGGTGTATTTGGTGTGTTTTGCTACGTATCATTCACTAATGTTGAAGACATTAGTTGAAGACAACTGGGGGCTGGGACTAGGGGCAAGTGACAGAAGGCCCGAGTCAGACTGGGAGGGTTTCTTTCCACCCAGGAGGCACAGGGCAAGCCCACCTTCCAGTCAGACTCAGGATCGAGTCCCAAGTTTGGTGCGAGTCATCTGTGTGACCTTGAACAAATCAGTGGATGTCCCTGGCCTGAGTTAGGGCATCTGAACTCGACTCACACTGAGCTTGAAGGACTGTTGGAAAATACACACCAATTTAAGTAGCTAACCTCTCAGCATCTGGATTCCTCTAGGCACTTAGGAAACAGTATGCTCCACTATTAAGGAAGCCACCATCCACCCCTCAGGAGTTCTCCCACAGACCCAGGGGGCTTCTGGTGCTGAAAAAGTAACTGCAGGCCAAAGATCTCTTCAGCAAGTAGCACAAAAGCCTTTGCTCTCCTGGAAGGGAGGCTGATCAGAGAGGATACATTTCTAAACAATTCCACTGTGAGGAAGAGATAGGGGGCCTTATCGGATCACAGTCCGAGGCCGTATGGCTTGGACAGAGGGCCAGCGATGCTCCTTCCGGCCACTCCATGCCCGTTACATTTCCTGTGTCCTCCACTTCATTCCCTCTGAAATATCTCTGCCCTCGTTGACTTCCTGTCTCTTGGTCCTGATTCCCAAATCGTGGTCCCACAATTCTGCCTCTTGTCACGCATTACATTCGTTCTGGAGCCCTGTGCTTCCTTATGCATCCAGGCTGCTGTACCGATAGAGTCCTATCAGTGTTCGACTTAGATGGCCACTTCCAGCTCTTCTAGGCCACGGAGGATGGGATCTGGGCACCATCATTTGGGCAACCACCCAGATGGACTTTACTTAGGCCTTTCCATCAAAACCTAGAGATGGTTCCTAAAGAAAGCCCAACACACACACACAGACACACACACACAGACACACACACACACACACACACGGGAGGAAACCCCAGGAGACATTCCCAACCAGCCTTGTGGAGACTTCCCTATCCATCACCCGTATCCAAATGAAATGTTTCTGTGAGTGACTTTGCCCCTCACTCCACACACCTTCCATCTGTCCTGCAGCCTCAGGATTCTCTACAGTGGCCTCAACTTTGCCTTGACTCAAGTTTGAGAACTTCCAATTCTCCCTCCACTGCGGCCTTTGAACTTAAAGCTCTCCTCTAGACCCACATTTCCCTAACAAGGGCTTTCCCTTGCTCTCTGGGTCTGTGATGCTCAGAATTAACTGCAGGAAAAAGATCTTCCCTGCATATGGCACAAAAGCAATTGTTCCCCCGGAAGGGTGCAGACCAGAGTGGATACTTTTGTAAAGAATTCCAGTGTGGATGAAGGAACTTTATCGAAAGCAGAATGGGGCCATGATGCTGATGCAGAGGGCAAAGGTTTCTCTCTCACCCCCTGGAAACCTCTCTTGTTCCCACCCTTCCCCTTCCTGCTCGCTCTCCCATTCCTTCCAATCTCCTTCCCACTCCCTCCTTTCTTCCCACACCACTCCAGATTTGAGGACATCTTATGCTTCTGCTGTGCTCTCTAGTGCAAGCAAATGTGCACACACCCACTCACACACACAGCGCTCTTCTCACCCATAGCTGTTGCACACTCAACTGTGACCTCTGGTAGGGACACTGCCATAATTGCCCACATTCAGACTCTGATCTAGGGAACAGCTTTGCCTTGCTGGTCTGGGAACAAGCAGCCCCTGTCTTGGGACAACATGTGCTAGATACTTACTGACCAAAGAATTATGCTTCCACTAAACTCTGCAGATCCTAGATTCTGCTCTGGGACAAGGGTGCACCCTCTCCCTTTTACTGCCCCCAACACGAAGCCCAGACTCCCAAGGAACAGAAGCTGGGCACGGAACAAAGTCAGGCACTTGGATTGGCGGTGCAACTGGAGAGCCACCTTCTCATAAGGTGTTTGGGTATTCCCGAAATGAATCTGGGCTAGCCAAATGAACACCGGGCAGCGCACTGGACAGACTGTGGGACAGGCAGATAGAGCGAGGCGGGTGGGGAGAGGCAGGGAGTAGGAGAGGGAGGAGGGGGATAGGAGGAGGTTTAGAAGATGGGGTGGGAGAGGGAGCGAGAGAATACTGTCTCTGCTGCTTTAGAGGCCTAGGCCCAAGGGATGAGGCTGAAGCCCCCTGTTCTCTCCTGGCCTTCGGGACACTGCTGGAAGGAGGACATTTGGTGGAGAGTGCCACTCTCCACCCCATAAGATGTAACTGGAAACAGCAGAACATCAACACGCATGAAGGGATTTAATGGGGTGGGGCTTTATGATAAGGAACACTTCCTTTTCATATGTAATTAACAATTCAGTGAAATTTCAGACATACAGTAAGCACTTCTTGATATGAATCAAAACCACAGTGGGAGGATCTCTTAAATGTGACCCACCATTCCCACACCCTGAAGAACTCTGGTACCCTTCAAAGGAGGTATGTGAGCATAGCTGTTGTTTTCCAAGAGGCTCCAGGGCAGAGAGAAAAAAAAAACATCCATGCTGGACAGGATTATCAGTCTCACCCTGCACCTGCTGCCCAGGGAGCAAGTTGTCTGGCTGTCCAGATGAACCCCTGATTCATTTCTCCGAGAAACCAAAGATGGGCGTACGAGTCTGCTTTGTAGAGTGCTATTAAAAAAGCTACCAGAGACAAGATGATTAGAATGACAGAAATTTATTTTCCAGTGGTCCTTTAGACTAGCAAGTCCAACATCAAAATGTCTCCCAGTTTGGCTTCTGCAGAGGCCTTCAAGCTCATCCTTCTTCTCACCAAGTCGTCACATGGCATCTCCATCAGATATTCTCGCATGCACTGAGCAAGTCCTCTAGTGTCTCTTCACGTAAGGACATCAATCCTCCTCAGTCAGCTTCCCGCCTATGGCTAACTTTCACCTCACACTCCACACTAAAGTCTCCAAACCCTGTCAGCTCTCCTCAGCAAAGAAATTGTGACAGGGTGCAGTTCAGTCTACGGCAGATAGAAAAGTGTCCTGTGTCTCACATTGGGGTTCTGGTGTTACTGATTCCATGCTGTCAAAGGACAGACACGGGTGCACTACCTTGAGACAGTGACAGATACAAAAAAGCCTCTCATCCTGCCCAAGCTGCCAACTGCCACATTCCAGTGTTAGAAATGGAGTGGGCCCACAGCCCTACCCACAGGTGTCAGTCCCTCAAGCAGCACTGCGGATGGCAGGACCTCCCAACCCGGCAGGCCCTCGGCACATCCTAAGGAAACTCATAGGACAAAAGTTTGGCATGAGCCCTTAGCTGAGGACTGAGCCCTGGCTCCTGGGGACACCTCATTCAGAAGCTGCAACATAAAGGGCTCAGGGGCTGTGCCTGAGACTGTTCTCCTGTGTCGTTCTGCCGCCTGGTGGTAGCTCCGGATGACAACAAGTGCAGCCAAGCAAACCAGCAGCTTCACTGTGGATGCAGGACCAAAAGGTGGGCCTTTCTCCTTATGTGCGTGGAGGTCTTGGCAGGAGCCTATACTCATGGTTTCCGTTTCGTTACATGAATGTGGATGGTGTGAAATGATACATAGTTCTGAGGCCTTCATTTCTATTCCTCACCATTGAGGTCAGCATTTAGCCCACTTTTATTTGTTAACACTCAAACACAACATGTGAGCACGGTATTGCATTCACATAACTAGGCATGAATACAATGAGAAGCCTATGGGTCCGCATGCCACTTACTCCACGTTCCCACGGACTACCGTGAGGGGAACCGCTCTTGGACGACATGGGCAGGGAAAGGGACGGTGAGGACAATGAACCCTTGGGTGGGGGTGTGCTGGTTCTGACCAGTGGGAAAAAGATATCTGTCGATTCCTAAAGTTCTCCTGGGGTGCTTGGGTAAATCGTGCAAAGGCACACTTGGAAACTCGGGGCCTTTTCCCTCTAATTTAAACAGGGAGCACTGACACCCTGCTCCTCGGGGCACCGCAGGAGTGGCACGGGTGCTTGCACACCTCCAGGGGGAGCTAATCATCACCATAGGCACCAGAGATGACCTGTCTGGAGAGAAAGTTTGTCTGGCAAATTTCACCTACAGTGTCAGCTCCATGGTAAGACCCCCACTCCAGTCCCCTCCCCTAATTTCTCCTTCCCTCTCGGTCCCCCTAGATGCCCGTGGACAGTGTAGAATAGAGCTGATGGCTGAAGGCCAACGGTAGCAATTGCATTACACATCACACGTACATATGTATATGTAGACCCAGCACATGAATTCAAAAGCCAAACACGGCATCCTCCTCCATTTACGCCCTACAAGGGCTACAAGGCTACAAAGCTCCAGGGCACTTCAGTCGCCATGCCTTCCTCCCATCATCATCCTAAACAGGTTTCACCTACAAGCTTTCACAATCAATGTGCGAAGACCAAGGGAGAGCTCTGCGATGACAGTGTCTGCTTGAAGCAGAGTATAAAAAACATCCCGGCCGAGTGATACTAAAGGATTTCCCAGGACTTTGGATAGAACAACAGACCAGACTGGCACACACTGGGACCAGGAGAGCACACTAGAGGCATGGGATCAAATACTGTTGCCCCGATGAGACGTGGCTAAGATATCAGCATGATTTCCTCTCACAGTGAAGCCCTTAGAGCTTCTCTGCTTGGGAAGCAGAAACGTCTCTTGCGTTTCCTGTGGGAAGGGGGGCAGAGAAGAGATGAAGAGCAGAGAAAGAGGGGGAGACGAGGGGGCAGCAAGTGAGGAGGGAGCAGAGGAAAGGAGGAGGCAGGAAGGGAGAGACAGAATGGAAGGGAGGCAGGAAGACTGGAGAGGTGGGAGTGAGAGACCCAGGAAGACAGGAGAGGTCCCATATCAGTAATGTATCCTCTGGTTGGGCTGAATGTACTGGATTGAAGCAGGGAGGAGCGGCGGACAGGAGCAGAGTGGGCAGGCACTGGGAAGGGGCGTGCTTAGCATCACCTTCTGCACAGTGCGGAATTAGGCAGATCTCTGCAAAGAGTCCTAGGAGTCACTCTGCCTGGAAGGCACTCTCTTGGAAGCATGCTCTTCATCGACTTCTTTCCACCTCCTGGCCCTCGCCCGGTGAGTCTCATTTTCCTGTGGTCTGGAACACCCTCCAGGGGCACTGGGGTTCGGTGGGGGCAGGTCTCCCCACTTCTCCATCCTCAGCACCTCAACCGGAGGCGGACGCACACGGCAGGAGCCGCATGGGGTAATGGACAGCAGCCCCGTGGGACTGCTAGGATGAGGCCTTAACTCTCTTTTTCAGACTGAGAGGAGCCCACAGTACTCCCAGCTAACTGAGGTCTTTGCTGACACCATGGCGAACTTACCCAGTGAACCAACAGGAAGCAGGGAGCCTGCTCCTCCAAGGACTTGGAAGGGCCGGTTCCAGAGGGTGCTGGCACGTGTGGCCAACTTCTTCAGGTGAGAGGCCTCTGAGCCTGGCCCTGCCTCTCTCACCTCTCACAGCAAGCAGGACTGCCTCCCATCCTCTCACCCAGAGAGCACAGGAGCCCTTGCCTCAGATCCCCCGGGGGCTTCTAAGGAGCCGCTTGTCTCTGTTTCCTTCTTAGGAGGGGTCGCCGGACATTCCGACGCTGAGATCACCGGAGTCCTGGACAGGGGCCTGGACAGTAACCAAGGCCTTCTGCTGCTGGGGTCCCTGCTCTCCCAAGAATCTTGTTCAGGGAGCATGAAATAAATGACGGTCTGCGTCACTATTTCGGCTTCCTGATCTTTCCTTCATAGTCCATACTGACACCTAAGTCAGAGCCATGGTTGAGTTGTCAGATTGGTTGATGGGGTTGGACTTGTGAGTGGCAGGAACTAGTATCTTCCTTAGTCCCGGAAGGCAGGCCGCCGATCCATCTTCATGATGCAATAGTGCTTGCTGCTTGGTGGTGGTAGTGGCGGCCATAGTGGGAGGTGGGGGGGGGAGGGGGTTCTTGTTCAGTCGACAGTAAATTTCCCACAGCTCTCAGCTCTGACCCCAAGGGGCACTTGCATGCACCCATGAACCCCAAGGAGCGAAGAGCATGTCTGTCTGTCCCCTTGTGCTGCAAACCATCCCCATATAGATAACGCCTTGGCCTCCTTTATGAGTGGGTAGCAGGGGAGTCGATGGGAGACGGTTACATGGAGGAGGGCGCAGCATGGGGGAAGGTGCACGTAGAAGACTCTAGGCTCTAGACATCAGTGCTCACAGTTCCCAGACAACCCATGGCTCATCAAGACAGACCCCCGCCAAGAGACAACCTTCTGTCCAGGGACACATGGTTCTCCCTGTGTGGGCATTTCCTGCCTTTCCTTGGTGACCTTGAAAGGCAATGAAACATAGTTTCCTCCGGACAAGGCTCCAATGGGGGATGGAGCACGGCTAAACCTTTACTCTAACGTGGAGGAGGCCATGTTAGAAAATGCAACGGCTGATCTACAGGTATGACTCAGAGGTGCTCTTGTAGAGGACCTGGGTTCGATTCCCACCACCCATACCATGGCTCACAACTGAATATGACTCCAGCTCCAAGACATCTATGTGACTCGCACTTTTTCTACCTCTCTGGGCACCGGGAACACTCGTGGTGCACAGATGTGTGCAAAACAACCACGCACATAAATTAGCTA
This sequence comes from Cricetomys ansorgei, assembly GCA_026225945.1. Lineage (NCBI taxonomy): Eukaryota > Metazoa > Chordata > Mammalia > Rodentia > Nesomyidae > Cricetomys > Cricetomys ansorgei. The sequence continues at coordinate 710,003 of JAMJFZ010004311.1, read as the reverse complement.
TAAGAATTAAAAATAAGGAAGTTGTAACACCAGATTCCAGGGGCCGGGGAAATAACACCCTGGACTTCAGAAACAACAGGAAATTGGACTCCATGGGAGGGAGGGGCGGCTTCAAGATACTTGCTTTCTTTTCTGCCTAAATGGGGACCTAGGTCCCACACTGCCACCCAAAGTGTAGAAACGGGGTGACTATTGTCTCCACTTGTTCAGGGGAGGGCAGCACTCCATCAGAGCCTCTCCTGCAGCCTCTCCCTCTTCCATCCCGCCACGTCTGGCTTGCTCTGTTTCTTCCCCATCTGGACGGAAGTGAGTCTCCTATAGCTGCTGACTTCTGTGACGACAGGGTTCCGGCACCTCTTCCAAGACATGTGAACTTAGGTGGGATGGGCTTGGCATTTGGAGCGAGGCAGCATTTTTAGGTGTAGGCAAGTGGATGGACAACATGCTTAGTACTTTTAACGGGGCAGCAGAGCTTGCCGAGGTATGTGTTAGGACTGTGGGCTATGGACAATGCATCTTCACAGTCACTTTGGAGAAAAAGTGAACGTAAGAACCAAAAACATATATACCATCTAACATGCGGCCTTCACCACTGACAGTGGGCTGCATGTGGAAAGAAAGTGTCTTGGTATCCCAGGGAAAGGGCTTAGACTGGCATCCACATATTCACCCCCAGGAGTCCTCCTCCAAAGAAAAACAGAACATTCCCACAAGGCCCACTCCAGTTCACCTCAGATTCCCATAGTATGGTCACCCTCACCCCACCAGCAGACACACCTCTCTGCTTGATGTATGCACAGAAGTGAAGGAATGAGGGGTTTTCGATGCAGTGCTCTCTGGACCCCACGTATCCCAGGGGAGGCCCCGAGAGCACTGGCACCAGATCCTATGGGGTTTGTGTGTGGAGGACAAGAGGTTTCCAAGTCACACCAGCACATACGGGAAACGTGACCTGTAAGGGCCAAACGTATTCGCAGGCCGGCTATGGCGCTCCTGATACCCACAGGAAGTTATCCTGAGTTAGCACAGGAAACGTGGGCCCTTCAAAGGCCATGTCATACAGGCCATCAAAATTGCAAGGGCTACACTTTCATCAGATCTCTCCCTACTCATAGAAAGCCCTGTGGCCCAACTACATTGGACGGGGGCCTCGGTCTGGCCATCAATCAAGCTCATCCTGGCTCTGCTCCAGGCTAAGCCACACTTCTCTCTCACTTCTGCCAACTGTTCCCACAACAGCACTAGAATCCTTTACAGCTGCTCACACGCAGGCATTTGGTTTTCTTTCTGAGTTCATGGAGCCTCGCTGTAAGCCTATCACTGTGCTCATCACACCCTGGAGACAACCTCTGCTTTGTGCCCTTGCCTCAGGGAACACCCATCTCTATTCTCAGGAAGGGACACTCACTCCTCTCCTGCCACTCCTTAGAAATGACGGATGAAAGGACCCAGAGAGCTTAGTGCACAGGCGCCCCAGTCCAAGGAGGTTACAACAGCTGTAGCCTTCGCTCTGGCTCACCTAAGAGCCAAGAGTGTCTGGTCCCAGTCACTTTTAGTCCCTCTCTTGTCTCAGCCACAACTAAAGGTCCTGTCTTCTGCACACGTGCTCTCACGCTCACACCATCCCTCCCGTGTCCTCTAACGCTAGCCTTGCGGATCCATGGGAGCATGGAGTCCTCCAGGTGTCTGCAATGCCCCAGCAGGGGGTCTCTGGCAGTTTTTGCTGCAGCTCTCAGCTGAGCCTGCAAAGAAGGCTGTGCCTCCCGGGGGCTCCCCTCCCAGGGTCCCAGGCCTCTCCTCCGGGCTCCCTCAATACCCAGGTCAAATGATCACCCCAGTCACCTCTGGCTGCCACAGCTACCTAAGTTGTTTACATCCAGAGCCCCCGAGCAGACTCTCAGAGGCAGAGCCTGGTGTATCTTCGGATCTCCAGTGCCCGGCACAGAGCCTCACACATGGTGGATGGTCACTAGGCATATGTTAAATAAATGAGTCCATGAGCGATGTGTCTAATTCAATTTTATTTTTCCTACATTCCAGAGCTCTAGGTGAATACAAGTAAACATCACCTGCTTGCCTGCATGTCAGATTCTGCCCACATTTGTGTTTTACCTCCTAGTATCTGGAGGGGGAAGTCACTGTGCTGCGGATTCCTCCAACGTCTCAAGGAGCTCCTGATTCCACTCTAGTGTATTCCGGGCAGAAACTATAACAGTCTCACAAATTTGTAGAAACAAACAAATCTCTCCTAAATAAGGAACAACGGAACAACGGGTGTATGTCAAGCATAACCGTAGATGCTCACGCCTGATCACTGGTGTAGAAAAGCGAGGCTTTGGAAAAGACTTTAGTACTCCTTTCCTCTCACTCTGATTCCACACTGTTCATCGTGAGTCGCTTTTGCTTCGTTTCATTTCCTGGGTCCTGGGATGGAACCCAGAGCCTTACACATGTGAGGGAAGTCTTCTACCACGTAGCGGCACCCTACGGTAGCGGCATTCATCACTCAGTCCTCATCCCTAGATCCCTGGCCACTGTTCATCAACGGGAAAGGGGTAGCTACAAAACCGACACGCCTTCGCCATGTGCAGAGTGAGCGCTAAGTCACCGGGAAGCACAGAGAAGTGGAGCGCAGTTCCACACTGCTACATGGTGTCTGTCCCTCCTGAGCCTGCCCTACCAGACCCTACCCTCTCCATACCTCAGAGCCCTAGGCTAGGGCCCACTGCTCCAGCACCCCTCTCACTACCCACAACAAGAGCAAGGAAGCCTCGGCATCGGCCATCCCTGGTGGCCATCAGCAGAAGCCGACTCTGGCCTCAGATTGTGACTGGCACCGGCACTGTTCCCAGTACCGACCATCACTCCTGCACGGCTCTAGACCTGGCCCTGGCCCTGGCCCTGGCCCTGGCCCTTGCATGGGCCCTGGCGCTGATGCTTGCTTCAGCCACGGCACAGGCCCTGGGACTGGAACTCGCACTAACACTGGCACGCACGGGTCACATCATCACCAGCAGCTGCTTCTCGGGGCCACCGCACAGCAGCGGGTATTTCCTCCTCCTCTTCTTTCAAGGCCTCATTTATGGCCACAGCAAGGCTCTGGGCCAGGTGTCCTTCCCTTGGGCCACAGGCTCCAGGACTTCCATCTGTCTTGTTTCCTTTGAGAGCCCCACAAGAACACCGAGAGCACGGGACTGCTGGCGGAAACCTACTCCTGCACCAGGTACTTGTGCTGCACACAAGCTCTGGTGATGGGCTCGGGTGACGGCTCCCCAAGGACGGGATGCTTTTTAGGCGAACACACCTCCAACACCCTCCACACCTCCCCGAACACCTCCTCTGGGACACGGCTGGCCTGCACGACGACGATCAAGTCCGGGGCACTCAGCGGAAGCCCAGTCTTTGGTGTGCCCTGGTCGCCTGTCAGGCCCCAAAGGCAGGGCAGGACGGATTTTTTTTTTTTTCCTGTTCGGGACATAGGAGTGCTCTGGAGGGCCAAGTTCCTTCACCTAGACCCAAAGACTAACTCGGGGCGGTCAGAGGCTCCTTGAAAATCTCGGGGAAGAAGCTCCCGCACCTTTAGGACGACACACTTCAGCTCGTCTGCCCTTCTGATCCACACAGTCTTCGCGTTCTGAACCAGCAGGTACTGCGCCAGCAGCTCAGCTACTTTCTAGCTCCCGGGGCCTCTGGGCATGCGCGCCAGGGGCTGTGGGGCCCGCGGGGCGCTCTGCGGGGGAACCCCTAGGGACGCGCGGGGTCCACAAGGAGCTGGCAGGAGCACCTGGGCGGGGGCTACGTGCCTCGGAAGAAGTGCTCTCGGGGCTCCGGGGAGCACTGAGCGGCCCCGCTGCAGGCGCCCCGCGGGGTTTCCTGGGCAAGGAGGAGAGAAGAAGGAGGCCGGGGGCCTCTGAGACCCGCAGGCCCCGGCTGCCACCTCTACCGCGGACGTTCTCACCTGCGGCTTTGGCTGGCCCGGGAAGCAGGAACTCGGGGAGGAGATGCGCGTCCACGGGCATTCGGCGGCCGGCCCGAGCGCCGGCTGCGCGGCCGCGAGGCCCGTGACGTCGCCGCGGCCGCTGCGGCGGCCGCCGAGAACGCCCGCAGCCCCTGGGTCCGGAGTCCCAGGCCGCGGCCCTCAGACCCCGGGGACCAGGAAGCGGGCAGGGGAGGGGGCGCAGCCTCCGCCGCCCAGCTCTGCCGCGAGCTGTGGGAACGCGCGGGCGCCGCCCCGCACTGCCTCTGCCGGCCGGGGACGGTACTGCAGACTGGGGCCGGAAGGATGCGGGGGCGCCGCGCCCAGAGGTGGGGGCCGCCCGCCGATGCCAGCCTCGGAAGAGCCCAGAAGCCTCGGGACCGCTCTCCGAGCAACACCTTCCTCCCCATTGGCTGTTACTGGGAAGACTCGGTCGTTGGAGATCATCCGTGGCCCCCTCCCCTCCCCCTTGAGGAGGAGGCTCCCCGGGAGACAGAGGCCTCTGCCCCTGAGAGGAGGACTTTCTCCACGGGCAGGCCCTCTTGCTCCCCCCTCTGCAGGCGCCCCGCTTGGGATGCCTTCGCTCATCAGTGCCTGGCCCAGAGAGGGCACTCAGTGGCTGCTCTTTCTGTAGGTCTCAGGATTGCTTCCCACAGCATTACCCACATTGCCCTTTCCCGTGGCCCTGCATGGCACAGAGAAGGAGGGCTGGGGGGTGAGCACCTTCCCCGGAGATCTGCTGGTGTCTTACCTTTCCCTGCTTTGGACCAGTGAAGTCGGGGGGGGGGGGGACGGGGGGTGATAGCAGGCCCTGTTTGAGTGTTGTGACTCCACTAGAGGGTCCAGAGAGGCCTTCATGATAACCTAGCTTTCCCTTGTTAATGGCACCTTCGCTTACTTAGTTCTTTGCCTCAGACCTCACGGGAACCTGGTTGTTCCCCCACAAAGTGCTCTCTCTCCCCTCATGCCTCTCATCTGATATTCAATAAACCTAGGGCCAGGAGGTCAACTCCTTGGAGTTCCAGGAGGAACCAGAAGAGGCCTCCGCCCTGGCAAGCGCCCCTGTGTGTTGCATCACGTCCCGCAGGTTAGAATTCCATCTTCCGCCCTGCCCTTTCTAGCCAGTAACCATGCAGCCTCTTTGCCTTAACGTCTATGGCAGGCTCTGTATCCCAGTCCAGTGGTTCCTAAATTTCCACATAATTTGGATGGCTTCTGTCATGCACGTTTCTCCCACCTGCAGACATTTTCTGGTGGCTCCTCCTGTTTTTACTATCTGAGTAAAATTGTTCCTCCTCAGTAATTCTGTTTTCAAATCTTTGGAAAAGATCTTGTCCTCTGTATGAACATCATGGCCACGATGTGCCCACATCAAGACATGCTTGGCTTGGTTTGCACAAGAATTGCCTGCTGTGTAGAGCTCAGTACAAGGACGGTTGACATCTGGGGAATGTGGAGGGTTCTCAACCAGAAAACACGTACATTCTTGCATTGATTCTGGCTTCTATTCACACCACTTCAGTTATCTTTATAACTTGCTTCTATGCCTACTGCATATTTCTGATGTTTGTCAGTGCCCTTTTTGTTTCACTGTTGCTCCGAGTTGGATGTTTCCCCCTTGTATGTCCTAGTTATGTTTGAAATGCCGGAAGCCCAGCTGTCTCATACATTTGATCTGCTATAAAGCCACCTTAACAACAACTGTCCTTAGTTGGAATTCGCTTTCAATAAGTATTCATTGCATGCTGCCGTTATTGTGCTCACTTGCGTGGTTCTTTTCACACTGACTAGGACCTGGTACCATAGGAGCTAATGTTACATGAAATTTCCTTTCTGTTGCTAGATTTTACTGGGAGGGACTCAGTGCCTTTGAACTAAGTACAGTATGTACTGGGGTTTTCGGTGTGCATTGAGGTAGTTATCTGTTTATTGTTGGTCCGGGTCCAAATCAGTGTTCCCTTGCCCTGCCTGGTGGCAGAAAAGCTGACACCTGTTCATCTTTCTCAGTGCCAGGCGAGCTAGTGCTGGCCATGGCAGCCATCACACTCTGGAGTGGCCCTGCAAGTCCCAGCAGGAAAACGCTTCCCTTCCATCCCGGGGTCCAGGTTATGGTGCTCACTGCGTGGGGCGGGGTGGGGGTGGGGGTCAGAGGCCAGTGCAGAGAAACTGCAGCTGCCCCTCAGGCCCTGATGTTCCTCCCAAGGCTGCCCCTGGGCAGCTCTCCCCTTCCATGGGCCATGCACAACTCTGCAATTGAGATCTCTTCTGTAGAGCCACACAGACCCTTACTCTCTGGCAAGTTTCTCCATCCCTGAGAGACAGGATCTTTCCCATCCATGCTGTCTCCTGAGAGGTCTGGTTGCAGCCAGGGGGGGGAGGTGCCTTCATCTTACTCCCTCACCCTCTGTCCTTTCTCAGCCTGCAGGTAGGAACTGCACTTTCACACCAATAACTTTTGAACTCTTAAAAGTACTCTTCTGCTCTCTTTACTGCTCAGGCAATCTTTGTACTTGCTGTGCTGAGTCCAAATAACAGCATTGTTTCTGGCTCTGGATTGGACCCTCGCCCACAAGATACTTATCAACAGAGATACTGTCAATTAAACAAAACCCTGTAGAGATTTATTTGGATGCGTATTTTAAATTCCACGCAAAGGAGTTTCGTTACCAATGATTCCCATAGTTTCTCTCGGCAGATGGCTTTTAACTGTTAAAAACAAGAAAGAAAGAAAAGAAGAAGAAAGCAAGCCCGAGGGAACATGCTGGAACCTTTGGCCACTTGCTGTCATTATAATTCTGCCAGAGGTACACAGCCTTCTCTGCACTGGCCACGAGTTGCAGGCAGTTGGACACTTGACGGGTTCCACCTGTGGTTAGGCGGCGACCTGTTTCCCCGGAGCCCTGCAGCCTCCACCGTGAACCTTGTGCCTGCTCTTCTCTGATGCCCCCAGAGAGAGCCAGCCACCACCACAGAAGGATGTCTACCACTTACCTCTGTCCACAACCAGAGGAGGGTGGGCTCTGCATTCTGAGAAAAGGCAAAAGGCCAAGGCCAGAATGCTTTCCAGTGCAGAAGAGGCGCTGGCACACAAGGCCCCAGGCTGATGAGAGCATGAAGTTAGGCACGCTCGTGGGGTAGGGGGATGGATGGATCCACAGGTCTGTCCTGCTCTCGGCATGGCTTTATATGCTGTGGCTGAGTCTCAGGCACTCCAACCCTACACCACGGCCACATATGCCCATGTCAGCCTGATCTAGAAAGATAAAGAAATTAGGGTAAAAAGCATGTCCACATCCTCCCTGAATCAGGAATTCAAAGGGGCGATAATTATTTTCGTATGTCTTCAAACCCAGCGAGAAATGCTGATGGAAACACAGAGACAGATGGGACCCAACATATTGGCCAGGACAATTAAATGGATGGCCATCAATGCGGTAAAAGACTGGAAATGGTTCGCAATATTTACTGAAAATTTCAGCGTATACTGGCGCCAAAAGTGTTCACTTGTAGATGCGCATCCTGTGCTCCGGTGGCCAGATAAAACACAGGCTGCCCAGGCAGATTTGACTTTCAGAGCAACAGCAAAGACTTTTTAGTGTCTCCTTTTCCTTTGTGGAGAAGCAAACTTGCAGGAAGGCAACTTTCACAATCGTGAATAACTGTCGTTTAGGTGGAAATTGAAGTTAGCTAGACGTCCTGTGTTGTTTGCACAGCGTGGAACCCTCCCTAACCCCGGAGAGACAGCCCCACAGATCAGAGATGTGAAGGAGAATTGCTGTTGCCACATTATATGTTATAACTAGTAAAATGGAAATGCTAAAAATGCTAAGAATGATTTAAACTCTACGCTGTGACCCAATGACACGTCCAGATTAAAAGATCAACGCACGTCCATCCATCTATCTATCCATCTGTGTGTGTTGACATGAAAAAATGTGTTCTTTGGTTACAAATGGAAGGCTGGTCATGGTGGCAGCCATGTAATCCCAGCAAATGAGAGGGGCTGGCAGGGGAATCAGGAGTTCAAAGCCAGCATCTTTTACATAGTGATTTCCAGGCAGGCATGGGCTAGTTGTGACCCTGTGTCACAGAAAATGTCCTACAGAAATATTCAGAATTTATGCATCTAGTAAAACCAAGCAAAATCAAATGGTACATTGAAGTGGGTAAAGGTGCACTAGTGTAAGTGCGTTAAAGGAGGTCTAAAGAGACACACACTGACCTCTTCCTTAGGGTGCTCAACTTCCTTTGAAGTGGTACTTTAATTTGGGGGTTTAGAACATGCACTGTTTTTTTTTTTAATACAATTTCAATTAGCATCTTGGTGCCAGTATTACTTAAAGTTATCAAATACACGTCTGGGATTTGTGAACCTTGTTTATATATTTATCTTATTTTGATGCAACATAATGAATCCTAGTCTAGGTACCTTGTCTCTGGGGAATGGGACCGGCTCTGACACCTGGAACTCCCTGAGTAGCCCAGGATGGTCTCTAGTAGGTCCTCTAGCCACTGCCTACCCAGTTCTTGGGGTTGGGTTGCAGGCCTGTACACACACACACACATACACACACACACACACACACACACACACACACACACACACACACACACACACACATCTGGCTCCAATGATCATATCTTTAGAGCGTTCATATTAAGACAAGTTCATTTCCTAACTTTTCCCTTCCAAAACAACACGACAGTGGGTTTATGTGCGTCACTCTCCCTTCCACAAGAAAATCTTCAATTGATAAGTTCTCCCCTTCCCTTCAGGGAAGCTCCAAATATCTAGGGTTGCTACCCAACGTGTTGTCCAAAGGTGATGGAATAGTATGGCATGAATAAGCCCTCACTTAAAATAAACATTATCAGCAGAATTCTAAGTCTCTATATTTAGCAATTAAAAGAGACTCTTGGATTGGATGTTAAGAACATGTGGTTACCGTATGCAAAGGCTTAGGTTCAACTAACACCATCAAAATAGGAAGAATAAAAAAGACAAGAAAAAAATCAAGAAACGCAGAGTATTGAGAATTCGGGTGGGTACATAAAATCAAAAATGAAGCCGGAATACAAATTTGTGTGAGGGTACATTTGGACTGAGATGATTCGAGTTCAAGTGTCAGTTACTTACTCTAAAATGCAGAGATCCAGATGGTAAGTCTAGAGATAGCAGCTGATTATTGCAAAATGCACTGGACCTTGTGGCCAGAGCACAGATCAGAATAGAGATAACTTCAATGACTTCCAGAAAGTGCCCGGTGTTCCATTCTAATCAACACCCACTGCTTTCCCCAGGCACGGTTGCCTTTCTTCTTTGTGTCAGAATTGCTAAGTTTTGCCCATTCTGTACCTATTTACTTATTAAACCATCAGATGTTCTTTTCACTTGACTTCTTTTTCTTAGTAGAATGATTCTAAGTCCCATCAGTGTCATGTATCGTTGTAATTTTTCCCTGTGGCTGACTGGTATGCCACTTACAGATGAGTCTCTCAGCCCTACTGAAGATGGGCTATTCCGGCCAGCAGCCAGGTCTGTGCTTCCCTGTCTCAGGAGATGTGCATCAAAGTCAAGACGATACACATACTAGATCGAACACTAGCCTAAGTAATGCAATATATACAGCTCACCCAGACATACTCAACATGAGGTGAGTCCTTGAAAATAGAGAGAGTAGGGGAAACGCTTGGAAAATATTTGAGACAGGGAACCCTGGGAGATACTTGAATGGTACTGAAGGAAGTGTCAGTTTCTCACAGCCCATTGGAGTCCTGGGGAAAGGAGGAAGAAAGGCCTGATTAGCAGGTTGGGAGTGAAGTTGCTAAGAAAGAGTTTGGCAAGGTGGGATAGCAGGCATGAGTTGCCTAGGCGGTGGGGCAAACCCGCCAGCTCCTGTTGGAACCTCCTGTTTCTTGGATTCCTTTCACAGATTAGGAGATGCAGCTTCCATGATGTATAAGCATTGATTAGCAGAGGGCCAGCCCTAAGCAGTAGCTTCTCCCTGGGTGGTCCAGCGGACAAGATGGGAGTGAGTATGCCACGTGAGGTGTGGTTTAGTGTGTGTGATGTGGAGAAGAGGGGAGATGAAGCTCGTGCCCCAGGAGCCTAGAATATGGGTATTGTCTGAGCCACAGTCATCCCTTTGGGATACAAGGATGGGCTGGCTGTGGCTGTATAGGCTTTGAAGGCCATTACATTTCTAAGGACAAATCTAGGACCTCATCAAGGCCAGAAAGTCAATCATCAAAGCTAATATGAGGATAAGACACGGGAGGACTACAACGGTAGAACCACATAATTTCTTGTGCAGCCTGGCGGCTGTGCAGCCTGATAATGCAACATTCTTGGCCTCTGGTAGTGTAAAGGAGTAGCTCTACACTGACAACCGGGATGCTGGGGATGCAGTATTGTCTGGGTGTGTGGTAGTTAGGCTGCTGTGGTGGCTCAACAAAGAAGAAAAGGAAGCATTTTTCATAGGTGGAATACCTTCCAGACCTTATGAGAGGGAACCATGTGTGGTAGTTAGGCTGCTGTGGTGGCTCAACAAAGAAGAAAAGGAAGCATTTTTCATAGGTGGAATACCTTCCAGACCTTATGAGAGGGAACCAATATCCTGGCAAACACCATACTGGACAGTGGAACCCTGAGTGTCCCAGCTCAGGTATTTTTATTGATACAGAACTCCTCAGATGTTCTGCTGACAGCACATGCAGATCATTAGCAGTTGACTATCCCCCATATAAATCCAACACCTGCAAACAACACAAAACGCCAAAACCTAGGGGACCCCTCACCCAACAGTGCATAAAACAATTATTTTACACATAACTAAAAATAAACTTCTACAGCATAGTTGGGCTAGCAATTTAGTCAGGAAAAACATGCTCTAGATACAAGCCATAAGTCCTGAGCACAACAAAGCCAGTGCTAGCTGAGAAACATCCACAGGAATAGTTTCAAGATTTTAGAGGGTGCTCTGAATGTTGGGTGTCTACTTATAGCGATAGGGGCCTTCTATGTTCTAGGGCTCTGAGAAGCAGCCCAGACTTAGTACTGTGGGACGTGAATAAGTAGCATCAGGTATGCTATTATAAATTATTGGGGTCAGGGCCACCTGGGGGTCTTTCCTACCTTTCTGCAAAGACATGCATTATGTTAGACATTGATCTATGTTCACGGATCTCTATTTCTCGGAAAGAAGGACTTGACACCAGTGAACCTTTAAACCCTGCATAACTGGGGAACATTTAAGAATAGTAGGCACTGCTTTCTATAAAAAACATTGCCAGGTGTTTTCCTGTTCCATCTGTGGTCAGGTAGTCCAAGCATACTAAGTGTGCTGGGTACATGTGCTCTTCTTTGGGGGTTGGGCTAGGAGTGAAAAACAATACAAACTTGACTAGAGGAATCCTAATATGGTGGGCACCAGCAAAATTCCGGGTCATGGAGCCCCACAGTGCCTCTACTGGAGGCTCAAGTTTCCCAAATGTAAGAAATCCCACTGAGGTTCATTTGGCTTGCCCAGAATCTTTTTGTATTCAATAGAACTCACTTTTTGAGTCGGGACATCAATGCCAGACTTTATCAACAGCCACTTTAAGGGGTCTATGATCATCGTGGAACTCCACAGAGTAGTGCTAGTGATGGTGTACACCGGAGTATTCTATGACTTTTGTGTTGCAGTTAAACAGTGCCTTACAGAAGTATATCAGAGGAAAGCCTTGCTTTGCCTCATAGTATCAGAGAGTTCAGGGGATCATGGACAGCTCTGTGTTTCCCAGTAAATAGCAGCATCATGACAGCAGGATTACGAGGCAGAGGAACACATACCTCATAGCAGACAAGAAGTAGAGACAATATGAAAGAAAGTGGGGGGCAAGGATAATGTCTCTCCAATAAACCACCCCAGTAACCTAGTTCGTTCAGCTAGACTGCTTCCAAAGTTTTCAGAACCTCTTCCATAGCAATACCAAGTGGGCACCAAACTCTCAATACAGGAGCCTTGCAGGAGGTGCGGGTGGTAATCATGTCTAATCAATAACAGGTATTGCTGTATACTCTTACGTACACGGCCTTTAATCACTTTGGTGCAAAAAGGATCCCCTGTTTGAATTTGTATGGAGCCATAGAAATGCATGTAATCTGAGGGTATTTAAAAATTAAGGCCAAAAGTGTTGGGCATTATGAAGGAACCAATGGACCACTAAGGTTGCAAAGGCCAAGTGACCCTGGCTATCCACGGCCCTCTCCATTATGCACAGCTGGTATCATTGGGAAAGGCTGGGGAAGCTAGAATAGCGACGTGGTGGAAGACTACTTTGGAACTAATGTGCCCATGTTTGTCCCAGAAATTAGGACTTGTGGATCATGGAATAGCCCAAGCATCGATGGACTACAGTTCTGAAACAGGATTTCCTGGCATTAAAGAGGAAGGAATAGCCTAACTGCAAGATTTCTAGTGTCCGACGGTTTTTTCTGAGATCTGTGATGATCTGAGTTTCAAGACCTTTATACTCAGTTTTTCAGAAACCCTTTTGTCTAAAGGGGTTCCTTTGTGTTTGAGAGCAGCAAGCAGTTGAGTCTAAGATGGCCTTCTGGCTGGCCGACTAATACAATCCATCTAGGCAGTTCATCCTTTGTAGTGGTAGCAATAGTCTCAAGTTTGAGGACTGCTCTTAAGTTAGGTGCTTTGTCTCTGCAGCTTAGCAGGCTTGCCTAGGGCTCAAAGGTCATTTCTTTCCAGATGTGTGCCAAAGTAGCAGATTTCGTGGAACTATTGGAGTTTTGCACAACTGCAGTCTGTGTTCTTCAAACCAGACGCAGCTACCATGGACCCATTAAGTGACACAGTGATCTGCTCAGAAGCCCATAAAACCTAAAAGGAGGAGGGGAAATTGGATGCTTGTCTGGGGAATATCGTACTCTAGAAGAACCATTGCTAAATGTCAGAAGGGGCAGTAACCAGGTCACTAACCAAGAGACCACATGAAATACAATCTGATCGATTTTAACAAGTGGGCCAACGATTGTTCTAAATTACTGCTGAAGATGAATAATAGCCTCTCAGACCCCTTATGATTCACTGACAGAACAGAATATTTAATTAACATTCCACTTTTGAATTGAGACAATCATGGATTCAATCTCTTTCCATTTTTAAAATAAACTTTATTGTAGAAAATACTTGCAAATAAAAAAAAACTACACACCAGTCCTGAGGTCTGCACAACTTAATGAACTTGGGTACAATTAGAACTTAGCATCCTAAATGGAAGTTGTGAAGCACACATGAAGTTTTACACTTTCAGTATCAAAGATATTTTATCCACTTGTTCCCAAAAATTCATGTGTGCTTATTAGTTTTATGTCAACTCGACACAAGCTAGAAGTCAGTTTCGAAGAGGAAACCTCAATTCAGAAAATGCCCCCATTGGTTTGGCCTGTGGTGCCTTTCCTTGATAGATGGTTGACGTGGGAGTGCCCAGCTCATTCTGGACAGTGCCACCTCTGGGCAGGTGGTCCTGGGTGGTCCAGGGCGGCAGGCTGAGCAAGCCATGCAGAGCAAGCCAGTAAGCAGCGTCCTTCAATGGCCTCTGCATCAGCTCCAGCCTCCAGGTTCCTGGCCTGCTTGAGTTCATGTCCCAACTTCTTTGATGATGGACTGAGCGTGGAATGGAAGTGAAATAAACCTTTCCTCCCCAAGTTGCTTACGGTCATGGTGTTTTCTCACAGCAATAGACTGCGACATTACGACAGAATTAGGATAATAATAGAACGATAATTACCTGTGTATCTTCTTTCATATCTCGGGTCTATTACCAGCATTCACTCCTTCCTCGTCCCCTTACATTAAGCCTTTCTTGTTCTCTTTTCTTCATGTGTTACCGTACTTGTACATGTATGCTGTCCTACCACAAGCTTTATTTTCTCTCCAGGTTTTAAGCCGTTTGAAAGGGATGTATATTCTTATGGTATAGAATGTAAAAATTTGTCATATGTATACACTTTATGATGCTCAAATCACAGAAAAACTAACATTTCTGTCTCCGTAAACACTGAACTTTTGTATTGTGGGAACCTATAAACTTTGCTCTTGCAGTTGTCTGTAAACGATGAACTGCATTCACACCCAGTGTGTGGTTGAGAGGTAAAGCTGAGTTTTCCTAATCAACTGTATCTAAGCACCAGTTGTCTAGCCTCCCCCATCGCCCTCTAATCCTTGCTCTGGAATCATAGCTTTGTGGGTGAGTGCGATATAAAACTGTCAATATACATCCAATGGAGAAACCAAAGAAGAAATCAAACTGACTGTGTCAGATGATGCATTCAACGTATCTGATGAAACTCACATACAAGTAGCATTGTACAGACTGAGCATGTTGCCTTTAGGAATACATACATATATATGTATGTGTGTATGCATATATATATATATATATACATACACACACATACGTATATATATATATATATATATTCCTAGATACACATATATTCCTAAAATTTGAAAGAAAATAAGGGAGGGTTTATGGGAGTATTTGGAGGGAGGAAAAGTAAAGAGGAAATTATGTAATTATATTATAATAGGAAAAAAGTAATTAGAACACTCAGCATGTGTATATGAATCAAAACACTCAATATCGCTGGAGTGGGAGCTCAGTGGTGAACAGCACTGGCTGTTCCACAGAACTCAGGTTCAATTTTCAGCACACACATGGTGCTTGCAGCCTTCCATAACTGCAGTCCCAGGGGATCAACACCTTCTTCTGTCCTCCACAGACACGGCATGCAAGTGATACCCAGACATACATTCAGGCAAAATACTCACACACATAAAAAATGAATAGAAATCTAAAAAAAAATCCAGAAAAACACTCTGCAACTGAGGCACTTCTCTCAACCTGGTGTCTCAACCTGGTGTCTCCAGAAAGCGAGAGAAATTATCTCACGTAAAATGTCAAAAACCATACTCTGTCAAAATTAAAAACATCTTCCAGAGACCCTGTTAGGACAATGAAATTAAGCCACATGGGAAGAAGATATTTGCAGAGCATATATTTGATAACGTAATTGCACTTAAAATATGTTCAGAACTCCCATGACTCAAGCGTAAGAAAGCTTGCGATCCATCAGAAAAAAAGAGTGGGTGATTTATGTGTAGAGGCATGCTACCACGGAAGATTCATGGATTTTTAGGTATGTGTATGCCATGGTGCACATTATGTAAATGTCAGTTAACACAACGACACTCCAGGACGAGCAGGACCTGGAACTCCCTTACTAGGCTGATGGGGTGTCAAATGGTTCAACCACATAGAATGTTTATCAGTGTCTTAAAAATTAACCATACACCTACCACAGGAATCAGCCAGTCTCTTCCTAGGCATTTACCTAAAAGAAATGAAGGCATAAATCTTTATCGTCACTTCCACACAAATGCTCATAGCTGTTCCACTTGTAAACGCTAAAAAGCCAAAACAGCCTCCTACTGTTTTGCTCCAATTTCCCACTGTTTCCTTTGTTGCAAATTTGTCCAAAATCCACTTGGTCTTCTGCTGACATTGTCTAAACACAATTCACATAGAGGAGTTTCCCTAGAGTCCATGGAAGCTCTCATCGTGTTGGCCTCAAGAACAGGGTGCACATCTGAGACCGCTTGGGTCTCTCTGCATGTTGGTGGTGCGCCTGACCTCCGGAAATACGCTTTTATTTCAGAGACACCATAAAACAAGAAGTGTACACGTCTTCATATGGAGGTGGCTTTTACTCTGTCTCCTAAAGAGAGTTGACATGATTCAATATAAAAGCCAGTTCCGTTTTCATTTGCATCCGTTTGGATATTAATAAACATCGGCTATACTTGTGGTGTAATATAATTGTCAGGGTCGACAGTTCTGTAAAGCATCTTTCACACTCTACTGAGTTTGCGTTTCTGAATGTTTCTGTATTTATACTTTTTCTGGCTGTACAGGAATGTCTGTAAAATTGTACATTTTCCAAACGTCTGTAATGCTGACTTTTACTCAAGGGCACCACCATAATAAAAGTGTAGTGTCCAGTGCCTAACGGATAGCCCTGGAAACCTATATACATGTAACAGTGTATGAACTGAGCAGCTTATATTTAAGAATAGGTATGCATATGCATGTACATATACGCATGCAATACCAACTGGTGACAAAAAAGAGGTCATGGATTTTTAGGAGAGCAGGGAGGGACACAGGAAGGGTTTAGAGAGAGGAAAGTAAAGGGGAAGATCACGTAGTTATATTGATCTCAAAAATAAAATTTTAAAAGTGAAGTGCAGTAACAGAATTCCTCAGGATATATTGCAATGTAGCCTAGACATACTGAATGTGGTTTGAATAAGGATGGTCCCCACAGGCTCACGTATTTGAATGTTTAATTATCAGGGAGTGGCACTATTTGAGAAGGATTAGTTGGTGTGGCCTTCTTGGAGGAGGTGTGGCCTTCTTGGAGGAAGTATGTCACTGGAGTAGGGCTTTGGCCGTTTCCAAAAAGCCCCATGTGCAGTCTTCTTCCACCCCCTCTAGCATTCTCCTCCTCCTCCTCCTCCTCCTCCTCCTCCTTCTCCTTCTGTCTTACTCCCTTTCTCCTCCTCCTTTTCTCCCTCTCTCCCTTTCTCCTCCTCCTCCTTCTCTTTCTCTCTCCCTTTCTCCTCCTCCTCCTTCTCTCTCTCTGTCTGTCTCTGTCTCTCTGTCTCTGTCTCTGTCTCTCTGTCCCTCTCTCTCTGTCTCTCCCCCCTGCCTGCAGATCAGAATGTAGCTCCCAACTACTTCTCCAGCTCCATGTCTGTCTGCATGCTGCTATGCTCCCCGACATGCTGATAATGGACTAAACCTCTGAAACTGTAAGCAAGCCCCACGTCAGTGCTTTTTTTAAAAAATGAGATTCTTGGTCTCAGTGTTTCTTCACAGCAGTACAACAGTGACTAAGACACTGAGCCAACACTCGCTGAGTGGTTTAGATGCTATCTCCAAGGGTATTTTCAATGCACATCTTACCTACTACTGAGGGAAGGCACGGGCAGCAGTGAAACCCTCGAGGTCCTTTCGAACACCTACAAGTGGGTTTTATGCAAGTGTTTCCACCAACTACCCATGAACACGTTCTCAGTATTCTTTTCATTCTTAGAACAAGTATATGCTCTTCTTCAGTTATTTTTCTTTTATTTCTTTTTATGAAAATTTCCATTTATTCAACTTTATTTTGCATGAGCTGTTTTTACTTTATCTTTTATATTTAAGATTTATTTATGTATATGAGTGCTATATGTACACCTGCATGCCAGAAAAAGGCACCTGACCCCATTATAGATGGTTGTGAGCCACCATGTGGGTGCTGGGAATTGAACTCAGGACCTCTGAAAATGCAGTCAGTGTTTTTAACCACTTAGTCATCTCTCCAGTCTTTATGTTATTTCTTTGCGTGTGTGTGTCTATGTGTGTATAACACACAAGTGCAAGTCAGAGGACATGTGGAATTTGGTTCTCTCCTTTTAAGGTATGGATGGATCCTGGATCAAACTCAGGTCCTTGGGTCCAGTGGGCAGTGCCTTTACCCACTGAGACATCTCGTTGCCTCTGACCCTTGTGACCTTGATTAGAAAAATCTCAGCAGTGATAAAACTGTGGATAACATGGATTACCCTCCCGTATCCTAATCTTACCTTTCCAACTGAAGCCAAAGAACGAGGACAGCAGCCCTGGCAACTGACCAGCACTTAAGGGCCATTGCTTGTATCTTAGGCCATGACGTTTCCCTGCTGACACTAAGCAACCACACAGAGTACTCGTGTCAAACAGAGTCTCTGCAAAACCACCAAAATACAAACATCCCTTCTCTCAGTCAGTAGTAGGGACTACTGCTTTTTTTCATTGACAGTCCTAGCCTGCAGTTCCTCTTGCTTCACGTTAGATAAAATTCACAAGGAAGGGCTGGAGAAGTGGCTCCACAGTTAAAAGCACTTGCTAGTCTTGTAGAGGACCCAAGTTTGGTTCCCAGTACCCACATGACAGCTCACAACTGCCTGTAACTCCGGTTTCAGAGGATCTGACACCCTCATCTGACCTCTGTGGGTACCTCGCTTTCAAGTAGGCACATATGTACCGTGTATGTGAAAATACATATGTCTCGTACGCATGAAAATAAAACTGAATAAATATTTTAGTTTTACCATGAGTCTCAGCCACAGGATTCCTCTTCTCTTTAACGACATCTCATCCCCAGCGAAGCCCAACTTGACTGAAATATTTCAGCCCTTTCTGATACCCTCTTACTCACTTGCTGCTCAGTTCCCAGGGAGGTGCATTCGCCCTTGTTTCAGGCGAGCTCCTGGTACCGGTGGTGAGTGAGTGTGCAGTGGAGGACTGGACGGATGGGTGGGTGGATTGGTGGATGGATGGATGACTATAACTGAGCAAGGAGGGGAGGGATGGGAAAAGGGAGAGAATGAAAGAGAAGAGAATATTAGAGACATATGGAGGGAAGAAGAAGCAGTTCAGGTCTTTCTGCTCTGTTCCTTGGCCCACATGATACTCGACACCGTTGCACATAGCATCATTTCACAAGGGACCAGCAGTGGCTGCATGCTTCTTCTTAAGGTGGCATTTTATTTTGAAGGTAATCTTGACTTCTGTTATCCACTATTCTGCCCTCACACGTTTTCTTCTTCCTCTTCCTCCCTCGATGGTCATCTCAGCACTCATGGCTTTTCTGGGTCAGGGACCTCAACATAAGGCCAGCCACACTGAACCTGACAGAAGAGAAAGTGAGGAATAGTCTTGAATCATTGGCACAGGAAAAGATTTCTGAACAGAACACCCATAGCATAATGATCTAAAAATCACTCTACATCAAGAAAAACAAACAACCTAATCTTCTGCCTGCTCTTCTCCAGATGGCTGTCAGGTCTTTCCCTGGAACCATGGCCTCTTCCCCATGTGCAGTACTAAATGCCTCTTTCAACCACACGGTGGCGCTCAAGCACGCAGCAATGAGGGCATGTTTTTTCCTAGCTAAGAAAGTCTGATCACTAGCCAGTTTCTGATTTCTGCACAGCTCCTGGGTTCTGAGTCTTACTGCATAGCTCCTGGATTCTATTCTAATAAGGCTCGTGTACCTGTCATCAGTCACGTTCCTCAGACGAGCGGTGTGGGTGGAGGGCTCAGCAGAAAGCAACAGAACCATAGAAATAACTGCTTGTTGAGAATTTCTTGTTGGTAGCACCAAAAGGAGACATTTTTCTAGATTATTTATAACATATTTATAACATTTACATATAAGATTATTTATAATACTAGAAATACTATTTAAATGGTTTGTATATTATAATGCTTAAGGAATAAGAGTAAATTTCTGTACATTTTAAATAGAAACGTTTTTTCAAATATTTCCAATTTGTGGTTGGTTGGATCTTCAGATTCAGAAACAGGGAATATGTAATTTTGAAATGAGTATTACGTCTTTGTACTTTTTGTGTTGGCCATGTATGACAAATTTGAGACTTATGTTTTTGCAACCTAAATTATTTCTCTGTAATCCCTTCACTCCATTTTAGTTGTGAGTGGCCTCCATGATGGGTTTTTTGTTGTTGTTTGTTTTTTTTGTTTGTATAATCCATTTTTACATAATAATGATTCTCATTTAGTTATGGTATATAATCCTTTTAATATGTTGCTGGGTTTTGTTTGCTAGGGGCTCTTGTACCTTTTCTTTTGTTTTGAGTCTTGTCTCACTAAGTTTAAGCAGAGCCACTCATGTAAATATGAGTTTGAAACTATCCAGTGGAACATGGGCAACTCACCAATGGTCACACTATTAAAAACTATCACTACTTTTCATATGCAGTTTTCTTTTCTGGTTTTGTCTGTTTCTGTGATTCTTCCTTTATAGTATTAATTTGAAAGTATTTTGCCTTCTACAGTTATTTTTTTCTGTCTCCTTCCTCTTATGCTCATCTATTTAAGTACTTGGCTTCAAACTGATGAGACTATTTGGAGAGGATTAGGAGGTGTAGTCTTGTTAGAGCAAGTATGTCACTAGGGTCAGGCTTTGAGGTTTTAAAGCCTACACCATGCCCAGTTAGTCCTCTGCTTATGGATCAGGGTGTAAACTCTCAGCTCCTGATCCATAGCCATGTCTGCCTGCCTACTGCCAATTCCCTTCCGTGAAGGTCATGGACTTACTCTCTGAAATGGTAAGTCCAAAATTAAACACTTTATTTTATAAGTTTCTTGGACATGATATCTTATCACAGTAATACAAAATTAACTAAGAATTTGATACCCTCTAAAACTGTGAGTCAAAAATTTTTTATAAGTTGCCTTTGTCTTATCACAGCAATGGAAGGAAAAAGTAACTAAGACAGGTGTTTATTAACTCCTGTAATTTTATTGGCTGTTTTATTGGTTCTTTGGATTATTATTTGTTCACTTATTTTTACCCTACTAATATTAGGGCTTGCTATTTTCCTGTGATAGACTAATGAATTCCTTCTTAGTTCTCCTTTGTTTATTTTTTTCATGACTTTATTCTTCCCTGTGCTCTGTGTATAGTATATATAGCCCTTTAAGTATTGTCTGCACTACTGACCACTGCACTAGTGGCCACCAAATTACCTTAGTTTGTGCTTGACCTGAGATGTCCTTATTTTTTGTCAATTTTAAAAGATATCTCTGTTGGATAAAGCAATCTTAGTTGACAATTTCACAACTTGAAATATGTTATTTCATACTTACTTGGCTTTTTCTTGGTGAGAAAAAGGATGTTATTCTAATGTATTTGTCTTTGTAGATGAGTTGATGTTTTCCTTTACATATTTTAAAAATGTTTTGTTTCATATTTTTGACATTTAGACTATCGTATGTCATGGATATATATATATATATATATATATATATATATATATATATATATATATATATATATGTATATATTCCACATATATGTGTATATATGTGTGGGTGTGTGAGCAAAAACAAAAAACTTTTATCATGTGTGTGTGTATGTGTGTGTTTGTATGTGTGTTTTTTGTAATGATACAACTAATATAGTCTTTAAGGGACTCTCAAACTTTGCTCTGGAACTTCAGAAGCCAGGCTTCCATTGCTTGTACTGTGCTCAGCATTATCTTCTAAGTTCAGTTCCCACAAGAGTTAATTAAGCTTTGAAAACTCAATGGCTTTTCCAGGCTAAAATTCTAAAATCCTCCATGATGCCCAAAACATGGTCAGGTCTGTCATAGGAATATCTCAATCATGTTACCAATTCCTGCCTTAGTCATTTTCCTATTGCTGTGATAAGACATCATGACCAAAGGCAACTTGGGAGAGAAAGGGGTTATTTCTACATCCTGTAGTCCCTCACCCAGGAAGTCAGGGGAGAACCTGACTGGAATTCGGATGCAGGAATTGATTCAAAGGTGATGGAGAAATGCCATTTACTAGCTTGCTTTCCATGGTTTGCTGTGTCTGCTTTCTTACACACCTCCTGCCTAGGAATAGCAGCCCCCACAATGGACTAGGCTCTCCCACATCAATCACTAATTAATAAAATGTCCCATAGCCTTTTCTATGTTTACTGGAATGTCACAGTTTCCATGCACGTTTCCAGTTTCTAATGTTCTCAGGATAAAGCGGAGAGAGCTGTCTGCACTAGTATTTAAACTTGAAGGTGAGTGCTCTCATCTCACCAGAATCCTGGCTGTTTCCTCCTCCAATAATCCAACTCTTGCCTATTGGTTTGAACAAATCTATGTCAGATTTGCCTATCCCACCTCTCATATTGGTGTAGTTGTCAGTGTTTTTACTTGTCTAGTTGGTAAAGGGAGTAGGGGGCTTGGATTTGGAGATACAGTAGTGCTGAGTTTTCTGCTCTTTTGGCAGAACATTTTAGTAATAGAGTCTTTGTTGGGAACAGTTCCTTCACCTCAGCGTAGGAGCAAGGTGTATAGTTCACAAGTCATGCCCAAGCATCTTGCTCACAGACCCCACACAGAACTCCCATATAAAGTACTGTTGCTGTAGGATTTGCTTCTTGACACCGCCCTCCTTTCTTTTATGTATAGCCCCAAATGGGTTCTGCCCACTACTCCATTCAGTGCTCAAAGTTGGACTGCTTTGCCTTTGGAAAGCTAATATTTAATATTCATGGATCTTAGTTTGTTTTCTTCCTATATCAGGTATTTTCCTACAAATTATGGGGATATAAGAAAGTCCTGTTGGTCTCTATTTTGCCATCTTGAGATCTTCTTCATCCTTTTTTGCAGTACTGGAGCTTGAACCTGGAGCCTTTTACATATCAGACCAGTGCCCCATCAACCGAGCCATGTCTATAGTGTTCATTTCTTCTTGTTTATATTCCATAGAGATATTCTTTGTGCTTTCCATGGTAATTTCATAAAACATCTTGAAATTCTAACAATGCCTTTAAAATTTGTAACAATCCAATTTCATACAAACTCTAATCCTTCACATTTCCACATCCTTTATTTAATTGCTGTCTCAAATTATTCATTGCAGATTGCATACTCTGTAATATAGACTCATTATTTTTAGGCTTTTGTCTTAAGCATAAAATGATTTAGACTGAAGCCACAAACTAAAACAAAACAATATAGTTTTGTATTTGTCTATATATTTACTTTCCATGGGTAATTTATATGTTTATATATCTTTGAGCTCTCCAGCATCTTATAGAGCATATCATGTGGCAATTTCCTCTCTTGGTTTTTATTTTAAAATGATTAGCCAAAGATAACCTTGGTCTTCTGATCCTTCTTACTCCACCACCCAAGTGCTGGGATTACAGGTGTGCACTACTCCCCTCAGATCATGCAGGGAGAGGAATCAAACCTAGGGCTTTCTGTGGACAGTCAAGTATGTTGTAATGTTATATACCCAAGATAGGTGGTCATCAGCAGTTGTTGAAAGCAGGTATCTGAATTAATCACACTGAGAACTGGGAGGATGTAGAGAATTGGTATCTGTCTCACTCCTCATATGAGAAAATCCAATTTATGTTCAGAATAGATGCCAAGGCAATGTAAAATTATGAGAACTTGCTGATAGTTGATTCATAATAAATTAGGAAATATTTTTCCTCTTTAATTTTCTGAAAGAGCTTGAGCTATATTGCTCTCTATTATTATTTGGTAAGTTTCTAGTAATGCCATATATAGGATTTTTCCTCTATTAGAAATTTTTCTCTGTTGGAAAGTTCTTTCATTACCAATTCTCTTTAATTACTATAATAATCTCTATTCTGAGCCTTTTTTCATATCCACATAAGTTTTAGATTTATTGATAGATTACATTGATTTTTAAGAGAAACTTTACTTAACCACCCTTGCATACCTGGGTAAGTTCTAGCTGGTTGTGGTAAACAATTCTTTTTGTATGTTGCTGAATTCTTAGTTTTACATCTAAGTTCATGGGATATGTTGCTCTGTATTTTTGCTTTCCTGTAATGTCTTTGGTTTTGCTATTAAAATAATGTTGCCTTCAAGGACCCAGTTAGGAAATAGTCCCTATATTTCTATGAGAAAATTTATTTAATTGCTTCCCTAATGTATAGTATCACTCACCAGTGAACTCATTTTGCCCTGGTTACTTTCTGTTTTGAAGGTTGTTAATTATTTATTTCATTTCTCTAATAGGTGAAACACTATTCGGGTTGCTTCCTCTTCCATGAGCTGTATGCATTTTTGCTAATTGTATCTTTCTCAGAATTGACCAACTTAATCTAGGTATGAATTGGTGGGCCTAGAGTTGGTAAGGGCATTTCATTATTATCTTCTTAATGTTGAATGGATCTGTGGGAATGTTCTCTTCCATTTCTAATTGTAATTTTTTATCTCTTTTCTTTTTCTTTTCTTAATTAGTCTGGCTAGAAACTTAGTGTCTATTAATTTTTCTCAAAGAACCAAATTCTTACTGTGTTGATTTCTTCTGTTGACTATATGCATTCAATTTCATTGTTTTGTTTTCTAATTCTTTTAAAATTAAATTTATTTTTAATGTATATATAAAACAAAAATTGCAAAATCATTGGAAACTACATGCATTTTCAATACAGATATGCATTGTAACCGTTTAGTTCAAGTTAAGCATATTATTTCTTTATGGTAAAAAGATATAACATATTTTATTTTACTATTTTAAAGTTATTGTTACATATAGTTCCCCAACCTGGTAATGCCACAGCAGAACTTGCATCTAAAAGTAATTTAATATCCATTGATCATACTTTCCTAATCCTATCATCACCTGATATTCTTTTCATCCTATGTTAAGCACCATCATACTTTCAATTTCTATGAAACCAACATTTTAAAATCCATCTTTGAGCTGAGCAGTGGTGGTGCATGCCTTTAATTCCAGCACTCAGGAGGCAGAGGCAGGCGGATCTCTGTGAGTTTGAGGCCAGTCTGGTCTACAGGATGAGTTCCAGGACAGACAGAGTTACAACAGAAAAAACTTGTCTCGAAAAAAAAATTGTATTTGTCTACATATACATGGTACATGCATGCTTGCATGTGTTTGTGTAAGTCAGAGGAAAACTTGATGAAGTTCAATTTCTCCTATCTTTATATGAGTTTGAGGAATCAAACCCTGGTCTCCAGCTTGTGCAACAGGCACCTTTATCACTGAACCACCACATTGGTCTGAAACCAGACAAAATACCTTACCAAAGTAAATTAAGGCAGAAAGGGTTTACTTGGGCTTACAGTTTGAAGCTACAGACCATCGCGGTGGGAAAGCCATGGGGGCAAAAGTCTGCGACAGCTGGTCACATTGCATTTACAGTCAAGAAGCAAGTGAACTTTGGGTGTCTCGCTGAATCCCTCTCCACCTTCTTTCTTGGAATATTGAGTTTGACTGGGCCTGGATCTCACGGATGGCTTGAAGCTGCAAGCAAGCCCCAGGGGTCCTGCCTGTGCCTCCTCAGAGCTGGGACTGCAACATCCTTCCTCCACAGTCAGCATTTTTATGTGTGTTCTGGCGTCCAAACTCGAGTCCTCACGGTTCTCATGTACAGACTGAGCTACCTACCGCTCGAGCCCCAACATGCTGACACGTTTTTGGTTTGTCGAGACAGGGTTTCTCGGTGTAACCCCGGCTGTCCCGGAATTCGCCAGTAGAGAGCCACCTTTATGTGGCTGGTCACATTGCATTTACAGTCAAGAAGCAAGAAGTGATGAATGTTGGTACTCATCACATTTTCTTCCTTTTATACAGTCCAAGATCCCAGTCTTGGGAATGGTGCCACTCACAGTGAAAGTCTTCTCACCTCACCTAAACTAATCTGTCAGAGGCTTGCCTGTCTCCCAAAAGGATCTAGATCTCATCAAGTTGATAACTAAGATTAACCATCACAGCAGGAGACATTTTTTCTGAATAATATTCTATTGTGCATATGTACAATACTTTATTTATTCATTCATTAGTTGATGGACAATTAGGCTGTTTCTATTTATAGTTTACTTAAATTGAACATGAGAGTGTAAACAATTACAGGGTAATTTCATTTTCGTTAAGTGCATTTACTACTTTCAAACTTTAAAGGAATTTCCTTACTATTTTCTCTAATAGCTTTAATATTTTATATTCTCATCAACTGTAGAAATGTTCATTCTACTCCATATCCTCTCTAGCATGTGTTTATCTGTTTTTTTTCTAATAGCTATTCAAAATGGATCAAAGTGACTTGTTATGATTTGATTTGCATTTCTCAGTTAGTGATGTTTGTTGAGCACTTAAAAATATACATGTTGTTGTCCCCAACTCAAGTGGAGGCTCTCTGCTAGACCAGAGGCCAAGCCAGCCTCCAGAATTCCAGGTAGGCAGCCTACCTGTGAATACCCTCCACTCTCTCAGTGCCCTCTCTCCCTGTCTCCAATCCCCCCTCCTATCTTTGTCACTGTGTCCCACTCCCCTAGCTCAAGTGGAGGCTCCCTGCTAGAGCAGAGGCCAAACTGGCCTCCAGAACTCCAGGTAGGCAATCCATCTTCAAAGACCCTTCTACTCTCTTGGTGCCCCCTCCCATCATTGGCGCTGTGTCCCAGCCTTCAACTCAAGTGGAGGTTTCCTCATGGCCAAAAGGCCAAGCCAGGATCCAGAACTCCAGCCCTAATTTTGCTGGAGGCTTCCTGCTGTGACCAGAAGCCACACATGCCCAAAGTCCGACCACCATCTCTGGTGGAAAACCCCTGCCCAACCACAGCCCACACAGACCAGAAGACCAGAGAAGAAACAGAAACCAAGGAACAAATTACCCATCCAACAAAAACAAACTCAGGACTTCATCACTTAAACCTATATTCACCCCAAACCCAGATGCTTAGAAACCACTGTAAGAATACAATCAATAATGGCCAGGGCAATATGTCACCAATAGAGCCCAGATATCTTACTACAACAAACTCTGAATATTCCAACACAGCTGAAACACAAGAAAAAGGCCTTAAAACCAACTTTATGAAGATGATGGAGGCCTTTAAAGAGGAAGTGAATGAATTCCTTAAAGAAACTGATGAAAAGCCAAACAAAAAATGGGAGGAAATCAATAAACTCATTAATGAAAGCCAATTTTAAAAAACCTAAGCAAACAGTTAAAGAAAATGAATAAAACTATTCAGGACCTAAAAATGAAAATAGAAGCAATAAAGTGTTGGGAGCCGCAAACGCCATTACAAAATGGCGCTGGTTTCCTGCTTCCTGATTCTCTACGGAAACAGGCACTGACAATGCGCATGCGTGAATCTGCTTTGCGTACGCGCAAAGCAGATGCTAATTAGGTGCAGTCTATGAGCCAATGAGAGAATCACACGTCCTCCGGAGCTCTATATAAGCCAAGGGATTTTCGGGCTCGGGGTCCTTCTCCACCTGTCTGCTAAAAGAGCTGTTAATAAATTGCTGTCAGAAGAATCTCGTGTGTGGCGTCTCCTTATCGGCGAGGTGGACGCCGCAAGTGGTGCCGAAACCCGGGAACCGCTGCCGAACGGACCGGGATCTTTGGGGCGACTGCGAGGGACCCCGCTTGCTCAGCGGAAAAGATTCGAACTGACGGCGTGTGAGTCCGGACGATTTCCTGTAAGGTATGATTGCTTCCTATTTGGCTTTGGCCATCGCTATATCTCTGTGGACAATTTTTGTGATATTTTGTTGTTTTTGTTTGAACTGTCATGTACAGGGTAAAGAGTGTACCTGCCCTCCGTTTAAAAGGGACCCATGGTCACCTACAGATAAAGGCATTGGGTGGCCCGCTCTTGTAGGTAAAAGAGACATGGGCAACCAACAGATTAAGCCGATTCTATCAGCAGCGCAGGCGTTGCTGCGAGAATGTGGCCTGAAAATTCCAGAGAGGATACTCTTTAGCTTCATAAAAGAAGTAGATAGAGTAGCTCCTTGGTTTGTATCTACCGGAGCTTTGACAAAGCCCTCGTGGACAAAATTAGGAAACGATTTAAACAGAGAGAAGGATGAGGGTAAATTAAGACCAGGTACCATGTCAATTTATAAAATGATTTTAGCTTGTTTAGATGATGACAGATGTCAGGAAAAGGTCAGGGAAGGACAGAGAATACTTAGCGACCATCAGGACAGTCTATCAGAAACAGGAAATGGGGAAGCTAGCTGTACACAAAGAAGAAAATCAAAAGAGAAAAATACCGGTGAAAAAGAAAAACAAAAGAATAAAGAAAGGGAGGAAAAAGAAAAACAAAAGAGTAAAGAAAAACAAAAAGATAAAAAAGGGGAAGAAAAGGAAATAAAAAAAACTGTATCCAGTTTTAACAGAATTTAAAAACTTAAAAATAGAAACTCCTTCGTCAGAGAGCTTATCCGAGGAGGAGTCTGGAGCAGAAGAATCAACCTCCAGTAGCTCAGAGGAAAGCGAAACAGAATTAGATCCAGAAGAGGAAGCTGAATTAGATGAGGAAGCGGCTAAATATGAGGCAGAGAGATATATGCCTGATCCGCCCTACGCCCCGGGCTATGCCCCGTCGGCACCGCCGCTTGAGGAGATAGTAAAACTTAAAAGGAGAAAAAGGGAAAAAGGGGTCATTTTAAGTGATCCAGATCCCCCAGGAAATACTATGAAGACAGTGTCGAATTTGCTGATCCCAGTAATAGAAAGGAAGCGGATTCGCGCTGCATTTCCCGTATGGGAGGACAATAATCAGACCAGACATCATTCACAGTTAGATTTAAAACAACTAAAGGCACTTGTAGAATCAGTTCAAACCTATGGCATCAATGCCTCTTTTACTCAAGCCTTGGTAGAGAGGCTGACTACAAGTCCTATGACTCCTGATGATTGGTACAATACAGTTAAGGCATGTCTCACTATGGGACAGTATTTAGATTGGAAGTCTATTTATCAAGATATCTGTGCTGGTCAGGCTAGACAGAATGCAGTTCAAGGTCATGCCCCCTGGAATTTTGAGATGCTTACAGGACAAGGACAGTGGACAGCCAATCAAACGATGTATCCAGCAGAGGTTTATGCTCAGATAAATACTGCAGCTGTAAAAGCTTGGAAGAGCTTACCCAATAAAGGACAAGTGACAGGAAATCTCACT
Source organism: Cricetomys ansorgei (assembly GCA_026225945.1). Lineage (NCBI taxonomy): Eukaryota > Metazoa > Chordata > Mammalia > Rodentia > Nesomyidae > Cricetomys > Cricetomys ansorgei. The sequence goes on along the minus strand of JAMJFZ010004311.1, from coordinate 681,419 downwards.
AAGGTAATTCAAGGAACAAATGAGCCATTCTCTGACTTTGTAGCTAGAATGATGGAAGCAGCAGGAAGGATTTTTGGAGATCCAGAGACAGCCATGCCACTCATTGAACAGCTAGTCTTTGAACAATGTACTAAGGAGTGCAGGAATGCTATAACCCCATGGAAAGGAAAAGGCCTTAACGCCTGGATGAAAGCATGTAGAGAAATTGGAGGACCTTTATCAAATATGGGATTAGCTCAAGCATTTTTTGTTAGCACAAAGAACCTCAAAATATGCTAAAACGTTGAGACACTATCTCATGAGACTATTCTGAGGGCTCAGGTTCCCATTGCACCAGGTTTCTCTGAGATGGTCCTGTGCATCTCCCAGGGCTCATGTTCCCATTGCACGGGAATTAAGGTGCACAGGGTCTCCTTCCATGTAATTTCCTTGATCGCTTAAAGCTGTTGGATCAGCAAGCTTGATCGGTAACTTCATGGTTGCAGTTTGTGCATTTTTATAAAAGACAGGGGGAGATGTTGGGAGCCGCAAACGCCATTACAAAATGGCGCTGGTTTCCTGCTTCCTGATTCTCTACGGAAACAGGCACTGACAATGCGCATGCGTGAATCTGCTTTGCGTACGCGCAAAGCAGATGCTAATTAGGTGCAGTCTATGAGCCAATGAGAGAATCACACGTCCTCCGGAGCTCTATATAAGCCAAGGGATTTTCGGGCTCGGGGTCCTTCTCCACCTGCCTGCTAAAAGAGCTGTTAATAAATTGCTGTCAGAAGAATCTCGTGTGTGGCGTCTCCTTATCGGCGAGGTGGACGCCGCAATAAAGAAAACACAAACTGAGGGAATTCTGGAAATGGAAGAATCTAGGTAAACAAACAGGAACTACAGAGGTAAGCTTCACCAACAGACTACAAGAGATAAAGGAGAGAATCTCAGATATTGAAAATATAACAGAAGAAATAAATACAACAGTTAAAGAAAATGTTAAATCTAAAAAATTCCTGATACAAAACATCCAGGAAATCTGTGACACCATGAAAAGACCAAAACTAAGAATAATAGGAATAGAGGAATGAAAAGATTCCCAGCTCAGAGGTCCAGAAAATATTTTCAACAAAATCATAAAACAAAACTTTCCAAGCCTAAAGAAAAAGATACCTATATACAAATATATATAAATGTATATAAAAATATACAAGAAGCATACAGAACACCAAATAGACTGATTGGACCAGAAAAGAAAGTTCCCTTGCAACATAATAATCAAAACATTGAACATACAGAACAAAGAAAGGATACTAAAAGCTGCAAGGAAAAAAGGACAAGTTATACATAAAGGTGAACTTATTGGAATTACATCAGACTTCTCAATGGAGACTCTAAAAGCCAGGAGGGCCTGAACAGATGCCCTGCAGAGTCTAAGAAACCACAGATGCCAGGCCAGACTACTGTATCCAGCAAAACTTTCAATCACCATAGATGGAGAAAACAAGATAGTCCATGATAAAGCCAAATTTAAACAATACCCATCTACAAATTTAGCACTATAGAAAGTGCTAGAAGGAAAACTCCAACTCAAGGTTAACTACACTCATAAAAATACAGAAATAAATTATTTCATATCAGCAAAACCAATAGAAGGGAGGCACACACCACCACTACCACCAACAGCAACAACAACAAAACAGAATTAACCAATCATTAATTAACCAATTAATCATTGGTCATTAATATCTCTCAATATTAATGGACTCAACTCCCCAATAAGAAGACACTGACCAATAAAATGTATGTGAAAACAGATCTATCTTTCTGCATACAAAAACAAAACAAAACAAAACAAAACACACCTCAACATCAAGTATAGACATTATCTCAGAGTAAAGGGTTTGAAAAAGATTTGGCAAAAAGACCTGAGAATCAAGCTGCTGTAGCCATTATAACACCTAACAAAATAACAAGCCAAAATTAATCAAAAGAGATGGGGAAGGGCAGTAATACATTCATGAAAGGAAAAAAAAATACAAGATGGTGTTTCAGTTCTTAACATCTATGCATAGATCTCCATGGGAAGGGGAAATAGAACAGATTTTGCAGATGGACTCGGGGCAGGTAGGGATGAGAAGAGGAGGACCAGAATGGCAGGGTAGGGAAGGAGGAAGAGAGTAAAGCGAGAGACACTGGGAACTGGGTAGCATTTCAGAAGAGACATGGAAACCTAGTGCAGTGGAAACTCTCTGGAATGTACAAGGGTGACCCTAGCATAGATGCCTAGTAATGAGGGATACAGAACCTAAACAAGCCACCTTCTGTAAGCAGGCAAAGCTTCCAATGGGGGACTCAGACACCAACCCAGACAGAAAACTTTCGACCTCCAATATATATTCCCTTGCTTTCTTTCAAATTAGTGGCCTCTTTTATCATTATTGCTGTTACATGCATATATATTTCTAAATGTAACCTGATGTTACTTGTATGTTTTGAAGGCTGACAATTTGGTAATGGATAACTAATTGAAGTGTTCTCCCCTAGGGAAAACTGTTTCTCCTACTCTCAGCATTCCTTAATTGCCTATAGTTCTTTCTGTAGGGTTGAGGCCTCTTGGGATTTGGCAGTCGACTTTAGCATGTCTATTGTTGCTTTCCTTGTTCAGTTCCTGTTTAGGAAGACCTGTTGTGTATGTAGTCCTCACACCTCACCAAGAAAATTTCTGTTTGAAAAAGAGACAAGCATATAACCCCAACTAATCAAAAGGCAAAGTTGTGGAGCTTAGTCCCAACACATGATTCTAAAACACAGCTCCCGCACCTAAGGTTCAGGGGTCACTGTAAGAAGAGGAAGCAGAAAGACTGTAAGAGCTGTGATTCATGGAGTTACTGTGAGATGGTGTCTCCTAGGAATGTCAGAAGCTACATAAGTGATATCTCATCAGCATGACTGTTACTAAGTTTGTGAATTTATTAATATTTTATTAATTTTTGTATTTATTAATCTTTGACAGATATAGAGCATGTCACTTTTCTATCATTGTACCAAACTACTTGATATAATCAATTTAGTAAGGTAAAAGATTTTATTTGACTCACAGTTTCAGATTATTCTTTATTTTCTTTCTCATTTTATATATTTAAGTTATACTACATAATGATTTGATATATGTACATGTATGAACACATACATATATTCAAATGTTGGTTGGGGTCACCACAACATGAGGAACTGTATTAAAGGGTCACAGCTTAGGAAGATTGAGAAGGAGGAAATTTCACTTTATTATGGTGTATGGTGCTATTTTGCTGCTGAATTTAGCTACACAGTATTGTGGGTAATTATACATCAACACTCTGAAAAAATATTTGCTTATACTTTTCTTTTCTTACATTATGTTTATCTGGTTTGGTATATAAAAGACACAAAATCAATTGCTGTTTCCCTATTTCCTTTCTTGAATTCTCTGCTCCAAACCTAATGGTAAAATCAGAAATACACACTATGTCACTGATCTACGGATGGTTGAATACATAAGTACAATAAAAATAATGTGGTACATGGATGTGCATAAGAGCCTGATTAAACATAGCCATAGATTAGAACAATCCAAACGTCCATCAGAAGCTGAGCACATAAACAAGCTGCTGCGTAGCGATGCAGGAAAAGACTAGACAGCAATGAATGCAGACAGAACCTTGACCACGGCAACCAAATAAGAGAATCTCAAAATAATTACTTATTAGGATAGAAAGGACCCAGAGCCTTCAAAGGGCCCATACCGTGGCATGCGTGTCTCTGTGAGGATTTGACAATCACCATTTGTGCACAATTCCGGAAAGTACAAAGAAGCCCTGATTTCCAGAAAGCATATCTGTGTTTGCCTAGAGACAGAGAGGAGAGTGTCAGGGTGAGGGAGAGGGAAGCGTTGCTAAGGGCTTGAGAACATGATTTTATCTGTGGTGATTATTCTATGTGTCACGGGTTGAACCTAGCCAGTTGCGCACTTGAAATGTGAGCATTTTGTTCCATGTCAGAAATCTCTCCACATAGCTTCCGAAAGTCAAGGGAAGAAAGACCCAGAAGAAACGCCTTGGACTATGGGGCAACAGGAAGTCACCAAACTTGTCTGCCATTGTTGTCTCTGATGGAAAGAAGCAGGGACTGAGAACTGCAACACCAACAGAAGATTCAGTGTCAGAAACGCTACAAATGTTCAGGGAAATGAGAAGAGCACAGCACTGGGAGGTGCGCAAACTCCAAGAAAACCAATACGAAAGGCTCTCAAGAGAAAATGGTTCCAGAGGAGAAAGAGAGAGAGGGAGAGGGGGGCAAGGGGAGAGGGAGCGACTGAGGGGGGGAGCTAGGGGAGAGGGAGGAACTGAGAGAGACTCTGCTACAAACAGGCACCTTGGTTAGCTTTCTATTGCTGTGACAAAACACCATGTCTAAGGCAATTCATGGAAGAGTTTATGAGAGTTTGCTTGCAGTTTCAGGGGATTAGTCCATGACTATCATGGTGGGGAGCATGAAAGCAGGCAGGCAGGCATGGTGCTGAAGCAGTAGCCGAGAGATCAGATCTTGATACATAAGCATGCAGCATACACGGAGGGAGCCAACCGGGAATTTGTATGAGAAACCTGGAAAACCATACAAAGCCACATATTCCTGTGTTCTCTGCAACCTGGAGTGTCTGGGATCTGTGGGGATTTCTAATCATTAACAGGCTGTGCAGCTGTGGTCTTTGTGGGGACAGCATGGGTTAGCTCAGAGCAAAGCATAGTGGTTTCCAGGACCAACAGAGGAACAAGACTGCCTGCCCTGTGCTGAATCACATCCAGGACTCTGCATGCACTCAGACCAGTGGTTGCAGTGCACAGTACCAAAATTTTGTCAAAGGTAAAGTGGAGAAGGTTTGAACACCAATTCCACAGGCTGTGGAAGACTTCCCGAGTTTAATAATCACTTGTCTGCCTGCCCCTTGAGGACTTGCATGTGTAGGAGACAGACACAAAAAGTGTACTTGAGGATTCAAACATTGAGCCCAAATTAGACTCGCATGGATGGACGTTTCAGAAGACCATGGGACGAAGAAAACGATAAAATGCAAACTTCCAAAGAAAGTTCACCTCCTTTATGCGTCCTGGACAATACAGGTATAGAGGAGGTGGAAAAGTTCCTCGCTGATGGAATGAGAGAGCGTACCGCACTGTGAGAGAGTCAAGTTTCTGTCTGTCAGGCAGACTGGATTGTACAACGACCTGTGGTACTCATGCTTTAGTGAACCACGTACTGCCACGTCATAGTCCTAGACACTGACGATACTGCTCCAACGATGATGCGGCAGCACCTGAAATCACCCAGTGCATTTGCGCTGCAGCAAGGCATTGCCTTTAGCGAACTGTGTCTGGACTGGTCCCGGTAAGGTTCTGAGAGAGAAGACACAAGACACTCCTGACTCCTACCCAATTTTGTTGAGCCGGTAGGAAGCATCACACCCCTTGGGTGATTTTTCTGGAGGATAGAAGCGCCAGGCTTTCGAGTGCTAACTTGGACCCCCAGAAAAAAAGATTCCATAGATCCTAGAGTTGCACTGGCTGGGAGAAGACCTCCAGAGGGTGGAGGCTAAATGAGTTCAGGCCAGAGAACCAGGCAGTGTCCTGGAGTGAAATGTGTCCTTTACTGAGGACTGAAGCCCGGAGCTCAGACTCCCTCTCTATTGAGACTTTGATCCTGGTCAGGGAGAGACGTCCAGGCTTCCTGGGATACCAGAAAGAAAAGTCACTGGCTTCAAAAACCAGATGAACAAGGCATCCACAGGACAGAGGGAGATGAGATTAATAAGGAGTCGATTGTATCGGCCATTGAATGCATGCCAAGCATGGGTGGAAAACACTGGCCATACACGACCACTTCTCATGCTCATAAATATCTCTTTGTACAGCCCAGGACTCCAAAGGTAAGGGGGAAAAAGAAGGTACAGTAACATGTCCAAGGTAAGCAGCACTCGTAAGCCAAGGCCTTCGCTGCACCTAGGCCCAGAGTCGTGTGATCCTCGGTCCTGCACACTGCCTGGGATTATGACAGACAGAGCCAGGGAAACCTTGAAGCGTGCTATCGATAGAAGGCGAGTTGGTCACCAGAGAACAAAGAAAACGGGGACACAACCCCCAGTGCGGATCACTCTTTGCTGATGGTTTCAAGGCAGGAGATGGACAACAGGACCATCCTGAAGGAAACTGCCAGGATCCTTCAGGAGGCTTTCAAAAATTCCGGCTTCCAGCAGATACTAAAGAAAAGGATGTTTTCGTGTTAGCCTCTAAGATTGTGTCCCAAGCCAGTTCCTTTCCAAGGTCCACCTTCTATGTGCCCTAAGGTAGCAGGTGGCCAGCAGTGCCAGACAGCTGCCGGAACGACGTGCTTCTTCATATCTTCTGCCCATCCCGAAGGCAAGTGACATCCTTTTTGTGAGTCCTGGCTACTAGGGCAGGACCATGAGCAAAGAGTCAAAGGGATGCTCGACTCCGGGGAGGGGTAGAGCAGGGCAACAGAGAGAGAAAGGGAGAGAGGAGAGTGAGAAGGAGGGAGAGGATTGGGATGACTCAACAGCAACAGACCAAGATCTTGCTTCTTCTTGTCTTAGGACACTCCCACAGAGACCTAGGGTCCTCTCTATGAGCAACGGCACAGGAGAATTAAATTGCAAAGGGGGAAGTAATATGACTGGCTATCTACTATATGTTTGTCATCGCATAGGGCCGAAATATCAGGGACACAGAAAGACAAAATGTGGGGGTTTTGTTGTGTTGTTGAGTTCCGAATGATGGGTGCCTGAACATGTGTTCTGAGACTAGCAGTAACAATCCGATTGATAAACCTGTCCACTACTTAGAAAGGATGCAGACCTGTCTAGAAGGGGTGGGGAGAGGTCCCTGGAAGAGCAGAGCTCAAGGCTGAGAGCAGTGACATGCGATTCTCAGAGAGCTCCGGTTGGCCAGGGTGTAGAGAAGAGAGAAGGGGGTCTTTTGGGCAAGGGCTCATCATATTTCAGCCATGCCAAGAAGTTGTCACCTGAGTCCAAGTGGAACAGCAGCCATTCAGACCACTTAAGGACAGGCCAAGGGTGGAATAATTCACCTGCGCAGATGAGTCTGGCCACTCAGTGGAGCTGGGAGTTTGGAGCAAAGGAGTGGCTGGTTAGGAGACTATGGTGGTTGGGAATGCAGGGAACATGATGCTGGCAGTAGAGGTGAAGAGCATCTGTTGGCATTGGGTAGTCGGTGGCCACCAAAGCCACCTTGTAGCAGTAAGCTGCTGCTGGGGTGGCTCAGCAAGAAAGACAAGGAGGCGCTTTCCCAGGTAAAAACTCTGGCAGACCCCAGCATAGGGAACCACCGTCCTGGCCAGCGCCATACTCAAAGTGGAACCCCGCGTGCCTGAGCTCAGGTGTTTTTATTGATTCAGCACTCCTCAGGTGTTCTACTGATAGCGCATGCAATCAAACATCCCCACAGAAACCCAACACCTGCAAACAGTATGGAATGCCCTAGACCTAGGCTAGTCCCTCACCCAACAGTGCATGAGACAATTTCAAACATTTCTGAAAATAAACTTCCCCAACACCACCTAGAGACACAACGGTGTCTCCAGGAACAGTGGGGAGGGAGGACTCGGGGATGGACGTCTCTACAACACTGTTTCATGGTCGTCCTTGGATGACACTAGTCATCTGTTGTCCTTCAGAGAAGACACAAAGGCACAAAGGCAAGGAGGGTGCAGGGTTGTATACCAGCCCATCACTTGCTCCTACACTGCCGGCATTTCAGAGGCTTCCAGTGGATGCTGTCTCCTTTTTTATGAAATTCCTTGGGAATCCATGCTTAGTGGCCCCCAGACTCATGCCTCAGTCTGCAACAACACACTGCAGTCTAGCAGGTGAAAGACTGTCAGGTGGCAGGGGCATGGCAACTTGTCTGCAGGCTTACCTTTGTGCCCTTCTCATCAGCAACACCTCCCACACACTGCAGCCACAGAGGGAGAGGTGAGCCAATGTGGGTCTGGGTACTCCTTAGAGTTGGGGCTCTTCCCCATGGCCACAGCACTTCAAGGAAGACCAGACCTTCACCTGGACACATCCCCGCCCCTGCCCCCTCCTCCCTAGTCCCTTCCTTCTTCCCTCCAGGCTCCATAGATGGCAGGCACCCTGTAGGTTCCACTAGCACCTAGGGCTTCTGCCCCAGTGACCAGGGGCATCAGGGCTCTGTCTGCCTGGCAGGTTTTGCATGCGAGACTGGCAGCACACCACTATGTTCAGACAGGCCTTCCCTGGGCGGGCTCCAGGGTCCTCATTCGCAGCCCACTGGACTCTAGAGAATTGTGCAAACCATCCACTTCTCTGTGTCCCTGGCAGATTTGCCACGACAAACCATCCACTTCTTTATGTCCCTGGCAGCTTTTCCACGACCTTTACCAGCTCTGTCTTTTCTGAGAAGGCTACTGTTGCCTCCCCACAGGAAAAAAATTTCCCCGAGTACAGGGACGGTCTGGCTAGGAGAAGGCAGGCTACCCAGCCTGGCCCTCCAGGAATACTTGTGAATCATTAAATGAGGGACAGCAGCAGCACTTCCTCCCACTTGAAAAGGCCCTCGCCTCCCCCCAGGACTACTTGTCCTTTCCTTCCTCACAGTGCTCAGTACTCTGAACACCTTGGATTGCAGGTGGGAGGAACTGGAACACAGGAGTGGGACCTGCATGGGGGCGCTGGAGAGAAAGCATTTGGACAGTCTCCAGCTTCTGTCCCAGTCACCTCACTGGCCTCTTTCCTCTGGCGGGGGAGTCTCAGGGACAGTCTCCAGGACCAATCTGCAGACTCTGGCCCTACTCCTCTGCACCCACTTCTCCAGCCATGCCACTGATGCCTGCGGGCTCAGTGGGCTTGTCTACAAAGGCAGAGTAGGATCTTGTTGAGCCCTTGCCCTGGGGTTGTCCTCCAGCCATCTCCCTTGTCATTTGTCTCCCACTCTTGTGCAGAGTCCTCTGCTGTGGTCACACCACACCACCCCATCCTGCAGCCTCCCAAGGCCGTCACGGCCTCCGCCTTGCCGTCCATCTCGGATAGACACCTGAAAGTCTGAGGCACAGGGCAACTGCCCCAACTGTGCCTGCCAGCCTCCCAGAGGACTAGGGGATTGTGGAGAACCCAGAGGCCTAGATTCCTGCCCCTTTGACTCTGCAGGCACAAGCCCCACCTAAGTGCAGAGAACTGGGCTTTTCCACAGAGCGCACCAGGTTCCTGTCAGCCCACCGGACTCTGGGGCAGAGTTGGACAGTCCTGCCTCATGCCCCACAGGGACTAGGTCACTGTCTTGAGTTCACGCTTTCCCACCCCATCTGGCTCCTCCCATTGGAGAAAGCTGCCTTGCTTTTTTATATAACCAAGGTGGTCTGGGTGCTGTGACAGCAGCACGTGCTAGCCGCCACGAGAAATTCCGTGGGCACCAGTCTGATCACACAGACCTGAAGGGTTACTGAGTACAAATGGCCAATACAGTTTGTTCTGGCTCTTTTGGAGCCAGTTCTGTCTGCCAGTCTTCTAAAGGTTCTGCCACAGATGGGGGACACTTGGATGCACACGGATGCTCAGGTCACTCTTTCTGCCATTTTGATCACCTCACCCCTTTCCTTGCTCATGCTGACTTTCGAGCATGCCCATTGATAGAGAGCCTAACCCTATCTTCCACTCTAGGGCCCTGAGCCTTCTTTATCCACACCAGGTCCTGTGGCATGAGCACCAGTGACCAGGTGGGCGCTGTTGCACCACAGGTAACATCCCTTTGCCTGGATGCCTTCCTACCTGCCTAGGGATGGAACACTACTACTTCTCTCTCACAACCCACTTGGGCATCTCCTCTCAGGCACAGCTTCCCTGGATTCCTACCAGAACTCTTAACATCTGGGCCTCCTTTCTGGACTCTGGTCCCAGTCGTGGTCTACCCTCTGAAGCTTGTCAGCTTACCTGTGCCCCCAGCATTTAGCTCTGTGTGTGTCCTCTTTGCTCTGAGCCACACCAGAAACAAACAGGCACTCACTCCCTACCCTCTCTCCAGACTCCCAGCCCCCAGTGCCAGAAGCACTGGCTGGTGACTGGGGACCGTGCACCTCATGCTGAAGAGAGATTTCAGGTCCTGTTCTAGTTTGCCTTCTGGACACTGGTGTGCACTTGGTCCAGGCGGTGAACCTGGGCCCCTCAAGGGCACAGCCCAGACTGAATAAGCTCCTGTCTCTGGACCAGGCCTTTCTCAGCCCCTGCCTGCCTGCCTGCCTGCCTGCCTGCCTGCCTGCCTGCCTACTAGCACAGTCCAGCCCCCATTTGGCTTTCTTTCACTTACCATTGGGGGCTGCCCTAGAGACTAGGCTCTCTTGAATTTCACTTCCCACGTGGCAGTGGGAGTCCAGGCTTCTCAGAACCCCAGGTCCACAGTAGTCCAGGGGCTGGAGCAGAGTCACCGAGAGCTGGGGGTGGAGTGGGGTTCAGGTTCCAGTCCAGCTTCACTGCTCCCCCAGGAGAAGCTGAAAGGCAGCCTATATTCCTGTGCCTTCCAGCCCTCTGCATCCCCAGGGACCCACACAGGCTCTATGTAGAGTATTTGTGGCAGGGCCTTATGAATGAGCATGCATTCTTTAGTCTCTCCTTTGGAAATGTTGCAGAGTAGGGGTTGGTGGGAAGGGGGACCAGGTTCAGAAAGTGGCTCAGAAGGCTGCATGGGGAGCTGGGAAGACTCATGCTTCCCTGGGTGGCACTGGTGACATTAGGCAGTGTGTGTGTGTGTGTGTGTGTCGGAGGGGGGCGGGGGGCCGGGGGGGATGGACAGGGAGAAAGTGAACACATGCTCTGGCCTCTCTCTCTCTCTCTCTCTCTCTCTCTCTCTCTCTTTCTCTGTATGTGTGTGTGTGTGTGTGTGTGTGTGTGTGTGTGTGTGTGTGTTTCCAGGTGAACACCCTCCCCCCATAGTGAAACACTGATCCTAGGCTCCTTCAGGCAAGGCTAGGCTAGCTTCAGTGCCACCCCTCCCACTCTTGGGAGGTCCTTGCTTGAATCCTGACAACCTTCGGTTATGGGGGAAGGGGCAGAGCACCCCCACCCCTGCCAAAGACATGGAACCTGAATTCCTTTGGTCCAGCGCGCAGCCCTGTCCCTGGCATCCTCTTCCCTGACGCGTGGGCGCCCCAGAGGCTGCGCACTGGTACCCCCACCGTGACCGCGCCCCGTCCCCGCCTCTGCCCCTGCCTGCCTGCCCGCAGCCCCGCAGCCCCGCAGCCCCGCAGCAGCCACAGGGGGAACCAAAGAGACAGAAGCCTTCCCAGCTGCCCGGACCACAGACGCCAACACCCCCCACCCCCCACCACACGCCGCCCTCCCGCCCGCGCCCCGCACGCCAGCCCACGACCGAGCGGCGGCGGCGGCAGGCGACAGGCTGCAGGCTGCGGAGACTGCGCGCGCTACGGGCCGGCGCTCTCCACCCCGGGTGACTCGGTCGCGCCCGCCTGGCCAGAGCGCGGTCCCTGCCCGCAGCTCCCGCACCAGCCCCGGGCCCGGGTTCCGGCGCCCACCGACCCTCGCCGCCTCTCCGCCCCCCCCAGCTCGCGGGAAGGGAGGTCGCGGCAGCGGCCCGGCGGCAGCGGTGACCGTGGCGACCGTGGCGACCGCGGCGACAGTGGCGGCGGAGGTCGCCGCAGCGGCGGCTGCGGCGGCGGCGGAGGCTGCGGCGGCGACCGTGGCGGAGGCGGTGGCGGAGGCCTCCGTGGCGGAGGCGGAAGCAGAGGTGGAGGCTGAGGTGGAGGCGGAGGCCTCGGCGGCGGCGGCGGAGGCCAGCCCGGGGGAGGCGGCGGCCCTGGCCGCGGAGAAGGCGGAGGCGGCCGCGGCGGTGGCAGCCACCGAGGCCAGCCTGGCGGAGGCCAGCCTTGAGGAGGCCGGCCTGGCGGAGGCCACGGGGGCCGCGGCGGAGGCTGCGTCGCCCTCCTACGGGAGGGTGGACATGGACGAAGAGCTGGCGGCGGCCTTGGCTGCAGAAGAGGAAGAGGCGGCGGCCGGGGGCTCGGATGGGAACCCAGACTTTCCCACGGCCTCGCTGTACGTGGGCGACCTGCACCCCGAGGTGACCGAGTCGATGCTGTATGAGAAGTTCAGCCCGGCCGGGCCCATCCTGTCCATCCGCATTTGCAGGGACAAGGTCACCCGGCGCTCCCTGGGCTACGCATATGTCAACTACCAGCAACCGGTGGACGCCAAGCGGGCCCTGGAGACCATGAACTTTGACGTTATCAATGGCAGGCCGGTGCGCATCATGTGGTCCCAGAGGGACCCGTCGCTACGCAAGAGCGGGGTGGGCAACGTCTTCATCAAGAACCTGGGCAAGACCATCGACAACAAGGCGCTGTACAACATCTTCTCGGCCTTCGGCAACATCCTGTCCTGCAAGGTGGCCTGTGACGAGAAGGGGCCCAAGGGCTACGGGTTCGTGCACTTCCAGAAGCAGGAGTCGGCCGAGCGGGCCATCGATGCGCTGAATGGCATGTTCCTGAACTACCGCAAGATTTTCGTGGGGAGGTTCAAGTCCCACAAGGAGAGAGAGGCCGAAAGGGGAGCCTGGGCCCGCCAGTCCACCAGTGCTGACTTCAAGGATTTCGACGATGACTCCGACGAGGAGGCCACCTTTCGATGAAGACGTCCCAGGACCCAGCCAGTAGAGCCAAATCTTGGCTCCCACCCCGTTTACAGCGCCCCCCGCCCCCTAACCCACCAGCAGTGTATTGTATTGGGAGTGCAGGTTTCTCTCTCTCCCTCTCCCTCTCTCCTTCTCCCCTTCCCCCCCACCTCCCTCCCCCTTTCCCTCTTGCCCTCCCTCCCTATTCCTCTCTTTCCTGCCCTCCCCTCTCGCCTTCTCCCCCTCCCTCTTCTCGACCCCCCTTCCCCCCCCCCCAGCTTCCCCATCCGCTCTCAGCTCTGAGCCCCTCTCTTCTGCCCTCTCCCTTCCCTCCCCAACCCTAGCAAGGTCCCCCCACCCCGAGAACAATCCCACTAATCTGTGCCATTTGAGGGGTTAAAGACTGCCTCTTCTCCCTGTGGTCGGTCTGATGCTTAAAAGCGTTTTTTTCTGTCTCTTTGTTTACTGCACAGGTGATGCAATTTCATGGTAGAGATGTCTGGAAGGAGAAGCAAGTCTGAGATGTGGGAGAAAGAACCAAGAGTGTAATTGCTTCCCATCACCCTACTACCCAGAGAGAACCTCTTTTAACCTTCTTTGGTGTGCTGTTTTTCCAGGCTCTCTGCTCTCCCCTTTTCTCCCTCTCACCCCAAACCCACCTTCCCCTTTAACATATTCTTGTAGAGTGGTTCATGTATGTGGTGTTTCTTAACCTGCTTTTTCCAGCGACTAAAACCAAACAGAAATCAACGCGTTGAACTTCTTTCCATGCTATTCAACAGGCTTATGGAACATCATCTTCAGTGCCTGCAGAGTGCTCCTGTGTATCCATGGACCTTAACATTTCTGTAATCATTCCTGCGTTGTTGGACATTCAGGTGGTGCCTAGTTCTTTCCCTGTGTTTAAAACCAACACTGCGTGCCCTGATGAGTGAATCCTTCCTTGTCAAGCCAAATCTAGGCTAGCATCCTGGATGCTCTCTCCTTAACTGTGGACTTGCAGGATCCACATATAGACGTTTCAAAGACTTTCCCTGTGTGTTGCCAAAAGGCTCCCTTTCATAAGCATTGTACCAGTTTGTATTTGTGCCAGCCAGCCAGCCAGCCAGCCAGCCAGCCAGCCAGCCAGCCAGCCAGCCACCCAGCCAGCCAGCCACCCAGCCAGCGCAGCTAGTAAAAAGAAAAAAAAAATGAGTATGCCCATATCCCCTGCACTGTCCCATGGTCCACTGTAACTCGCGCGTGTGTGTGTGTGTGTGTGTGTGTGTGTGTGTGTGTGTAGCGTCATGAGCTGCAAATGGCATTTCACTGTCGTGGTTATTTCACTGGAATTGAAAGCTGTGAATCAGCCCTTTTCTGCATTCCTGCTTCCTTTCCTTTTCCCTCTTGCCAGAAAAAAAAGTCAGCTATGTTGCAGGAAAAAAAAAATCACTAAGCCGACGATGTAACAGAAGAAACTGAATGCTATCAGCAATCAATCTTAATGACTCCCATGCCTTCTTGAACTGTACTCATCTGTATGTGTTCAGCGTTTTTCAAGAGCTATCTGAGACATTTTTTCTTGTTGCTCTATTGTTTTTCTGCATTGTCATATATGTATAGTATAATGTACATAATGTTTTCTATCTGCTTTTCACATGTGTTTGTATGTATGTATATGCACACAGACTGCTGAGCCTCATTTCCTGTCATTAAAGATACTTTTAAAAGATTTTCTTTGGCTGTTGATACTTAATTTGTGTCTTGGTTAATGTGATAGATATGTAGGTAGAGGTAGATAGAGTGATTCATAAATGTCCATACATATTCATGTCTATATCCATTTGTTTTGTGTTTAGGTACATTTTAACTATTTATTGTAAATCGTTCTTGGTGGCATACAAGATTTTTTCCTCATCATTGATTAGAGGAAATTTCAAATATTAAAAAGTATGTTACTTGTCTCATTAGGCAGGAAAAGCACATTATTTAGTAGCCATACTTAATGATATTTGAGTTTACCTCCTTGAGCTGGTCCAGGCCTATCAGTTTCCCATATCTACTTTTATAATCATCTTTGCATTTCTGTATTTGTCTCCTCTTTTAGTAGGTTTAAGTACTTTGTGGTTTTATACATTTGGTATTTGTTTTATAGAAATTATACATAATTATAATTGGAAATACATATTTATTTTTTCAATATAAAAAGGGGCTTGTAACAAACCTACAGCATTTCTGAATACTACTGCTTGAAAACAAAAATATTGAATAGCTCTCTGCCAATTTATTTATAATATTATATGCATTGTTTCAATGAAGTGTATTTTCACCATAACAAGTCTTTAAGAACCATCACCTTGTAAATCACTCATGGATTTCAGTTAAAAATTTCATCGAATGGGCTAGAGAGATGGCCCAGTGATTAAAAGCACTGGTTGCTCTTCCAGAGGGTCTGGATTCAATTTCCAGCACCCACATAGCAGCTCACAACTGTCTGCAACAACAGAGCCAGAGGATCTGACACCATCACACCAATGCACACGAAATAAATTTAAATAAATTATTTTTAAAATTTCATCACAGTGATAACCAGTTATATCTATAGCCAAATAATCTGAAAGCATGTTTGAAATATTTTTCCATACAAGGTCAGTTCTATGAACACTTCTTTTTTTCTCCCTTTCAACTACAATACAGGCTAAGTGATAGAGACATGTCAAATATTTTGGGGCTTCTTAAGTTTTTGACTTAGGAATTTGTGCCTGTAGTAGTGCAGGAGAGCGTACATACCACTTCTCACCTCAGTTATGTCAATTGCTCAGTGTTTTTCTGAGTTTTGCAAAAATTCCTCATGTACTTTTCTTCATAAAACTTTATTTGAAAAGGAAGATATAGCACAATAAAAGACAAAGAATGGAAACTTCATTTTACTTTCTCTACAGGATTTTTCTGTATATCTATAAGAATGATCAAATAAATGTAACCATACCTGTATAGAAGTCAGATTTTTTTCTTTTTTAGGAATGTCCTTATTTGGGCTATTAAAGTAGCTCTTCATGTTTATTTCTCTGCTAGTCCCACGACTATGGCTAATTGTTTTGTAGTTATGTTGCCCCTTCTCCCTTCTTCCAGGGAAAATTATTTAACAGTCATTTCCCTCATCCTATTTGTAAAGTAACATTTAAAAATCAAGATAATTGTCAGAAATGTTGATTAGAAAGAAGAAAAAAAAAAACTATGTTTAATAAACCACTTGAAATGTTTCTATAGATTCTGTAATACAAATAAAACAAAGTTTGCCTCAGTAGGAGTGACTAATTTATGCCATCTAATACATCTATGTAGACCCTCCTTGTATGTCAAGACAATTTTGACAATTTGGCATAGAAATACCCAATGTTTTTTTTTTTTAAGATTTTTCTTTACATCTTAAAATGTATCTGTTGTATCATTTGTTTAGCCTATCCTGTAAGAGGTTCAGAAATAACCTCTCATTCATGAAGATAGCAACTAGTATGACACAAAGAATCCATGTTAAGCCAGATATGATGATGCGCAACAGGAGTCTAAGCACCCAGGAGTCTAAGGCGGGAGAATTCTGGTTTTAAGGCCAGTTTGCATTCATATCTAGTGTCTCAACGGGAAAAAAATTAAAGATCCATGCTCACTATCAGGAAGCATATTGCCTTAACTTGGATTCACACCAGATAAAATCCATTTCATATCTACCAGCAAAATCATCTAAATGTAATCAGTTTGTCAATTTCTACAAAGAAGCCAGCTAGGATTCTGATCAGGTTGTGTGAAACATATAGACTGATTATTATATCTTAATCATAGTGTTGATTTTTCTAATCTAATAACCTTCCTTTTAAAAACTCAGTTGTTTGAATAAAGTTCTGTTGCTTTCAGAGTAGGAGTTGACATTTATTATGTTAAATTTCTTAACTATAACTCTTTATAATAATATTATAAATAGAGTTTATTCCCTAATTTTTCCTTAAGTTACTGATACTACATAGAAATGGAATAGATTTTTATGTTTTTGTGTTATAGAGTCTATAACCTTCTCTTGTGTTCTGATTCTTGTATTTTGTAAATAAGAGATTATGTCGTTGAAAAAAAAAGTAGTAATGTAGCATCATTAAAAACAGGCACTTTGACCACCCAAATGTAAGCTAACAAGGATGACACCAATGGACATACCAAAGTGGATAAGGAAAGCCCACAAGGTCTCAACCTTACACAAAGAACTAAAGGCCAATGAGAAAAGTTGGGAATAGGAAACCAATTGGTTGTCCAGTGCTAGATGGTCAGCCCTGGAAACATACATACAGGTAGCTTTATATGAATTCAACAGGTTATATTTAGGAATATATATGTATATACAAATATATATATGCATGCAATAACAATTAGTGAAAAAAGAGGCCATGAGTTTGTAGAAAAGAAAGGAGTATATGGGAGGATTTGGAAGTAGGAAAAGGAAGAGAAAATATATAATCTCAAAAAAATAAAATAAAACCCATAGGCACTTTCAGTGTGAAGATGAGTTTGAGCAATATATATATATATATATATATATATATATATATATATATATATGTATAAAATGGAGTAATAAAATCAATTATTTTGTATAGTAAGATCATTTAAAATAGATATCAATAGGACAGAATAGAAATACTAGAAATAACTTCAACATGCAGCCAGATAATCTACAATAAAAATACAAATACACAATCCAGACAATGGAGAAAGGATCCATTCTTCCAAAAATAATGTTGGGAATAGCAAATGTGCAAATATTGCTTCTCCCAGTTCATTCTTATATCACATTACACACAAAACTGACGAAACTTGACTAAAATGGATGAGTGATCTTAGCATATGACCTGCATCAATAAAATTCCAAGAAAAACAGGCAAGAGAAAATTCCATTGGTATTAGCAATATTTTAATGGAGATGATACCAAAGCAGGAACAATAAAAACAAAAATAAACAGGATTGTGAGAAAAGAAAATATTTTTTCATAACAACCGGAACAATAAAAATAAAAATCAAGCATCAGAATGTAAGAAAATATTTGCAAATTATATATCCAATAATGCGTTAATATCCAAAATATATGAAAAAAACTATGCAACTAAAACCAAAAAGAAAATTGACCTAAAATGAGTAAAAAAAAAATTCAAATAGGCATTTTCCAAGGAAGCCATATAAATGCTCAACAAGTACATGGAAAGGTATTCAACATAATGATCATCAACATCACTGAAATATAAGTTAAAGCCACATGAGGTGTCAGCTCTTGCATGCTAGAATGGATACATGAAAATAAAAGGGAAAAAATTAGTGAGGATGTAAATAAAAGAGAGCACTTATATATTGTTGTTGGAAATGAAAACTGGTACAGGTATTTCGAAGAACTGTGGGGAGGGTCATCAAAAACTAAAGAGTAGGCTTGCATCCACCCACAAGACCCTTTGTGTAGCTTCCACCACCGCACTCCATACTTTCCACCTCCTCCTCCAGGATCTATCTTGGTGAACAATCTCCACCACCCAATACTTGCTTCTCTGCAACCCACCGGATCTAGCCTTGGTTCCACAGCCAGTGCTCAGGCCTAGTCTGGCCACCTGCGCCTTGCAGCAGCCAACTTCTAGGCTTCTGTTAGATCCCACACCCCATGCCCCAGCCTAGTCCCATCATTTCTTCCTGTGCCACAACCATCATCTACACTTCTACCAGGACACAGCCTTCCTGCATTCACCCACGAGACCCTTTGTGCTACCTCTACCACCCTACTCAACACTCAGGCTTCCCATGTCCTCCTCCAAGGTCTAGCCTGGTAGGTCATGTAGGTCAAGGTAGGTACTCATGACCTCCTTATTCATACCTTTTCAGCACTCTACCAGGTTTAGCCTGATTCCCACAACTAGTGCAGCAGCCTATTATATCTCTACCTATTCACCAAATCACAGAACTCCCCTATATCATATCCAACCTTTCCATTCAAACCTACTTATTTATCTGCACACTCCCGGCTTGGAATATGAAGTACATCCTGTATACCAGCCCAGGATCCTCTGTCAACCTGACTTCATTCCACCCCAAAACATTTCCATCCTCTTATTCAACCTGCCTCATATCTTCTCTTCTTCCCTGAACTGTTCTATCCACAACAAACTTAGAACCAACAAAGGAAGTTCACATACCCACATTTTATTGTGGAATATTAACAATATGAAAGATCAAGCCAGTATCTTTTCTCTAAAACCTACCAGTACTGTAGAAGTGCTTGCCACTAAGAATTACCTAGATGAACCCACAGCCCACATAATTCTAAATGGGGAGAAATTTGAAGCAATCCAACTGAAATCAGGAATGAGACAGAGATGTCCACTATCCCAAATCCTTTTCAACATGTGCTCAAAGTTCTATCTGGAGCAATAAGGCAAAAGAAGGAATACAAATGTGGAAAGAACTCAAACTTTGCAAATTACAAGAAGCTATACATTAGATATCCCAAAAACTTCACCAGAAAAATTCTAGAAACAAATTCAGCAATGTGGTAAGATATAGAATCAACTTGCAAAAATCAATAGCGTTTCTGTATACTACCAACAAACCTACAGATAAGGAGATCATGTAGATACTTAAATTCACAATAGCTGCAAAGAAAATAAAATTTCTAGGAATGACCTCTACAATAAAAACTTCAAAACTCTGAAAAAAAGATAGAGCAAGACACTAGAAAATGGAAAGACATTCCAAATTCATGGATTGGTAGAATTAACATTGTGAAAATGACAATTCTACCTGTCTTAGTTAGGGTTTCTACTGCTGTGAAGAGATGCCATAACCATGGCCACTCTTATAAAGGAAAACATTTAATTGGGGCTGGCTTATAGTACAGAGGTTTACTTCATTGTCATGGCAGCAGGCAGGCAGACATGGTGCTGGAGAAGGAGCCTAGAGTTCTATATCTGAATCAGTGGGCAGCAGCAAGAGACTGTGACACTAGACCTAGCTTGAACTTCTAAAACCTCAAAGCCCCACTGACATACTTCTTCCAACAAGGCCACACCTACTCCAACAAGGCCACACCTCCTAATGGTACCACTCCTTATGGAGGGGCATTGTTATTCAGACAACCACACTAAAAGCTATTTATTGATTCAGTGCAATCCTGATCAAAACTCACATCTCGTTCTTCACAGAAATAGAAAAAAAAAACTGTCCTAAAATTCATATGGAAACACATACGATAGCCAAGATAGCCAGATAGCCAAGACAATCCTGAGGGAAAAAAACACAATGCTGGAGGGATTACAATCCCAGATACATTACAAACCCATATCAATCCACACAATATGTCATTGGTACGAAAGCAGACATGTAGGTCAATGAAACAAAGTCAAAGGCCCAAATATGAGCACACATAACTCCAACCATGTAATATCTGACAAAGATGCCAAAAACATATGCTGGAGAAAATAAAGAATCTCCTACAAATGTTGCTGGGAAAACTGGATGCCCACATGCAAGACAATGAAATTAGACCTGTATGTAGCACCTTGCACAAAAAGTGACTCCAAATGGATCAACAACCTAAACCTAAAACCTCAAACACTGGAATTGCTAAAAGACAACATAGGCAATACCGTACACAATATAAGTGTGGGAAAGGACTTCCTGAATAGGACTCCATTGGCCCAAGAATTAAGTCCAACAACTGTCAAGAGGGACTTCATGGAACTAACAATCTTCTGCACAGCTAAAGGAACAATCACCTATGTGAAGAGGAAGCCCATACAATCGGAGCTAATTTTTGCCAGCTATACATCTGGCTGGAGACTTATATCCAGAATCTACCAGGAACTCATAAAACAGAGTCAAATAAGTAAATGACCCATTTGAAAAATGGGCCTGGGACCTGCATAGAGAGAGTTCTCAAAAGAAAAAAAATGGCTAAGAAATATGTATATATTTTTTAAATTCTTTACCCCTTGAAATTAGGGAAATGCAAATCAAAATAGCTTTGAGATTTCATCTTATCCAAGTCAGAATGGCAAAGACCAATTAATAACTAATGACAAATGTTGGAGGGAATGTATGGAAAAAGAAGCCTCATTCACTGTTGGTGAGATTGCAGACTGGTGCATCCACTACGGAAATCAGTGTGGAAGACTTTCATTCATATTTTTAAATAAAACAGTATTAACACTATAATTTATGCATAAAATTATTTAATTAAAAATTTAAAATACAATATTTTTGGTTCTATTCTGTTGTTTATTCATTACATTTAAGCTGTGCCACTGTAAATTTTGCCGTCGGAAGCCTGAAATATTTTATAAATTTTAGAAGAATGTTCCTGGTATTTAAATACTGATTTCTTGAAAATTGGAAGATTTGTGAGTTCCATATGGACCCAGATTCTGTATTTTTAAAGTAGGTGGATAAGCATTTTTTTTCACTTCTTATATTTCCAAATTAATTTTTTTCATTCAGATAATCTAAGAGCAAAAGTTATGTTTTAAATTTTAATTACTGTGTCTAAAAGATCTATAAAACAAGGACAGATAACTTCCTGGAATGCTGGCTGGGGCTGTTCATGTGAGATACAAAAAGACAGAATCCTGTAATCACTTGCCCAAGGAAGATAGCTTCCTGGAATGTTGGGTGGGGACTATATGGATTCCACTTTTTTAATCCAACTCCACAAGATATGCTCCAAATGTTCCGGATATATTTAGTCACTTGTAGGCAGGAGACAACCAAGACAGGAAGTATGTCAGGATAGATGCTTGCAACTGATTGGACCTGGTGGGAAATGCAAGCCTTATGAATTCTGCCTTTTTAGGCATCTGTTCCACACAGCTTGGGACCATTTTGTGGGAACTTCAGAGGTAACAGGATCACTCCGTGGGAACCTCATAATGGTCCTGGTCAGAGTCCATCTTCCTGGCCAATATTTTACTAACTTAATTAAAGCTTGCTTCAAATTTGGCTCAATTGTGGTCATGGTCTTATTCTCAACCAGTGGGATTTACAATAATTTTAAATATTTTGCAAATATCAATTTTCCATTTAAATATAATATGGTTAGCTTGGAAACAAATTGGAGTAATATAAACTAGAAAACTTCTAATTTCAAAAAATTATTTGGGACTGGGGATGCAGTTCAGGAGTAGAATTCTTGCCTACCAGGAAAGGTATACAGTGTCCTGACTCTTGAGTATAACAACCAAGATAATTCTAAGAATAGATGGTTGTGTGTGTGTGTGTGTGTGTGTGTGTGTGTGTGTGTGTGTACTTTAGAGAGAGGGAAAGAGAGGGAGAGAGAGAGAGGAGGGTGGATTGATTTCTTGATTGATGGATAGTGAAAAACATAAAATTATATTTTAAGAAAAAAATGACCTTCTGATACTGTCCTACTTCACTTTCTGTTATTGTAATAAACACCATGACCAAAAGCAACTTCGACAAGAAAGGGTTTATTTCAGCTTATAGCTTACAGTGGGAAGCCAAGGCAGAAACTTAAAGCAGGAACCTGGAGATAGCAACTGAAGCAGAAGCCATGGAGGAATACTTCTTATTGGTTTGCTCCTAGGGCTTGCTCAGCCTTCTTTATAATACAACATAGAACCACCTGTGGGTGGCACCACCCACAGTAGAATGAGCCCTCCCACATTAATAATTAATCAGGAAAATGCCCCACAGGTTTGCCTATGATTTTATTTGATGGAGGCATCTTCTCAATTGAAGTTCTCTCTTCCCAGATGACCCTGATTTGTGTCAAATTCACACACACACACACACACACACACACACACACACACACACACACAAATCTAATGAGGACAGATGCAAGTATTAAATCCATGAAAATAAACATATATAAAAGA
The DNA here is from genome assembly GCA_026225945.1 of Cricetomys ansorgei. Classification (NCBI taxonomy): domain Eukaryota; kingdom Metazoa; phylum Chordata; class Mammalia; order Rodentia; family Nesomyidae; genus Cricetomys; species Cricetomys ansorgei. The sequence goes on along the minus strand of JAMJFZ010004311.1, from coordinate 658,836 downwards.
AATGGATGGCTTACTATGGGCATACCTTCACAACCATCTTTATTGGTATTCACAATAGTCAAAATATAGAATCTCTCTGGTGCCCATGAATAGATACATGAGCAAACAAAATGTGGTGGATGTATATAACAATGTAGTTTTACTCAAGGCCAAACAATGAAAAATTGTCATTTGCAAGATGATGAATAGAACTGACTATTATCATAAATGAAAGCAGCAATGTTTCTCAACATACTTGAGAATTAAGGGGGAAAGACGGTATGAAATTAAAAGGGTCTTACTGGAATTAGGGTTAGCACCTGTGCTCTGGCATGCTTAACAAGCTATGCTTGGCCACTCATACTCAGTAATCCTATTTTAAAAAGTCAAATTAACAGTTAAAATCAGAAAAGGGAGATTTATTCTATATGGCTACATTAGGAAGAAAGATAAAGAAATCAATCTATTGGCCACTCCAATTCTATCTTTGGGGTCCCGATATGAAGTTTAGGTTTAAGTTCAGGACCAGAGTAATGCATATAGCTCAGCAGTCATGGTCCAGCTGTGGTTTCACACATCATTCACCCGTTATTCTCTCAGCTCCAGTCCATCATGCTAGGTGGTCTTATAAGTTGCTAATTTCTTTCCTGGAAACACCTTTACCTCCAGCTGGCCCCAGGATTTATCTTTTCTTTTCCTCCCAGCATGAGGTTCCTGGGTGGCTTCCAACTTCTTCAGGTGCATTGTTTCAACAACCAAAGGGTGCAGCACATGCATTTCTTTAGAATATCTTTACTACTGCCAGGTAAGTTGGTTGCAAAAAGGCTTATGAAAGACTGGGAAGGTAAAGGAAAGAAAGGAGAGTAAGACAGAGTGAATAGCTGCCCAGGATTGATTCGATCACCATTGAATTCAGCTATACTTTTAAAAGAAGATTATTTTATTTTGTGTATATGAGTGTTTTGTTTGTGTGCAACCATGCAAGTGTACCAAACGTATGCCTGGTGCCCTCAAAAGCTGGAAGAGGACATTGGGTCTCCTGAAACGGGAGTTACACAGATGGTTGTGTAGTAGTACTATGTGGGTGCTAGGAACCAAACTTGAGCAAGTGTTCTTAACTGCTGAGTCATCTCTCTAGCCCCCAATTCAAATATATCTTTAAAGAATTATCATTACCTTTTTTCTGACCTGTTTCATGAACTAGAAAGGAAAGGAATGATTTGAAAATTATTCTGCAAGTCAGCATTACCATGAAATGAAAACAAATACATGAGAAAATGAAACTGTAGAACAGTTTTTTTGATAAGCCAGGATGCAAAATCGTCAAAATACTTAATTTGAAGTCAGCAACATATTATAAAGACCATATGTTATGATCAAGTTGGTTTAATTCCAGCTCAACATCATAAACATAAATTATAATTAAGGATCCAAACCAAATTTTTATCACAATAAATGCATAACAAGCATGTAACAAAATGCACATTTTTTTATGAAGGAATCTCTGAAGAGACTAGAAATAGATGGACTATACCTTATTAATAAAGGCTGTATGTGACAAATCAATAGACAACAATATATTGAATGGGGAAACCTAAATAATTTCCTCAAAGATCAGGAACAGGCGAAGTGTTCACTCTCAGTGCTCTTTTTAAAAATTCACTAAATTTGTTCTTTAATAATTCTATACATGTATATAACACATTATTATGTTCATCCCCTACCCTCTCTTAACACATCCTCCTCCCTACAAGTCCCTTTTCAATTTTCATTGTTGGGTGCGAAATTTGCCCCTCAAGGACCAGCGAGACCACGTATGTGAAAAGTAAAGGCACTTTTATTCTGCAGAGGAAAACCGGCATGCCGGGGTCAGACACCATGGAGATGACCATCCCCAAACAGAGAATTACAGCTTCTTTTATTGACAGAAAAATAGGTTTTCCACATAGGTGAGGGAGTCTGGTTTTTAATTAATGGGCACAAATGTAGTTCTCAAGTGTCTCTGTGGCTACATTTTGGGGCAGTGCCTGGCAAGTTAGTCACTAGAACCAGGCATCTGTTTTTATGGCCTTCAGGCTACCTGGTCCAGTGGGATAGCTTTATGGCCTTTAGCCTTCAGGTCTATCTGGCCGGATCAGACTGATTACCCTTAGTATAGTCTTCAGGGCTACCTGACTGGAAGAGATAATTTGCCCTTAGTGTGGGGAGTTAGTAAGGTCAGGCTTAGGTCGAGGCCTGGGGCACGTACACAAAATCAGGTCTCTGAGCATACACACAAAATAGGGTCTGTGGGGTCTCTGAATAGGGTTCTGGTTTCTACAACATGACTTTTTGTTTTGTGAACTGCTGGGTTACATAGGGATTAAATGTCTTTATGGCCACAGATATAGAACTATCCAATGGAGCCTGGTAGGCTCACCATTGAGTATACATTTGAAGATAACTTCCCTCATTCAGAGCACATTGTCAGCCAATACTTTGTAAGGGCTCATAAGCCCTTCCCCTTTCCACAAGTGGATGGTGACAGGTCCAGTCTTATGTAGGCTCAGTGCAGTCATCTGTAGTTACTGTGAGATCATGAATACAATAACTGCGTCATGCCTAAAAGTTAGCATTTTCCAAGCCCTCTCCCTGCTTTCTAGCTCTTACATTCTTTCTGACCCCATTCTGTGATATTCCTGAGTCCTAGAGGAGGTGATATAAATATTCTGTTAAAGGATGAACATTCAATAATTCTCAGCACTTTGAGCAGCTAGGTGTCTCTATATGCACTGGCCTTCATTGTAAAGAGAAGCTTCTGTGAGTAAGGCTGTAGATAGCATTTGTCTGGGGGTGTAAACACAGATTTTTAGAAGACAGTTTGATACCGTGTCAATTTAGCTAAATAACAATAGTAAGCCTCCACCCCACAATTTATATGATCTCCTTAGACAAAAATTCTCAGAAGATGCAGTTGGAATGCCCAAAGGCGGGGAAGAGGAGGGCTCAATTTGCAAACTGAGAGGCAAAGCCCTGTGAAGCAAACAGTAGGTTATTGAGGTTGGGGTGCTTGAGAGAAGAGTGATAGTCTACCTGCAGAGCAAGCAGTATAAGTCTTTCAGAATTAGTGCCGGGAGTCTTGGGAATGATGCTTGAAGTACCTAAAGAAAGAGAAAAAAGGATGTTTTACTGGTAAGGTGGACAATAGGTGGCCTGGAAAATAAATAGGATTTGTGGTGCCTGTGGGAGGAAAAAATGAGTGAGTTGAACCAGCAACCCCAATGGCAAGAGGGCTCGGGGAAGACATGCAGGATACATTAGGTGTGTACTAGGGAGGATAGTAAAGAGAGCCCTGCCTTGAAACATGGTTGGCATGGGATCTTATGAGATTGAGTGGGTTTAGGGATGTCCAGGCAGAACATTATGGCAAGAGGAAAAAATGAAATGGAGACAAACAATAAAAGGAAAAAAATAGTCTGTTTGCAGGTGTATACCCTAGTGTATCTGCCAGAAGATTCTTCAAGGTAACAAACAACTGTAGAGGAATATTTAATTATTTAATCCAGCAGCATGACTGCTCTAGGGTAGAAAGAATGTTGGCTCACACCTTTAATCTCAGTATTCGGAAAGCAGTGGTGGCACACACCTTTAATCCTAGTATTCAAAACACAGTGGTAGTGCCTGCCTTTAATCCCAGCACTTGAGAGACAGGAAGCAGATCTCAGAAGGAGGCAAGTGTCAGGTAGGAAATGATTTCTGAGATGAGTCAAAGTGAAGGGCAGGCAAGGTAACAAATCAGAGTAAGAGTTAGCAGAGTGAAGACATGCCCAACTCTCATAATATGAAAGCAGGCTCTCAGCTCTGAGAGTCAGGATAAGAGGAGTGAGAGGATAAGAGGCAGAGAGAGAGAATGAGACAGAGACAATGAATCTGTCTGATTGAGGATAAGGCAGAGAAGCAGGGAGGCTGACTGAGGTAATATGGAGCAATGAGAGCTCAGAGAGGGACAAGACACAGAGGTGAAGAGAGGAGTCTGAGGCAGAGACACAGAGACAGTTCGGCAGAAGAAGTCAGTATGAGACAGGAAGACAGTGTCTGAAGCCAAGCAGAAAAGTTCAGTCAGAGAAGTTGTGGGAATCAGTCAGAGTCTGTTGAAGTCATAAAAGTTTGTTCAGAAACAGTCAGCTGGCTCAGAAGGTCAGTTTGAGCCAGTTATCTTGAAACGAGTGAGTTGAGTTGAACCAGAAGAGTCAGCTCAGTACAGCTCTGAGTTCAGAAGGAGCTAGTCAGAGTGACTCAGTCATCAATAAGTCTCAGAGGCTTAAATATTCTAGATTGTATGAAGGCTGAAGCCTTCTAGTTCCAGGTCTAGGTCTAAGACTAGATTGTACAGAGGTCAAAACGCCCCAGGGCTGGAGGACTGGGACCAGGATTGAATTAGCCAAAGAATAAATGGCTTTAAACTTGAATCTACATCTACAAACAACTTCAGCAAATTATCAGGACATAAAACAAACATACAAATTCAGTAATCTTTCTGTTCATCAATAATGAACACACTGAGAAAGAAACCAGGATAACAATCCTATCCATAATAAGTCTCCCAAAACATCTAAGAAAAAAAAAAACACTGAAAAGTAAGATTTATAGTGAAAACTATAAAACATCAATGAATGATATTGAAGGCGACCCTAGAAGATGGAAAAGACCTTTGTATTCGAGGATCAGCATGTGGGACCCCCAGGGCTGGAGAGCAGTAGAAGTTGAGGCCGGTGAGTGCCCTCGCTCCCTGGAAAGGTGAAGCGGGATGAGACGCTTGGCAAACTCCTCTCCTAGTCCGGGAAAGTCCCCAGCCAAAATATTAGTTATAACTTGCTTGCTTCTCGGGAGCTAAAGGGACTTGTTTGCCTGTATTGTAGCTAAATCCATCAGGTGGATACCTCACTCTCCCATCTCAGGTATTCCCGCCCTATGCTAATTAGGCTTCTCCACCTGAAAGCGGACCCTGCCTTCTCCAGGAAAGATTTAAACAGGGAAAAGCCCGCCAATAAACGAGTTTCGTGTTTATCAAACGCAGCTTCCGAGGCGTTCTTTGTGCCCCGTCATTTCTCAGGTCTGCAAGTGGACAGTTTCGGGAAAGGTCACGGAACCCCTGCTTTGGGCCCTGCGCCATCCTGCCTTTTAGGTCTGAACCCCCTTCCCCTGGCCAGGGAACAGTGTCAGACTGCCGTGGGTGGGATATCCTTCAGCCGCCGTCCTGGGGGTTCCTTGTGGGAACCCGGGGGGAGAGAGACCAACATCAGCAGAATTAATACTGCAAAAATAGCCATACTACTATAAGTATATACTAATATTATAGACTCAGTAAAATCTCCATCAGAATGCCAATGAAAGTCTTCACAAAACCACCAAAATCAGTTTAAAAGTTGATATTAAATCATAAAAGACCCTGAATAGCCAAAGCAATCCTGAACAAAAAGAGGAATTATGGAGGTATTAAAATATCTGGTAACAAGCTACGCTACAAAACCATAGTAACATAGTAACCATTATATTGGCACAAAACAGAAGCATAGGCTGTTGAAACAGAGGGACCAAAAAAAGCCTTCCTAGCTACACACTTGTGGTTCATTCTTGACAAAGATGCCAAAACATGTGTTAGAGAAGAGATACTCTTTAGTGCTGATAAAACTCTATATCTACATGCAGAAGACTGAAAATAGAATACTATTCAATATTGTAAAAAAAAAGTATCAGCTCAAAATGGATCAAAGTTCTTAATTTAAGACCTGAACTTTTGAAACTACTAGAGGGGAATGAAAGATATGCTTCAAAATAAAAGTAGAAACAATGACTTTCTGAATATGATACCTAGCTCTGAAAATAATAGCAAGAATTCACAATTGGGATTTCATCAAGTTACACTTCTGTACAGCAAAGGAAGCAATTACCTGTGTTGAAGAGACAGCCTACATAAAGGAAGAAAATCTCTGCCAGATACTAAAAAAGAATTAATAACCAGACTATACAAAAAAATAATTAAAAATTCAAAGAACAAATATTTCAAATTATAAATAGCCAGATAAGTTGAAAAGACACTTTTCAAAAGTATAGAGGTACAAATAGCCAGTAAATATACAAAATAATGTTTGATATCTTTAACCCTAAAAAAGTAAGTCAAAATTACATTGATATTCCATGCTACCCCAATAAGAATAATAATTATCAAGAAAACAAGCAAGAGTCTTCATCCCTTGTTTGCCACAACAAACCCTCTTTGTGAAGACAGGTTCTGCACAGCTTATGCTAGGGCCTATCCAGATGAGGATTCTGATCCTCACCTCCATACACCATCCTCAATCCCGAGACCTAGCCTAGGTCCCACATCCAGTGCCCTGGCCTAGTCTGCCCAACTGTGTTCTTGCCATCCTCAAATACCAGGATTTGGTCAGAACATGGGCTCCCTCTAACCTGTAGGCTTTGGCTAGGACCCTTACCCTGTGCAATAGCACAGAGACTATCCTACCGTCTGACTACCTGTGCCACATCTAACAACCAGACCCCTGACCATCTACATACATCTTGTGCCATACCCAGCCCAGTGAGTATACCAGATCCTACTGGCTGCTTATCCTCCTTAATCCGCAGAGCTAGCCTGGGTCTAATTCTAGTCTCATGGCCTACTCTGCCCAGCCCTACCCAAGCTTCCCTTAAACTTTAGGCTTGGATTAAGACATACATTTTGCATGCCAGCTCAGCCCCTGTGTCTATCTGACATCATCCTACCCGCCACATACCAAACTTTCAGGCCAAATTCAACCTGCACAGCCTGTTGTTCCAATATCAGACATAGGACAAATAAAAGAAGTCCACATGCCTAGGTCTCATCCAAAACATACAAACAATATGAAAGATCAAGACAGTATTGTAGCCATAGATTCCAAATGTAGACATTGATTTTCCAATTAAATCACTGGTTGGTAGTACTAGAGCCCTGGAGTTTTTCAGCCTCCATACAATCTACTCTTAAGCACAGAATTAGAAGGCTTCAGTCTCAGCTTCTGTACAATCTAGAACATTTAAACCTCCATACAATCTAATTAACCTTCAAGACTTACTGTTGACTAAGCCACTCTGACTAGTTCCTTTTGAACTCTTCTGGTTCAACTCAATTCACTCTGCTCTGGCCCAAACTCTACTCTAAACCACTGGCTCAAAATGACCTTTTGAGCTGGCTGTTTTGACCTAACTCTTCTGACTCCGGCTTACTCTGGCTTACTCTGGCTTACTCTGGCTGACTCTCTGACTGCCTCAGACTGAACTGCTCTGCTCAGCTTCCAACTGACTCACTCTGCCAGTCTGATAATGACTTCCTCTACTGAGCTGCCTCTGTGTCTCTGTCTCATTGCTCCATACTGCCTCAGTCAGCCTCTCTGCTCCTCAGTCAGATCGCTTCGTTGTTTCTTGGTCTTGTCTCCCATCTGCGTGCTCCAGACTGCTTGTGTCATACTGCCTACTATAACTGACTCTGCTGTCACTGACTCTGCTCTGAATTGAGAGCCTGCCTTTCTCCCATGAGAGTTGGGCATGTCCTCACTCTGACTTGTTCTGCTAACTCTTCCTCTGATTAGTCACTTTGCCTGTCCTTCATTGACTCATCTCAGACTTTACTTTTTGTGTGACATGGACTCTTTCTGAGTTCTGCTTCCTGTGTCTACTTCCAAACTCTGTTTATGTTTTAGGGATTAAAGACATGGACTACCACTGCCTTCTGAATACTGGGATTAAAGGTGTATACCAACATTCTTAACATTCTTTCTATATTCCATCTAGACCACACAGGCCTCTGAATGTGATTCCTTCATATAGACTCCTGAAATATAGACCCATTCCTAGCTTTCACACAGCCTAATCCTTTACATAGTACCCCACATACCTTTAAGTCCTATAGAAATATTCATCTATAAGAATTGCCTAGGTGAACCCAAGGACACAGAATATGAAAGAACAATAATAAACTTCATAAAAGAATTAAAGAATTTAAAGAAGATACAAAGAAACAGTTCAATGAACTTAAAAGGAATAAACTTAAAAGAACAAATGCCTGAATGATGGCCAAGAAAATACAAACATAAGACTGAAACACTGAACATAATCTAATATTTGAAAACTAAATTTCTTAAGAAGATAGAAATACTAAAGATAATTCAAACTTAAATGTAGATGAAGCTGAAAAACACAATAATCCAACTAGAACATCAAGGGAAAGTCTTACAAGTAGAAGACAGAATATCAAAACTGGCTTAGTCACTGTTCTATTGCTATGAAGAAACACCATGACCAAAGCAACTCTAAAAAAGAAAGCATTTATTTGGAGGCTTCTCAGGGCCCACTGATAGTTGCCTGTAGACATATTACCAGACTTAAGGCTAAGAAGACTCCTAGAGGGGAGATAGAAAGTGTAGTCCATGAGGAGGTACACTACACTACTAAAGAGCTTAATGAGTTTGCTAATTCATTCACGCAGAAGTCTGGGGAAAATGTATGGAAATGGGTTTAAAAGTATGGGATAATGGTGGAAGGAATATAAAACTGATGGATCAGGCTGGGTTTGGTGATATGGGCCCTTGAGTGAAGATTCTAAGTTTAATATGGACACTTACACAATTTAAAATTTAAAAAAAGGTATCAAAAATTTGCTTGAATGGTTGGCTGAAGCATTTGTCAAAAGATGGCCTACTGAAAAGAAAAGTCCCCATTTAATTGGGGACTTACTTAAAATTTCGGAGGTTTAGTACATTTCCATCATGGTAGGGGTCATGGAGCATTTGCATGTAGCTAAGAGCTACATTGTGATCTGCAGGCAGAGAAAGAATGGAGAGAGACTGGACCTGGCTAAGGCTGTTGAAATCTCAAAGCTCACTCCCAGTGATACACTTCCTCCAACAAGGTCACATCTCCCAATCCTTCTAATCCTTCAATATTGCCACTCCCTGGTGAGTAAGCATTCAAATATATGAGTCTGTGAGGGCCATTATTATTCAAACCACCACAAGGACTCGATAAAGTAGAGAAACTAGACAAAATAGGAAGGAATGTAAAAAAATTTAAAACATAGGCAAGGAATATGCAGAAATGTGGGACACCATGAAAGGATCAAATTCTCAAATAATTGGAATAGACAATGGTGAAGAATTCCAGTAAGTATTTCTGGCTTATTTATCAAAAATCAGGTGTCCATAGGTGTGTGGATTTATATCTGGGTCTTCAGTTTTATTCCACTGATCAATATGTCTGTTTTTGTGCCAATACCATGCTGTTTTTATTACTATCACTCAGTGGTACAACTTGAAATCAGGGATGGTGATAATTCCAGCAGTTCTCTTTTTGGGATTGTTTTAGCTATCCTGGGTTTTTCTACAATGCTGAAAATTGTACTTTCAAGATCTGTGAACAATTACATTACAATATGATGGGAATTGTATTGAATATGTAGATTGCTTTTGTAGGATGGCCAGCTAATATATTAATCCTATTGGTCCATGAGCCTGGGAGATCTTTCCATCTTCTGATATCTTCAATTTCTTTCTTCAATGTTTTAAAGTTTTTATCTTACAAGTCTTTTACTTGTTTGGTAAGAGTTACCCCAAGATACTTTAATTATTTGAGGCTATTGTGAAAGATGTTTCCCTGATTTCTTTCTCAGTCCATTTGTAATTTGTGTATAAGAGGACCATTGATTTTTTTAGGTAATTTTGTATCAAGCCACTTTGCTGAAGGTGTTTATCAGCTATAAGAGTTCCCTAGTGGAATTTATGGGGTCACTTATGTATGCTATCATTTCTTCTGCAAACAATAATTTGACTTCTAACTTTCCAATTTGTATCCCCTTGATCTCCTTCAGTTGTCTTATTGCTTTAGCTAAGACATCAGGTACTGTATTGAATAGAGATGGAGAGAGTGGGCAACCTTGTCTTGTTCCTGATTTTGCTGGGATTGTTTTGAATTTCTCTACATTTAAGTTGATATTGGCTGTGGGCTTGTTGTAAACTGTCTTTATTATGTTGAGGTATGCTCCTTGCATTCCTAATCTCTCTAGGACTTTTATCATGAAGGAATGTTGGATTTTGTCAAAACTCTCTTTTGCATCTAATGAGAAGATCATGTGGGTTTTGTCTTTTGGTTTGTTTATATGACTTTTTTAAAAGAAGCCACGTTGTGTATACCAATAACTGCCAAAAGAACTGCCCGTTTCCCACTCCCTATCCCCTCTTCTATGAGTTGGCACACCAATGTCCTGCACTGTGGACTAAAGAGCAGTTGAAGCGGCTGGGAAGGTGAGGTGGGAGGGGAAGGACAGGATGCTCAGCAAGTTCCTCCTCTTTTAGCCCTGGAGACGTCCTAGCTAAATATTATATATTGTCTGTGTTCACAGGAGCAAAAGGGAAAATAACCTGCCAAGTGTTTGTCTGCCCTGTTCCTGATAACCTCCCTTTGTCCCTGAGGCCACGAGGCCAGGTGCCTGCCCTGTGCAAATGAGACTCCTCCACGGGAGTACAGGGACCCCTCCTCCTCTGGGGAAAGAGATATAAACAGGGAAAGCCCGCCTTTAAAGGAGAGTGACTTCCATCAGAAGGACTCCTGAGGCTTTCTTCCCCTCTTGTCTGATTCTCAGATTGCAGTGGTCAGGGCCCACATTAAGTTTCAGGAACCCATGCCCTGTTCCCCTCCAAGCACCTTCACACCCCTAATTTTCCACCCCCAGCCAGGGTGGGAAACGGAGCCAAGATTCCGTCAGCTATGGGCTGGGACCAGAAACCAACACTGTGCCTGTATGCCAACATTCTGCATCATTTCTAATGGCCAAGGCTATGTACTTTTGCGTATGCTCCATACCAATGCCCTTAAAAGAAGGGCTACTTTGCCATCTTGACAGTGCTTCCTCCTCCCTTTCTCTAAGACAGCTGTGGTGTCTCTCTCTCTCTCTCTCTCTCTCTCTCTCTCTCTCTCTCTCTGTCTCTCTCTCCTGTCCCTCCTCTAAATCTCTGGTGTGGAATTCTGTTGTTGTGTGGTGATTTCGTCCTTCCGCAGCAAAATCATAAAATTGGTGTTGAGAATTGGACAGGAAATCCTAGGGCCAGATTTGAACCACAATAAGATCCTGTTCTCAGTCTTAGTCTGCCCACAACTGAAATCTACATCCCATGCCAACAATTGGTGCAACTTTCCATCTGTCACAACAATTTGATAAATTTACCCTGGCCCTAGGCAGAGGTACAGTAGCCATGGCATGCTTACAGCTGGCCCTCATGGCTTTTTTGCTGCCTGTCATTCCCTGATCTGCCATGGACAAAGCAGAGCCCCCTGCTCTCCTAGGATGAGATCCCAATTTTGGTTTTTTGAGCTTGGGTTTTTTGCCTCTGGCTTCAGTTGAAAGCCCTGGTACCAGGCAGGCAGATTCCTCATCTGGCTTCTGCCCTGACCTCCCACTTAGTGTAGTGATGACTAACTTATGGGCCTGGTCTCTCCTAGGTCCTCTAGAATTCTTGGGTATGCCCTTGACTACAGACCTAGGACCTTCCTCTCCTCATTCATGAAAACACAAATGAAAATTTGTGGCTGACACTGCTCAGAAGCTCAGTGGTCCACAGTAGGCCCTGCTCCAGGCTGCACCTCTGCTTACCGGAACTTACAGTCAATTTGGAACCCTAACAGTGTGAGCCATTGGTGGAAACTGAACAGAAGTGCCTCATTCCTCACATTCAAACTCTCTATCTTCTCTACTTCAAGCCCTGTTTGTCTTTGTCTGATCCCTCCCTCACACTGTGCAAATGTCCTATCTTTTTAAGTTACAGTTGCTGGATCTGCAGTGTCTCTTAGGTATATCTTTGCTTTCCCCTGCAGCTTTCTTTGTCTGTAACCAGGGCTCAAAAACCTATGTCTAAGCCTTCTTTGTTGGTGTCTCTTAGTTATGAGTGACATTAAATTGTTTTGTACTGTCCTACTTCAATTAAAGCTGACTCTGGGAGTTGGAATATGGCTCCCCCTCCTCCAGACTAACCCTGCTTGTTTATTAAAAGTTTACCCCACAAATCTCTGTCCCATATCAGGAGAGCCACCTGGATGTGACAGAGGAAGGAAGATGAAAGATAATAAGGGATAGACTGTTCCAGCTGCTCACCTCATAATCTTTTAGTTTTGGTCTAACTCTAAAACTTTTGCTAAGGTATAAATCTTATCTCAAGACTATTGTGTAAGTTTTCTGTACATCAAGATTTGTAAGCATATTTGATATGGTTAAAATCTGTAAAATCTGTAACAAAGGGGTTAGCTTAAATTTATACATGGATAATAGGGAATCATGGGTATGATGCCATTTTGAGATGTAGACAACATGTGGCTTGTTGCCACGTGGCCTGACACCATCTTTACTAGAGCTGGGGAAGACAGATGTCATATGATTTCATGGCCGCAAAAATTATTAGAGGCAGCCACATGGTGATCACTACCAAAGAGGCAGCAAAAGATCTCTAAGATATTTTAAAGTAAAATGGATTTTTGTGTGATAATTCCTGTCCTGAAAACAAGGTTTATAAAAGATAGGATTTAAAAAACAATGCTTGTTTAGTAAGATATTAAAGCTACATTTCCATGCATTTATACTGCAAGAATATACCTTGTGCTGACAGCCAAAAATTTAATGTAAGAGTCACTCAGATGGTACTCATGTTAAGGTATAAAGGGGTTGTAAAGAACAACTAAAACTTGCCACTGCGTGGCAGGGTTGAAATTCCTAAAACAGAGCCAGAAGAAGTTTTGGAGATGCCAGTACCATGTGACAGAGGCATCAGCCGCTGTGCGGTAGAGCAGGCTGGAGCCTAGAAGGCCGGTTGTTTGTGCTGCCATTGTAGGGCCATGGAGAAATGTGAATGAATCACAGATACTGAGCACTGGATTGTTTGCACTATTGGAGTTTTGCTTTGCCTATATCTTAGTGCTGCCCTGTCTCTTTTTCTCTCTTGAAATAAAAATGGTACTTTACTTTTGATATTGCAGAAAGTACACAGTTGAGAGATTTTAAACAGATTTAAGAGAAAATTTAGAGGTTTTACATAAAATTAAAAACTTAAAATTAGATATTTTTAAAGGAAAAGCTTTTAAGATGTTTAAATTTATAAGGTCATGGGACATTTTAAATTTATAAAATGTTTTATGTTATATATGTTATGTTATATATATTTTAAATAAATAAAATGTTTTATGTTTTATGTTATTATGTCCTTTTAATCCCAGCACTCAGGAGGCAGAGGCAGGAGGATCTCTGTGAGTTTGAGGCCAGCCTGGTCTACAGAGTGAGTTCCAGGGCAGTCACAGTTACAACAGGGAAACCCTGTCTTGAAACAAATGAACAAACAAACAAACAAGGTTCAAAATAAGGCCTCAGCTAAGAACACCAAATGCTGAGCACCAGACACTGGGATATTTCTATCTATGATGCAATAAAATAGTGACCTAAACAGTCTGGCAAAGAACTTAAAACTGTATTAAAAGGTCTCAACATTAAAAAGGTTGGGAGCTACTGGCTTAAAGAATATCTCTCCTCACTTAAGGTCTATTCAGGCTTAGAAACGTGTATGTCTTATGTCTTCTCTAACTCTGTTCAACATCAAGCTTCTAGAAAATTATATGATAACAACAACATAGGTATGTTTGATAAATAAGGTTCACAAATTCCTAAGGTCTACTCAGGTTTACAGTAATATTTGTTTAAGCTGTATCTATTTAGATAAAGTGAGTCATACAAGAAGCTGTGATATTCTATAATGGCACACTATAAAAGATCAGGAAAGTAAAGTTCCTAGTCTCTCTATAGACTGCATTTATGCTTTATGCTAAAGGATCTTCAATTAAATCTTCAACTCAGATTTTTAAGGCTCAAACATGACAAGGATAAAACTGTAAAGTTCTAATTTTATTTTTTATAATATTATATAGCATTTAATATATAATAATTAATAGATAAAATATATTATCTACTGTATTATGTTAGTTATCTATTACATAAATAATTAATAAGTAATTGATATAGGATATTTAATAATGTATTATTATATTATATTGTTATATTATTTTATATATTATAGCATTAAGTAACAATATTATTAAATGATGTTATAATTAATTGTATATAATACTATATAGTAACTAACAATTATGATTCTTGATAGTAATTTAATAATCAGTATTAACAATTGTAAGATGTTAAAGATAATTAAGACATACAAGTTAAAAGTCAGTCACCTTGATCCTACCAATGACCCCTAGTAATGGGAGACAGGAAGCCTGAACAGGCCATCTCCTGTAAACAGGCAAGGCTTCCAATGATGGGACTGAGATACCATCCCACCCACAAAACCTTTGACCTATAATCTATCCTGTCTGCAGGTTATATTGGCTTGCTGTTCTTGAAAAACACCTAAACTTTGGAGTGTGTGTGTGGGAGGGAGGGATGTCTCTGACTTTTTTACCTGCTGCCCTTAGAACCCTTTTCCTTCTTCTGGGTTGCCTTGTCCAGCCTTTATGTAGGAGCTCATGCCTAGCCTTGTTCCATCTTTTTATGCCCTGTTTGAATGGTAACCCTGGGAAGCCAGCTCTTTTCTGAGGGAAAGCTGTGGTGATTTCAGGGAGAGGACAGATGGAAGGGCTCTGGGAGGAGAGAGGGAGGGGAGGATGGGGTTGGGATGTATTACATGAGAGAAAAAATAAGTTTAATAGAAGATAAAATTAAAAGTCAATTCCCTTGCAAATGATCAAATTCTTTAATGTGTTCAGAACTATATTTGTAGTTATGCAGAGTGCTAATTCCAGGAATAAGTTTTATTTAGTCTCCCGTAAGTGTTTTCAAAGTTAAATCTAAAGCAAGGAACTAAAAACAAAGCAAAGTTTGTTTAGCTCAGATATACTTATTAGATTATGGTCCTCAAGCCCTTCAAAGAGCTGCTGAATATGGCATTTAAAATGTTTAAACAGTGACTCTTCCTAACAATAACCTTTGAAGTCTCCAAGAAGATGAGGCTGCCCCACTGAGAAGAACTGCCCACATCTCAACTGCTTCCAGGCTTTGTACAAACTAGACTCTTTTAGGTTGACTGGTGTATTGTGTGTTGCCAGAGTAGGGTCAGTTCTCCCCAAGTTCCTTCCCACAGGAAAAAAACATTTCAGACCTT
The DNA here is from genome assembly GCA_026225945.1 of Cricetomys ansorgei. Classification (NCBI taxonomy): domain Eukaryota; kingdom Metazoa; phylum Chordata; class Mammalia; order Rodentia; family Nesomyidae; genus Cricetomys; species Cricetomys ansorgei. The sequence continues at coordinate 643,651 of JAMJFZ010004311.1, read as the reverse complement.
GGCAGCCAAGGGCCTGTGCTCTTCTTCATGACAGCTGAAGATCAAATGCTGCTGACAGCTGAAAACCTACTACCCCTGCCTCCAGCGAACCCTTAGGAGCTTGGGTGACTGTCTAGGTAATGGGTTTCTGTCATTTTAACTGATACATAGGCCATTTGGATTCTATAATTTATCCTTCCTCAGATCTCTGATGGCTTGATGACTAGCTTTGGCAGTTTAAGAGCAATAAGCCTCTACCAGCTCTTCACCCAAGGCTTCAGCTGCCTTCTCAGTTCTCTTCACATATAAAAGTCAGGCCTCAGACCTCACTTTGCTAGAACGTCTAGGCCTCTAGATGAGAAAGACAGTTTACCTTGCTACCAGACTCTAAAACAAATAAACTCACAGGTTTCAAAGTAACTTTTTGCTATTTCTTTATTGAGAGGAGCTTGCCTTACAATGACTGCACCTGTGTTTCATGATAAAGGATTAGATAAAGTTTAAAGTTTAATGTAAGTTCCCAGGGTTTAAGAAAGTGGTTAAATAACTTGTAAGGCTTCTAATTGTATTAAAAAAAAATCTGATCTATCCAGAGGTCTGGAAAGTGTTAATGTTTTTAACCCAGAGTCATTTTGGGTCCCCAAGCTCTTATCATTGTTCTCTCTAAAATGTGGATTTCAATATAGATTACAACTGGTAATGTTAACGTAGCTAAAACGTTTATCTCCTTTTTATGAAACCTAGAAAATTTATTATAAGTTCAGGAAGTCATGAGACTTGGATCCATCTTGCATAGGTTAAACAGACTCCAGATTAAGTACAGGCCTTCAAAAACATAAGGAACAACAACTCATTACCCCTAGGCCTTGGAGAACCCCATATCCTTCCTGACCTCCATCTTTCTCATTTTTCTACTTTTACTAATTGTACCCTGCTTTGTTAATTGAAAATAAATTGTTTTATCTTCAACAATAAATTCTACAAAGCTCGAATCAAAGCATTAACCAGTTATTGTTACAGGACTACCAATACCTTGCCACAGAACTTGAGATTTGTGACTCCTGAATATTCCCTGATGGTGAGGACCAACAGTGTTCCAAAGATGTCGTTGCCCCCAGACAGCAGGAAGTAGCCTGAAGAGCACAACATCACCCCCATTCCCACCCCACCAGTTACCCCTTCCTATTTTTCTTGCCTTTTATAGCAAACAAAAGAAAGAAATATTGTGTATACCAAGAACTGCCAAAAGAACCGCCCATTCCCCACCCCCATCCTGCCTTCTATGAGTAGGCACGTCAATGTCTTGCAGTGTCTCTAATGGACACGGTGACCACTTTTGCACATACTCCATACATACTCCTTTAAAAGAAAGGCTGCTGTGCCATCTTGGTGCTGCCTCCTCTTCCCTTTCTCTGAGACAGCTGCTATGTCTCTCTCTCTCTACCTCTGTCCCTCCCCCTACCCAAATAAATCTCTGGTGTGGAATTCTGTTGTGTGGTGATTTCAGCCTTCTGCCGTAAAATCATAAAAAGCCAGAAATTCACACTGGAAAAAAAAAAAGACAGCATTTTCAACAAGTGATGCTGGTCAAACTGGATGGTACATGCAGAAGAACCCAAATAGATTCATACTTATCACCCTGGACAAAACTCAACTCCAAGTGGACCAAAGATCTCAACATAAGGCCAGATACACAGACCCTGATAAAAGAGAAATTGCTGAAGAGCCTTGGACTCATTGGTATAGGAATAGACTTTCTGAACAGAACACCATCAGCATAGGCTCTAAGATCAACAATTAATAAATGGGACCTCATGAAACTTGAATGCTTCTGTATGGCAAAGCACTCTGTCACTGGGACAAAGCAGCAGCCTACAGAAAGGGAAATTTTTTTTTGCCATCTACACATCTGATAGAGGGCTAATATTCAAAATATATAAAGAACTAAAAAAAATTAAATATCAAGATATCAAGAAAACAAATAATCCAACTTAAAAATGGGGTACAGATCTAAACAGAGAATTCTCAAAATAGGAAACTCAAATGACTGAGAAACACTTAAAGAAGTGGTCAACATCCATAGAGTTAGTATTTCAGACACAGGACTCAGAGGGTTTGAGGTGGATCTGACCCAAAAGCATCCTCCCAGAAAACTAGCTATCATAATACTATGTAAGCTTCCAAAGGGGAAACCATCCAAAGTTCCACTGAGCTGTGAACCTTATGAACCACAGCAATGAGAAGCCCTGTAAGATACTCCTAAAAGTGTAAGAGTAGCACTCCAAGTGACTAGATCTTAGTTTCTAATTTTTACCCTCCAATAGACCACCGCATAAAGCACAGCTTCATGGATCTGACTGGGGTAGCAAGGGAATGAAGAAAAGACAGATGCATGGACACATGGACAGAAGCAAAGCTGGGATTGTGTGGCTTGGCTCTCTAACAAGTTCATACTGTTTGTTATATACAGTTGAACCAGAGAAGTAGGGTTATTGCATACAGGTAAATCGAGGAGGCAATGTTTATGGTACAGGTGAATCAATGAAAGACTTAAATGTTAAGGACAAGAAATAATTTCTATAGAAAAATTCCAGTTAGTATATGCAAATATCTCTCTCTTTGGGTAAGGATTAATTTTCTCCTTGAGTTTGGGTTGTTCTTAGTAACTAATTTTTTTTTAATAATAGAGTACAGAGGAGAAAACTTGTACCTTTCTAGTAGAGTAATATGGTAGGCACTGCTCTAACTGGATAATAATGAATTAACCTCACTACTGTTGTCACACTGCTATCATTTAACTATCGATATGATATGATGAAGAAGGCATTTCACCTCTGCAGCATTCTTTAAGGAAAGAAACCAATAATCATCTCAGAGTAATCAGGGAAATGGCAAATCCAGAGTAAGGATTAGTTCACATGCTATGAGAACTATATTCCTTCAGACTTTCAAGATCATAAGAAATGGGAAAAGACTTAGAAATTGTGAGAGATCAAAAGAAGTGATAGATATGACAAACACAATGTACAACTCTGCTTTGGATTCTGAAATCTAAAAAAAAAATTCGTTAAAAAATGAGAAATCTGAATAAAGATTGAGTTTGTTTATTTAATAGTAATGCATTATTAATGTTGGGTTCTCAGTTGATAAATGTAACATGATGTGATGTAATTGTCAACTTGACAGAATCTAGAGTCAACTGGGATGGGCCTCTGAGTATATCTGTAAAGATTAGATTGATTACATTAATTGAAGTGGGAGGACCTGCTCACAGCAGGTAGCACAGGTTTTCTGGCTGGGACCCTGGCATATCTAAGTGGAGAAAGGGAGCTGAATAGCAGCATGCAGCATTGTTCTCTGCTTCCTGGTTGTGGATGTGATGTGATTAGCTTCTTCAAGGTCCTGTCTCCTTGACTTCCCCATCATAATAGTTGGATGTATCCTTGAACTATGAACTTTCTCCCTGTAGTTCCTTATGTCAGGGCATTTTATCTCAGCAACAAGAAAAGAAAAAAGGGCACATGGCAATATAAGATGATGACATTAGAAAAACCGGAAAGTGAATGGTGAGTATTTGGAAATTTTGTGCTAATCTTATGTTTCACTAAATATACAGTTATCTCTAAATAAAACATGTGTATTAAATCAAAGAAGTATTAATAAGTTCAATAAAGCCTGGCAGTGGTGCCACACACCTTTAATACCAGCACTCAGGAGGCAGAGGCAGGTGGATCTCTGTGAGTGTGAGGCCAGCCTGGTCCACAGAGTGAGTTCAAGGACAGCCAGAGTTACAACAGGGAAACCCTGTCTCAAAAAACCAACCAATCAACCAAAAACACCAAAAAAAAAAAAAGTTCAAGATAACTTCTAACTGAAACTCTGGCATGTAAAAAGCTTGAAAGTTATCACTCCTGTTATCAAAACAAGGAAGCATATGAACCCAATGAAAATAGAAATATGTAAATCACGGATAATCAACCATTTACAATAAGCAATATAGCCATGATTGCTGCAGCACAAGTCACAATAGTTAGGTTACAGGATCAGCGTAGGTATCTGTCAATCAATGAAATAATGAAGAAATATCGAATGTATATAGAGTAGGTTTTTATTCAATTGTAAAGAATAATGAAATTATGTTGCTTGTTGGAAAACATGTAGATAATCATATTAAGCAAAATAAACTAAACTCAGAAAGGCAAATTATATATATTCTCTCACTTGTGGATCCTAGATTGCATGTAGATATGCAAAGCTATAGATAAAGAGATAAATATAGATATTACATGAAAGTAGAAGAAGAGACTAGGGGAATGGAGTAGTCTAGTGAAAGTGGGTGAAGGGAAAAGAAAGAAGCATGAGGGTATAGGAAAATGAATAAGGTCAATGTACATGACATACTTGAAAGAAATTAGCTTTAGAAAATCCATCACTATGTACAATAAATACATACCAATACAAAAGGCAAAAAATGACTATAATAATGTGAATACTTTTGGAAATACTTTTCCCAATGCCATCAGAACTGTCCTTTGCCCTAGAGACATTAGCCTGTCTACTTTGATCTGAAGAGATGAAGTCTTCACTGCCTGATGAGATGGTAATGGCTTCCCTGGTGGTCACTGTCATACATAACAATAATGATTCTCTTCAGGATACTACCATGTATCATTATTTTAGACCTATAGTTAAATTTATGGTCCAGCAGGCTTCTAAAGATGAACTAGAATGTGTGATTCATGAGGAATTGCATTACACTCAAATGACCTAAAGTGTGTTTCCTAATGTATACAGACAGGAATTCTGAAAACATGAAACAACGAATGTTGAGAGTATGGATTATGGTGATAGGGAAATAAAGAATTTAATTTAGATTAAATTGATTTTACTGATCTAACCCCACTAAGCAGAACCTACATTTATATTGAAATACAAGGAATTAAAAGGGGGTCTAACAGTTTGCTTCATGGAATAAATAAACATGAACAAAAAAGGTAATCCATATGCTAGGCATATCTTGGTTTCATGTGGACAAAGAGGCTCAAGGGCTTCAGCAGACTGAGATGGTCGAGTGGAATTCTTACTTGAGATTTACTCACCCACAGTGGGAAGATCCAGCAGACATATCTTTCACCAGAACCTCAAGAACTAACTTTGTGGGCCGACTGAAAAATGTTTGATGAGTTTGGTGATCACAATGTACACCATATTTACTGAACTGAGAAACCTAAAGGCAATGGCAAAAACGGCATGGTGACAAGATTGGCTAGGTTACTATTACAGTTTGTATCTGTTATATCTCCCAAAAGCTTATGTGTTGAAGTCTCCAATGCATCCAGGTTCAGAGGTAGGCCAGTTGGGAAGTGATTAGGCCATGGATCTCTGACCTCAGGAGTGGATTCATACATTTATAGATTTGTGGCTGGATGTGCCACTGGGAGATAGTGAAAACTTTCCTAAAATGGAGGAAGTGGGACGCTAAGCATGTGTCCTTGAAAAGTATTTATTTTTTTTCTGATATCTTTCTTGCACTGATTCCCCTTCTTCTCCTTTCTGGTAAAGCAGATTTTCTTTGTCATATCCTTCCACCAGGATGCACTGTTTCACCACAGGTCCAGAAAACAGAAAAAAAAAGCAAAAAAAAAAAAAAAAAAAAAAAAAAAGCAAAGTGACCTTGAATTGACTAAAACCCCTGAAAGCATGAGCCAAAATAAATATTTCCAACTTTAGGTTGCTCTTTTTTCTTCAGGAATTTTGTCACAGCAGTTGAAATATAAATAACACAGCTACAAAAATACATCACAGGTTAAATCAGCATTCAAGTCTGATCCACACAGACTTTGTCATTGGACAATCATGACATTTCTAGAAGTGAAATACCATGCCTATTATATTCATAATTGATCAATGTAATTATAAATGTATTTGGTAAATGACTTGAGATTCTTCTCTCTCATATATATATATATATATATATATATATATATATATATATATATATATATATATATGATTCAAAGATTTTTGTCTTCTGAGACTAGATAGCTCAAGGACCTACGGGGAAAACCAAATACTGTTGTTCTACTAAAAGAACGTAGCAATAAACTGACTCCTAATGACATTCTGCTATACTCATAGATGAATGCTTTGCTCAGCCATCATCAGAGAAGTTCCCCTGTAGCACATGGGAACAAATAAAGAGACCCACAGCCAGACAATATGCAGACAGTGAGAGACCTTGGAACACTCAGCCCTAAATGGGATGTTTCCATCAAACTCTCCTATCAGGGCTCAGGGAACCCTGTGGAAGAGAAGGCAGAAAGAATGTTAGAGTCAAAAGGGAGGGAGGACACTATGAAAACAAGGCCCTCTAAATAAACATGATCAATGCATATATGAATTCACAGAGACTGAGGCAGCATGAACAGTGCCCACACAGATCTATACCAGATGAGATCCTAGAGCTGAAAGGAGAAGTGGACACATCCACCTACCCCTAACCCAGAAGAAATCAGCAGTATATAACCACTTTTAAAGGAAAATTTCGTTTTCTCAAAAGGAATCTCACTGCAGAAACAAACTACTCTTAAGGATAGACTTCATGCTCAGCAATAGATGGCCAACATAAAATGAACTCAAGGTCATCTTTGAAGTTTCCTTGTCTCATAATGTTGTGTGTAGCTGTTGGTTCAGGGCAAAAGTGGTTTATTCTTTGCCTAATTAAATCATCAGTTCTTAGCCCTGGAGCCCTGGAGCCCTGGAGCCCTGGAGCCCTGGAGCCCTGGAGCATTTCAGCCTCTGTACAATCTAGTCTTAAGCCTAGAATCACTATTCTGGTTCAAACTCTTCTTCACGCTGACTGGTTCAAACTAAACTTCTGAGAAGGCTTACTGACTGAACTCTTCGGACTCTGGCAGATTCTGGCTAATTCTCTTGACTGCCTCAGACTGCTCTGCTCAACTTCAAACTGATTCACTCTGCCTTTGTGTCTCTGTGTCTGTGCCCCAGCTTGCCTGCTTCAGACTGCTCACCTCATACTGCCTGCTATAACTGACTGCCTGTAACTGATTGCTGCTCTAAGCTGAGAGCCTGCCTTTCTATTGTAAGAGTTGGGCATGTCCTTACTCTGACTCACTCTGCTAACTCTTTCTCTGATTTGTCACTTTGCCTGTACTTCACTGACTCATCTCAGATGTCATTTCCAATCCGACACTGACTTCTGAGCTCTGCTTCCTGTCTGCTTCCACACTCTATTTCTGTTTTAGGGATTAAAGGCACGCACCACCACTGCCTTCTGAACACTAAGATTAAAAGTGTGTACCAACATTCTTTCTACCTTAGAGCAGCCAAGTTGACAGATTAAAAGATTAAACATTCCTCTACATATTCTCCCTTTCTGTTTAAGATATAAATTGTTCTGTGAGAATAGTTCTAACATTATTCAAATAGAAACAATTATCAATCTCATAAACTTAACAGTCTGAATGTCGTTTTGAAGATTCACTTCAGCCATCCATGTGATGATCTTCCATAACAGCAGCAAGCATCAGTCCTGATCATCTGTTGAGTTCTTTTCAATATTTCTTCAGCAAATGTCATTTTCAGCATTAAGGTTTTCCAGTCTGACAAACTATTGCCTCTCTTCCTTCAGCCAATTTCTTGAGCTGTCTTTCTGCTAGGAAGCTTCTTACTCAGACCAAATATTTATGAATTTTGATGGAACCCACAGTTTTTTTTTTTATCTCCTGTGGAAATAAAAGCAAATCCTCTTCCCCAATGTAACACATTCCCTGACTTTCATTCCAATGTTAACACATCCTTATAGTATACAGGCTGATTTAATTCAGCATTTTTTTCTACAGTTCAGTGTACAGGCAACTGTTATTCATGCCTCATTATCATTCAAAAAATTTAAAGTTAGTAAAACATTATGCAATCTATCTCTAGGAGTCTTTATTCTTATTCCCTCTTTCTGTGTATTAAGCACCTTCTTTAAGGTATGCCTCTAATATGTTTTATGTTATAATAGACCATTTTAAAAAGTTCCATTTTAGTGGAAACATACATTGGGTCATTATAAGTTTTAATTTGTAAAGGTATCCCCAAGATAGCCATCACCTCCAACAAATGTGTAATTATAGAATCAGCATTTTCAGAACTCAAGGCAGAAGCCCATTGAAATCCTGAATATGTATTGATGGTATGTTGTTCAAACTTTAGTTTCCAAAATTCTGCAACATGAAACAACCATCTGCCAAATTTCATTTCTTTGGATACTCTTAGGGTTATTTCCAGCAGGTAATGGAGCTTGGTTATACTAAGAGCAAGTAGGATTTTTAAAAAATAATTTCTTTGGTTTGTTGCCAAGTAATGGAAAATTTTCCTTTAAACCTTTGCTGTTAACATGATGTTTTTATAATGAGGCCTTTAGCACATTTTCTATTAATAATTGGTCAATATCTTTATTCCCTTGTGGTAATGGACCAGGCAATCTTGTATGAGATTGAATGTTAGTGATATATAATGGATAATTTCTGTTTCAAATTGTCTGTTGTAGTTTCATGAATAATGGTGTTAATTCTGAATTATCAGGAATAAGTCCAACAGTTTCTACAAGTAAAACAACAACCCTTTCTGCATATTGAGAGTTGGCAATTATATTGAAAGATTCAGGAAAATCTAGTAAAACCATAAATATTGCATACATCTCTGGTTTTTTTCCAAAGCATTTGGGCTTTGAATTATTTTACTTACATTTCCTGACTTACAACCTGCCATTCCTGATTTATTTGCATTGGTATAGAATGCAGGGGCTCCAGAAATTGGTGTACATTTTATTATATGGGGGAGAATCCAATTAGTTCTTTTCAGGGGGCAAGCCAAGCCCCCAAGGACATTTCCCAACAGCAAGGACTCATCTTGCACATCTGTGTTAAATCCTTATACATTTCACAACCTTGTGGATTTTTCTTTATCTCTGTCTGAGATATTTTTTTATTTTCTCTTATAAAATATTCTAATTTTTCTTCCAAGACTTGAATTTTAGTGATAAACCATTTATCTCTTTTCTTTCTAAGTCTGCTTCCCATGAAGGGAAAATCTATACTGGCATTTCTCTTTGAAAAAGCACATAAAACCAGGATATATATTAAGAATAGAATTTGAACTACCAGAAAAATAATGACCAAAATCTGTATTGTGTAAGTCTCAGTTGGAGTATCCATCCCTTCATCTTCTGTTTTCATTCCTAAGGTATTCAAAAGAAAACAATGCAGATTCCAAGTACCCTGAACTACAACATTCTCCATTTTTAAAATGGAAAAATTTTATTTTTCAATCTTATTTAGCTCTCTCCTTCCTTTGGAGACTTATCTTTATTATTTTTAATCTGTATTCAAACTTAACAGTCTTTCTCTCTCTGACTTTCACACTGCTCAGTAGCTATGTTATCTCCTGAGATGAGAAGAATTACTATAAACTCATTAATTATCTTTAAACATGGCCAACAGAAAATGAACTCAAGGTCATCTTTGGAGCTTCCTTGCCTCATAATACTGTATTAGGGCTTTCCCTTTTATTTTCCAAATTTATCTTATTCTTTTTAATTTTTGTGATGCAAAGGCCATGGAAGGGTGCTGCTTTCTGGCTTGATTCATATGGCTTGCTCAACCTGCTTTCTTATAAAACCCAGGACCACCAGCCAAGGTGTGGCACCACCCACAATAGGCTGGGCCCTTCCATATCAATCGCTAATTTAAAAAGTGTCCTCCAGGCCTGCCCATAGCCAGATCTTATGGAATGAAGTTAGATTAAACGAGACTGGGTTGGTGTGCAGGACATGCATCTTGGAGATGGGTGTCTGCCTGGAAGGGTTAGATTTGGTGTGGGAGGATCCTGTGGGTCAGGGCCAGGCAGGGTAGGTTCTGTAGGAAGCTTAGAGGTTGGTTGCAGTGCAGGCAAGGGTGGCCAGACTAGGCAGGAGCACTGGATGTGGAACCAGGGCTAGAAATGGAGGTTTTGGGAGGGTACATGAAGAACTCAGTCAAGCAGACCCACTGGAATAGACCCTGGAGAAAGATGTGTAGGATCTGGCTGGGTGGAGAGATTAGATCAAGAGACTTTAGTTTAAAGGAATCTTGATATTCATTCATTGCATTGCTGACATTATGTTATGGCATCTAGCCACTTCCCTTGACTTAATGGTAAAATATCTGTCAGAGATTGGCAAATAAATCTACATTAAATTCAAGGTCCTTCCTATTTTCATGAAATTACAATGAATTCAGGGATAATGGGGCATGTTGAAACAAATTGTTACATCTGGCTCCGCCTATAACTAAAAAAGAAGTACAATGGCCAGTGGAATCTTCAAGCAGCACATTCTTTACTTGAATGCATTACTCTTGCCAGTTCATTAATTGACCTTAAATTGCTAGTTTTCAGTAGATCCTAGAATAGGAATATGCTATGAAATACATCCAGATGCTGTTCATATTGCTTTGCTACTTGTGCCATATAATACAATGAATCTAGTGGTACTTGAAGAGTCAGCATTAGATAGCCATGCTTTTTGGAGCCTTTGAGAGGCCCCTATATATGAATTATAGCACACTTTAGAATTTTTCAGTAGGTCATGCCATAATCTAAACTAACTGCATTCCTTGAAAGATAGTTCTTGACCTATTGTTGAACCTTAAACTTTTATCACAAACAACCAAGTGACCATGTAACTTGAGTTGCCAAACATGAAGTGAGTTATATCTGACTCACTGATTCATAAAGTTAGGCTTGATAGCAATGCTCATTATCAAATAGAGCAGGTCTTGAAGTCACAAAAAAAAATATACAGAAAATGGCCCAAACTACCATGGTTCCTTTTCTTGTTAGGCTGCCTTATTGCTCCAAGATTCTGATTCTCAAATTTTCACAAAGCAGATTGTTGAACGTATCAGACTGCATAAGTGTTAAGAGTCAACTCTCAAAGTAAGTCTCATATACCATGTGGTCCTTCTGGTTTCTGTTTCTCTGTAGAACACTAATACACAGATCTCTCTCTTTGTAATTGTATGTGTTTTTACATATAAAACTGTGAAAATTATACAATATAATTTTAAAGCATGTGTTTTGCTCAGTGGTAAGATTATACTTATGTCCTATGGCCTTCCCTCTTAACAATAAATTAAAATGATTGTTCTGGAATTTATCTATCAAATAAAAGGAAAAAGTTTATTCTAAATAAACTTTTAAAGCATGACTTATGTTTTATACACTAGTAATATAGCAAAACCAGAATTAATTGAAGTAGTTGAGAGCTTTGTTTAGAAAATTGTCTACATTTTTAGGTAGGAATAACACAGAATGTAAGTCAATCCAATTTTGAAAGTGGAAATTAGACCATAAAATAAACATTCTATAAAATGCAGAATAATGTTTTTCTTGTTATACAAACATCTGGTGTAGAAATGGTTATGGAAGTAAAAGTGAATTAAAATAAAAAGTCAGCATAGAAATGTGAAATTAAAGGCAAATTGAGAATAAATAAAATTTCTGACAATGTGGAAATGAAAAATGAGTCAACCTATATGTGCAATAAAATTTGAAAAATCATTTAAAGTGATGTGAAGAAATATAGAAATGTTATTTGTTACTGAATAAAGATTCTGAATCAATGTAAAGATGTAAAGCTTGGTTTGATATTTTACATACAAGAAAATGTGAATTATAATATGCAATAAAATATGTATATATTTCTGAAAATACATTGTCCAGAAGTAAGGATTGAGTTACAAGAAATTGGTAGTATTAATTATCATCTATTAATAAAAGTATATGAAATTAAAATCACTATATAACAGCAATATGAAACTCTAAATTTGTCTGTAAGAATGCTCAGGGAATAATATTTAATGAGAGCAATGAATATACTTAGCATCTTCGGTTGGAACAAGGAAAATAGAAATAACGGATACATTAAAATTCATCAAAAATGAGGCCAGATGAAGATCAAGTCTATTAAAATAGATTTTGGGCATATTTCAAGAGGTAAACCATTACACATAGATAGAATAATCATTGCTTTTTACTTTTGTAAACTTACCTATATTTAAAAATGAATTTATATGAATTACAAGAAAAAACATTTTAAAACATGAAGGTAAACAAAAAACAAAGTATAGTTTTCATAGAATGATATTAGTAAGAACAGTTTCTAATAACTAGGGGGAACTTACACAGGAAAATGGACATTTATCAAACATGGTAGTGTGAACTGATACAGCTAGGATGGAACAGTTAAAGAACTTTAAAAGACTTCTACTTTTGAATACAACTTTTAGACATTTATTTTAAGCAGACAATACAAGGATACTACTGCAAAAATAATCATATATAATTCAGATGTTCTGGGGAAATTTTAGAAACTTTTAAGGCCATTGTAAAGAAGCACTTAAAAAGTTATGATTTACCTACAGAATTACTGAGTTGTGGAAAAATATTAAATAGCAAGGTGTGTTTTGTTTGTGGTTATATAGAAGAAATTTAATATAATATATTTACTATAAATATATAGAATATACATTTAGTATAAAGTGTATTCAGTATGATTTGGTATTTGCTTTAAAATATACTAATAGGCAGTGACATAAATGCTTACTTCAGAGCAGTTAGGAGTATTTAATATTCATGCCTTTATATATAAATCAATCTATTTATAAAGTAAAACTTTTATCTACAAGCCTAATTAATTTCTCATGACTTGAAAATACTAACATGAGAAGGAAATATGAGCTATTTTACACTGTTGATAGGCATAAATTTTATGGGAAGAGCATTTGACAAAAGACACTAATATATATAAGGCATTTAAATATCCCCAGAAATACTACAAATACTAACAAGTACTTTCTTCATAATATTGATCACATTGGGGGCCAAGAGACTAGACCATCGACAAATGTGATGAGGGCCAAGTTAAAGAAACTATATATCATCCAAAAAATGGAAATTTAAAAATAGATCTGTATATTTAATACTTGGAAAAAAATCAAGTAGTAAAAATAACTCAAAAGGAGAAATATATTTCACCTTATGCTTTTGAATGTATCAGTTTGTTTTATATGCAAGTTCCACATGTTTCAATTTCATGTTATCAAGTGGTTGAGTGATTTTTGATGGTTTTCTTTTGAGGATATTTTGAGGAATTCTGTTAATTTAAAAGAGAGTTATGATTTAAAAATAAATTCAAAACCTTACTGCCCTGAACAATGGTATAGGTATGCAAAAATGAATGTTCTACACACTCCAGAAAACTAACCAGATGTCTAAGCGTCTGGTTCTTGTGTAGTCCTGACAGGAAAATGCAACTATATTAACGGATAGAAGTCTACTGAAAAAATTATATCTCCCTTTGACACTTCAATTTTACTTTGAAGAATATTTGGTCAGGAAAAATATCTTAAGTATTGGGAAAGTTCTTTTAGGCTTCATTGCTAAGAGTGCTGATGTAGATAAGGAAAAATATCACACAAGTCCAGGAATCTGTGTGTAAATATTGATGCAAAAGCATGTATACAATTTGAGCCCTTGCATTTGGCTCATTCATACACTGGAACATTACACAAGCACAAAAAATATTTTAAAAGAATATTTAATGGCAATGAAAGGAGCTTCAAGAATATCTATACATCTATGTCTATAATCTATATTATATTTTATGCATGAAAAAGCAGATATTGAAACAGTATATATATTGAATACACATATATATCACATGAAAAACTCTGAGCACATAGATGGGGACAGTTCAAGAAGGCATGGGAGTCATTAAGATTGATTGCTGATAGCATTCAGTTTCTTCTGTTACATCGTCGGCTTAGTGATTTTTTTTTTCCTGCAACATAGCTGACTTTTTTTTCTGGCAAGAGGGAAAAGGAAAGGAAGCAGGAATGCAGAAAAGGGCTGATTCACAGCTTTCAATTCCAGTGAAATAACCACGACAGTGAAATGCCATTTGCAGCTCATGACGCTACACACACACACACACACACACACACACACACACACACACACGAGTTACAGTGGACCATGGGACAGTGCAGGGGATATGGGCATACTCATTTTTTTTTCTTTTTACTAGCTGCGCTGGCTGGGTGGCTGGCTGGCTGGCTGGGTGGCTGGCTGGCTGGCTGGCTGGCTGGCTGGCTGGCTGGCTGGCTGGCACAAATACAAACTGGTACAATGCTTATGAAAGGGAGCCTTTTGGCAACACACAGGGAAAGTCTTTGAAACGTCTATATGTGGATCCTGCAAGTCCACAGTTAAGGAGAGAGCATCCAGGATGCTAGCCTAGATTTGGCTTGACAAGGAAGGATTCACTCATCAGGGCACGCAGTGTTGGTTTTAAACACAGGGAAAGAACTAGGCACCACCTGAATGTCCAACAACGCAGGAATGATTACAGAAATGTTAAGGTCCATGGATACACAGGAGCACTCTGCAGGCACTGAAGATGATGTTCCATAAGCCTGTTGAATAGCATGGAAAGAAGTTCAACGCGTTGATTTCTGTTTGGTTTTAGTCGCTGGAAAAAGCAGGTTAAGAAACACCACATACATGAACCACTCTACAAGAATATGTTAAAGGGGAAGGTGGGTTTGGGGTGAGAGGGAGAAAAGGGGAGAGCAGAGAGCCTGGAAAAACAGCACACCAAAGAAGGTTAAAAGAGGTTCTCTCTGGGTAGTAGGGTGATGGGAAGCAATTACACTCTTGGTTCTTTCTCCCACATCTCAGACTTGCTTCTCCTTCCAGACATCTCTACCATGAAATTGCATCACCTGTGCAGTAAACAAAGAGACAGAAAAAAACGCTTTTAAGCATCAGACCGACCACAGGGAGAAGAGGCAGTCTTTAACCCCTCAAATGGCACAGATTAGTGGGATTGTTCTCGGGGTGGGGGGACCTTGCTAGGGTTGGGGAGGGAAGGGAGAGGGCAGAAGAGAGGGGCTCAGAGCTGAGAGCGGATGGGGAAGCTGGGGGGGGGGAAGGGGGGTCGAGAAGAGGGAGGGGGAGAAGGCGAGAGGGGAGGGCAGGAAAGAGAGGAATAGGGAGGGAGGGCAAGAGGGAAAGGGGGAGGGAGGTGGGGGGGAAGGGGAGAAGGAGAGAGGGAGAGGGAGAGAGAGAAACCTGCACTCCCAATACAATACACTGCTGGTGGGTTAGGGGGCGGGGGGCGCTGTAAACGGGGTGGGAGCCAAGATTTGGCTCTACTGGCTGGGTCCTGGGACGTCTTCATCGAAAGGTGGCCTCCTCGTCGGAGTCATCGTCGAAATCCTTGAAGTCAGCACTGGTGGACTGGCGGGCCCAGGCTCCCCTTTCGGCCTCTCTCTCCTTGTGGGACTTGAACCTCCCCACGAAAATCTTGCGGTAGTTCAGGAACATGCCATTCAGCGCATCGATGGCCCGCTCGGCCGACTCCTGCTTCTGGAAGTGCACGAACCCGTAGCCCTTGGGCCCCTTCTCGTCACAGGCCACCTTGCAGGACAGGATGTTGCCGAAGGCCGAGAAGATGTTGTACAGCGCCTTGTTGTCGATGGTCTTGCCCAGGTTCTTGATGAAGACGTTGCCCACCCCGCTCTTGCGTAGCGACGGGTCCCTCTGGGACCACATGATGCGCACCGGCCTGCCATTGATAACGTCAAAGTTCATGGTCTCCAGGGCCCGCTTGGCGTCCACCGGTTGCTGGTAGTTGACATATGCGTAGCCCAGGGAGCGCCGGGTGACCTTGTCCCTGCAAATGCGGATGGACAGGATGGGCCCGGCCGGGCTGAACTTCTCATACAGCATCGACTCGGTCACCTCGGGGTGCAGGTCGCCCACGTACAGCGAGGCCGTGGGAAAGTCTGGGTTCCCATCCGAGCCCCCGGCCGCCGCCTCTTCCTCTTCTGCAGCCAAGGCCGCCGCCAGCTCTTCGTCCATGTCCACCCTCCCGTAGGAGGGCGACGCAGCCTCCGCCGCGGCCCCCGTGGCCTCCGCCAGGCCGGCCTCCTCAAGGCTGGCCTCCGCCAGGCTGGCCTCGGTGGCTGCCACCGCCGCGGCCGCCTCCGCCTTCTCCGCGGCCAGGGCCGCCGCCTCCCCCGGGCTGGCCTCCGCCGCCGCCGCCGAGGCCTCCGCCTCCACCTCAGCCTCCACCTCTGCTTCCGCCTCCGCCACGGAGGCCTCCGCCACCGCCTCCGCCACGGTCGCCGCCGCAGCCTCCGCCGCCGCCGCAGCCGCCGCTGCGGCGACCTCCGCCGCCACTGTCGCCGCGGTCGCCACGGTCGCCACGGTCACCGCTGCCGCCGGGCCGCTGCCGCGACCTCCCTTCCCGCGAGCTGGGGGGGGCGGAGAGGCGGCGAGGGTCGGTGGGCGCCGGAACCCGGGCCCGGGGCTGGTGCGGGAGCTGCGGGCAGGGACCGCGCTCTGGCCAGGCGGGCGCGACCGAGTCACCCGGGGTGGAGAGCGCCGGCCCGTAGCGCGCGCAGTCTCCGCAGCCTGCAGCCTGTCGCCTGCCGCCGCCGCCGCTCGGTCGTGGGCTGGCGTGCGGGGCGCGGGCGGGAGGGCGGCGTGTGGTGGGGGGTGGGGGGTGTTGGCGTCTGTGGTCCGGGCAGCTGGGAAGGCTTCTGTCTCTTTGGTTCCCCCTGTGGCTGCTGCGGGGCTGCGGGGCTGCGGGGCTGCGGGCAGGCAGGCAGGGGCAGAGGCGGGGACGGGGCGCGGTCACGGTGGGGGTACCAGTGCGCAGCCTCTGGGGCGCCCACGCGTCAGGGAAGAGGATGCCAGGGACAGGGCTGCGCGCTGGACCAAAGGAATTCAGGTTCCATGTCTTTGGCAGGGGTGGGGGTGCTCTGCCCCTTCCCCCATAACTGAAGGTTGTCAGGATTCAAGCAAGGACCTCCCAAGAGTGGGAGGGGTGGCACTGAAGCTAGCCTAGCCTTGCCTGAAGGAGCCTAGGATCAGTGTTTCACTATGGGGGGAGGGTGTTCACCTGGAAACACACACACACACACACACACACACACACACACACACACACATACAGAGAAAGAGAGAGAGAGAGAGAGAGAGAGAGAGAGAGAGAGAGGCCAGAGCATGTGTTCACTTTCTCCCTGTCCATCCCCCCGGCCCCCCGCCCCCCTCCGACACACACACACACACACACACTGCCTAATGTCACCAGTGCCACCCAGGGAAGCATGAGTCTTCCCAGCTCCCCATGCAGCCTTCTGAGCCACTTTCTGAACCTGGTCCCCCTTCCCACCAACCCCTACTCTGCAACATTTCCAAAGGAGAGACTAAAGAATGCATGCTCATTCATAAGGCCCTGCCACAAATACTCTACATAGAGCCTGTGTGGGTCCCTGGGGATGCAGAGGGCTGGAAGGCACAGGAATATAGGCTGCCTTTCAGCTTCTCCTGGGGGAGCAGTGAAGCTGGACTGGAACCTGAACCCCACTCCACCCCCAGCTCTCGGTGACTCTGCTCCAGCCCCTGGACTACTGTGGACCTGGGGTTCTGAGAAGCCTGGACTCCCACTGCCACGTGGGAAGTGAAATTCAAGAGAGCCTAGTCTCTAGGGCAGCCCCCAATGGTAAGTGAAAGAAAGCCAAATGGGGGCTGGACTGTGCTAGTAGGCAGGCAGGCAGGCAGGCAGGCAGGCAGGCAGGGGCTGAGAAAGGCCTGGTCCAGAGACAGGAGCTTATTCAGTCTGGGCTGTGCCCTTGAGGGGCCCAGGTTCACCGCCTGGACCAAGTGCACACCAGTGTCCAGAAGGCAAACTAGAACAGGACCTGAAATCTCTCTTCAGCATGAGGTGCACGGTCCCCAGTCACCAGTCAGTGCTTCTGGCACTGGGGGCTGGGAGTCTGGAGAGAGGGTAGGGAGTGAGTGCCTGTTTGTTTCTGGTGTGGCTCAGAGCAAAGAGGACACACACAGAGCTAAATGCTGGGGGCACAGGTAAGCTGACAAGCTTCAGAGGGTAGACCACGACTTGGACCAGAGTCCAGAAAGGAGGCCCAGATGTTAAGAGTTCTGGTAGGAATCCAGGGAAGCTGTGCCTGAGAGGAGATGCCCAAGTGGGTTGTGAGAGAGAAGTAGTAGTGTTCCATCCCTAGGCAGGTAGGAAGGCATCCAGGCAAAGGGATGTTACCTGTGGTGCAACAGCGCCCACCTGGTCACTGGTGCTCATGCCACAGGACCTGGTGTGGATAAAGAAGGCTCAGGGCCCTAGAGTGGAAGATAGGGTTAGGCTCTCTATCAATGGGCATGCTCGAAAGTCAGCATGAGCAAGGAAAGGGGTGAGGTGATCAAAATGGCAGAAAGAGTGACCTGAGCATCCGTGTGCATCCAAGTGTCCCCCATCTGTGGCAGAACCTTTAGAAGACTGGCAGACAGAACTGGCTCCAAAAGAGCCAGAACAAACTGTATTGGCCATTTGTACTCAGTAACCCTTCAGGTCTGTGTGATCAGACTGGTGCCCACGGAATTTCTCGTGGCGGCTAGCACGTGCTGCTGTCACAGCACCCAGACCACCTTGGTTATATAAAAAAGCAAGGCAGCTTTCTCCAATGGGAGGAGCCAGATGGGGTGGGAAAGCGTGAACTCAAGACAGTGACCTAGTCCCTGTGGGGCATGAGGCAGGACTGTCCAACTCTGCCCCAGAGTCCGGTGGGCTGACAGGAACCTGGTGCGCTCTGTGGAAAAGCCCAGTTCTCTGCACTTAGGTGGGGCTTGTGCCTGCAGAGTCAAAGGGGCAGGAATCTAGGCCTCTGGGTTCTCCACAATCCCCTAGTCCTCTGGGAGGCTGGCAGGCACAGTTGGGGCAGTTGCCCTGTGCCTCAGACTTTCAGGTGTCTATCCGAGATGGACGGCAAGGCGGAGGCCGTGACGGCCTTGGGAGGCTGCAGGATGGGGTGGTGTGGTGTGACCACAGCAGAGGACTCTGCACAAGAGTGGGAGACAAATGACAAGGGAGATGGCTGGAGGACAACCCCAGGGCAAGGGCTCAACAAGATCCTACTCTGCCTTTGTAGACAAGCCCACTGAGCCCGCAGGCATCAGTGGCATGGCTGGAGAAGTGGGTGCAGAGGAGTAGGGCCAGAGTCTGCAGATTGGTCCTGGAGACTGTCCCTGAGACTCCCCCGCCAGAGGAAAGAGGCCAGTGAGGTGACTGGGACAGAAGCTGGAGACTGTCCAAATGCTTTCTCTCCAGCGCCCCCATGCAGGTCCCACTCCTGTGTTCCAGTTCCTCCCACCTGCAATCCAAGGTGTTCAGAGTACTGAGCACTGTGAGGAAGGAAAGGACAAGTAGTCCTGGGGGGAGGCGAGGGCCTTTTCAAGTGGGAGGAAGTGCTGCTGCTGTCCCTCATTTAATGATTCACAAGTATTCCTGGAGGGCCAGGCTGGGTAGCCTGCCTTCTCCTAGCCAGACCGTCCCTGTACTCGGGGAAATTTTTTTCCTGTGGGGAGGCAACAGTAGCCTTCTCAGAAAAGACAGAGCTGGTAAAGGTCGTGGAAAAGCTGCCAGGGACATAAAGAAGTGGATGGTTTGTCGTGGCAAATCTGCCAGGGACACAGAGAAGTGGATGGTTTGCACAATTCTCTAGAGTCCAGTGGGCTGCGAATGAGGACCCTGGAGCCCGCCCAGGGAAGGCCTGTCTGAACATAGTGGTGTGCTGCCAGTCTCGCATGCAAAACCTGCCAGGCAGACAGAGCCCTGATGCCCCTGGTCACTGGGGCAGAAGCCCTAGGTGCTAGTGGAACCTACAGGGTGCCTGCCATCTATGGAGCCTGGAGGGAAGAAGGAAGGGACTAGGGAGGAGGGGGCAGGGGCGGGGATGTGTCCAGGTGAAGGTCTGGTCTTCCTTGAAGTGCTGTGGCCATGGGGAAGAGCCCCAACTCTAAGGAGTACCCAGACCCACATTGGCTCACCTCTCCCTCTGTGGCTGCAGTGTGTGGGAGGTGTTGCTGATGAGAAGGGCACAAAGGTAAGCCTGCAGACAAGTTGCCATGCCCCTGCCACCTGACAGTCTTTCACCTGCTAGACTGCAGTGTGTTGTTGCAGACTGAGGCATGAGTCTGGGGGCCACTAAGCATGGATTCCCAAGGAATTTCATAAAAAAGGAGACAGCATCCACTGGAAGCCTCTGAAATGCCAGGCAGTGTAGGAGCAAGTGATGGGCTGGTATACAACCCTGCACCCTCCTTGCCTTTGTGCCTTTGTGTCTTCTCTGAAGGACAACAGATGACTAGTGTCATCCAAGGACGACCATGAAACAGTGTTGTAGAGACGTCCATCCCCGAGTCCTCCCTCCCCACTGTTCCTGGAGACACCGTTGTGTCTCTAGGTGGTGTTGGGGAAGTTTATTTTCAGAAATGTTTGAAATTGTCTCATGCACTGTTGGGTGAGGGACTAGCCTAGGTCTAGGGCATTCCATACTGTTTGCAGGTGTTGGGTTTCTGTGGGGATGTTTGATTGCATGCGCTATCAGTAGAACACCTGAGGAGTGCTGAATCAATAAAAACACCTGAGCTCAGACACGCGGGGTTCCACTTTGAGTATGGCGCTGGCCAGGACGGTGGTTCCCTATGCTGGGGTCTGCCAGAGTTTTTACCTGGGAAAGCGCCTCCTTGTCTTTCTTGCTGAGCCACCCCAGCAGCAGCTTACTGCTACAAGGTGGCTTTGGTGGCCACCGACTACCCAATGCCAACAGATGCTCTTCACCTCTACTGCCAGCATCATGTTCCCTGCATTCCCAACCACCATAGTCTCCTAACCAGCCACTCCTTTGCTCCAAACTCCCAGCTCCACTGAGTGGCCAGACTCATCTGCGCAGGTGAATTATTCCACCCTTGGCCTGTCCTTAAGTGGTCTGAATGGCTGCTGTTCCACTTGGACTCAGGTGACAACTTCTTGGCATGGCTGAAATATGATGAGCCCTTGCCCAAAAGACCCCCTTCTCTCTTCTCTACACCCTGGCCAACCGGAGCTCTCTGAGAATCGCATGTCACTGCTCTCAGCCTTGAGCTCTGCTCTTCCAGGGACCTCTCCCCACCCCTTCTAGACAGGTCTGCATCCTTTCTAAGTAGTGGACAGGTTTATCAATCGGATTGTTACTGCTAGTCTCAGAACACATGTTCAGGCACCCATCATTCGGAACTCAACAACACAACAAAACCCCCACATTTTGTCTTTCTGTGTCCCTGATATTTCGGCCCTATGCGATGACAAACATATAGTAGATAGCCAGTCATATTACTTCCCCCTTTGCAATTTAATTCTCCTGTGCCGTTGCTCATAGAGAGGACCCTAGGTCTCTGTGGGAGTGTCCTAAGACAAGAAGAAGCAAGATCTTGGTCTGTTGCTGTTGAGTCATCCCAATCCTCTCCCTCCTTCTCACTCTCCTCTCTCCCTTTCTCTCTCTGTTGCCCTGCTCTACCCCTCCCCGGAGTCGAGCATCCCTTTGACTCTTTGCTCATGGTCCTGCCCTAGTAGCCAGGACTCACAAAAAGGATGTCACTTGCCTTCGGGATGGGCAGAAGATATGAAGAAGCACGTCGTTCCGGCAGCTGTCTGGCACTGCTGGCCACCTGCTACCTTAGGGCACATAGAAGGTGGACCTTGGAAAGGAACTGGCTTGGGACACAATCTTAGAGGCTAACACGAAAACATCCTTTTCTTTAGTATCTGCTGGAAGCCGGAATTTTTGAAAGCCTCCTGAAGGATCCTGGCAGTTTCCTTCAGGATGGTCCTGTTGTCCATCTCCTGCCTTGAAACCATCAGCAAAGAGTGATCCGCACTGGGGGTTGTGTCCCCGTTTTCTTTGTTCTCTGGTGACCAACTCGCCTTCTATCGATAGCACGCTTCAAGGTTTCCCTGGCTCTGTCTGTCATAATCCCAGGCAGTGTGCAGGACCGAGGATCACACGACTCTGGGCCTAGGTGCAGCGAAGGCCTTGGCTTACGAGTGCTGCTTACCTTGGACATGTTACTGTACCTTCTTTTTCCCCCTTACCTTTGGAGTCCTGGGCTGTACAAAGAGATATTTATGAGCATGAGAAGTGGTCGTGTATGGCCAGTGTTTTCCACCCATGCTTGGCATGCATTCAATGGCCGATACAATCGACTCCTTATTAATCTCATCTCCCTCTGTCCTGTGGATGCCTTGTTCATCTGGTTTTTGAAGCCAGTGACTTTTCTTTCTGGTATCCCAGGAAGCCTGGACGTCTCTCCCTGACCAGGATCAAAGTCTCAATAGAGAGGGAGTCTGAGCTCCGGGCTTCAGTCCTCAGTAAAGGACACATTTCACTCCAGGACACTGCCTGGTTCTCTGGCCTGAACTCATTTAGCCTCCACCCTCTGGAGGTCTTCTCCCAGCCAGTGCAACTCTAGGATCTATGGAATCTTTTTTTCTGGGGGTCCAAGTTAGCACTCGAAAGCCTGGCGCTTCTATCCTCCAGAAAAATCACCCAAGGGGTGTGATGCTTCCTACCGGCTCAACAAAATTGGGTAGGAGTCAGGAGTGTCTTGTGTCTTCTCTCTCAGAACCTTACCGGGACCAGTCCAGACACAGTTCGCTAAAGGCAATGCCTTGCTGCAGCGCAAATGCACTGGGTGATTTCAGGTGCTGCCGCATCATCGTTGGAGCAGTATCGTCAGTGTCTAGGACTATGACGTGGCAGTACGTGGTTCACTAAAGCATGAGTACTACAGGTCGTTGTACAATCCAGTCTGCCTGACAGACAGAAACTTGACTCTCTCACAGTGCGGTACGCTCTCTCATTCCATCAGCGAGGAACTTTTCCACCTCCTCTATACCTGTATTGTCCAGGACGCATAAAGGAGGTGAACTTTCTTTGGAAGTTTGCATTTTATCGTTTTCTTCGTCCCATGGTCTTCTGAAACGTCCATCCATGCGAGTCTAATTTGGGCTCAATGTTTGAATCCTCAAGTACACTTTTTGTGTCTGTCTCCTACACATGCAAGTCCTCAAGGGGCAGGCAGACAAGTGATTATTAAACTCGGGAAGTCTTCCACAGCCTGTGGAATTGGTGTTCAAACCTTCTCCACTTTACCTTTGACAAAATTTTGGTACTGTGCACTGCAACCACTGGTCTGAGTGCATGCAGAGTCCTGGATGTGATTCAGCACAGGGCAGGCAGTCTTGTTCCTCTGTTGGTCCTGGAAACCACTATGCTTTGCTCTGAGCTAACCCATGCTGTCCCCACAAAGACCACAGCTGCACAGCCTGTTAATGATTAGAAATCCCCACAGATCCCAGACACTCCAGGTTGCAGAGAACACAGGAATATGTGGCTTTGTATGGTTTTCCAGGTTTCTCATACAAATTCCCGGTTGGCTCCCTCCGTGTATGCTGCATGCTTATGTATCAAGATCTGATCTCTCGGCTACTGCTTCAGCACCATGCCTGCCTGCCTGCTTTCATGCTCCCCACCATGATAGTCATGGACTAATCCCCTGAAACTGCAAGCAAACTCTCATAAACTCTTCCATGAATTGCCTTAGACATGGTGTTTTGTCACAGCAATAGAAAGCTAACCAAGGTGCCTGTTTGTAGCAGAGTCTCTCTCAGTTCCTCCCTCTCCCCTAGCTCCCCCCCTCAGTCGCTCCCTCTCCCCTTGCCCCCCTCTCCCTCTCTCTCTTTCTCCTCTGGAACCATTTTCTCTTGAGAGCCTTTCGTATTGGTTTTCTTGGAGTTTGCGCACCTCCCAGTGCTGTGCTCTTCTCATTTCCCTGAACATTTGTAGCGTTTCTGACACTGAATCTTCTGTTGGTGTTGCAGTTCTCAGTCCCTGCTTCTTTCCATCAGAGACAACAATGGCAGACAAGTTTGGTGACTTCCTGTTGCCCCATAGTCCAAGGCGTTTCTTCTGGGTCTTTCTTCCCTTGACTTTCGGAAGCTATGTGGAGAGATTTCTGACATGGAACAAAATGCTCACATTTCAAGTGCGCAACTGGCTAGGTTCAACCCGTGACACATAGAATAATCACCACAGATAAAATCATGTTCTCAAGCCCTTAGCAACGCTTCCCTCTCCCTCACCCTGACACTCTCCTCTCTGTCTCTAGGCAAACACAGATATGCTTTCTGGAAATCAGGGCTTCTTTGTACTTTCCGGAATTGTGCACAAATGGTGATTGTCAAATCCTCACAGAGACACGCATGCCACGGTATGGGCCCTTTGAAGGCTCTGGGTCCTTTCTATCCTAATAAGTAATTATTTTGAGATTCTCTTATTTGGTTGCCGTGGTCAAGGTTCTGTCTGCATTCATTGCTGTCTAGTCTTTTCCTGCATCGCTACGCAGCAGCTTGTTTATGTGCTCAGCTTCTGATGGACGTTTGGATTGTTCTAATCTATGGCTATCTTTAATCAGGCTTTGGTAGACATCCATGTAAAAGATTTCTGAATGTAAACTTTAACTTGAATTTGAAAGAACGTTATGAATAGAATGGTTGGATTTTCTTTTATTGATAATTTTCTACCCAACTCTTCATTTAGCCACAGCTCACCCTCATCATTCACTATAATCAGGTGAATAACTTTGCTTTTATTACTGCAGATTTGTGATTAGCCAGCAGGTCTCAGAGCAGCCATCTCCTTATCCTATTATTTTTGTAATATGGCACAAAGCAGGTGTTTAAAAAAATACTAACAAGAATAAACCTAAGAAGTAATAATCTTAGTTCTTGAAATTTCCTGAACCGTAAAACATGTAGTTGTAGTCAGGATCCCATGTCATTTTTCCCAAAATCTCTCACTTTTCTGTAATTATTATGTTGTATACTGCTCTGTATCTGTCCTGATGCCTACAGGCTGTCCAGATGCTTCTGAGATTCCCTGGTTCTTGCAGGATATTGGGGTGCCTGTTCAATGATCAGGTGCCTGCTGCAGGCTGGGGGCGCATGTGAGCTTGGGCAGTGATGTGCAACTTGGTATCGAACTTCATTTTGCTTGGCTGATATGGCTAAGGGAATAACCATCACCTGAGCCACCTTCTGCCTCCAGGAACTGAGGTGATTGATGCCCATGATACACGTTCCTGCCACACTAGCTGGACTTAATTTTCTTTCTTTCTTCCTTCCTTCCTTCCTTCCTTCCTTCCTTCCTTCCTTCCTTCCTTCCTTCCTTCCTTCCTTTCTTTCTTTCTTTCTTTCTTTCTTCCTTTCTTTCTTTCTTTCTTTCTTTCCTAGGGTACAGGGGTGGGAGGGTGGATCAGGGAGGAATTGGAAGAGGGTGTTATCGAGATACATTGTATGAAACTCTATTTATTAATAAAAGTATTATTAAAAAAAGAAAAAGGAAACAATCCCTTACATGTATGTCCAGCTACTTGAGTTTTAGTTAGTTGCCAATGTATTCAAGTTGATAACCAAAGTGTAACACCCTCTTAAATAGTTCCACCAACTGGGACCCAAACATTCAAGTATATGAGCCTATGAGGCGATTCTTATTCAAACCACCTCAGCACTATACCACTGAGCTATGCTTCCAAACCAGAGACACTGATTTTCCTTATACCCACAAAACCAAAGAAATCCTCTCAGAGCTTGCAAAAAGTTTCATGTTCAGCATTGCTTTACACTCTTATCCAGTCTTCAGAACTTATGGGTCAGTCCCCTAAGAAAGCTCTGGGCTTTTGCAGCTCTCCTCACTCTTCTAGATTCCGTGTCTTCATCCACTAGAAAATTTCGGTTTGGTTTCTCATTGACTAATAATAATGTCTTTGTCCTTAGGTGGGATGGAGATCAACTGGATTGTAGAATCCAGTGCTTTGAAAACATCAGGCATGAAAAACAGCTGCAATTTTTTGTGTCAAGGTTTGTGCTCTCTTCTCTGGCTCTGTAGCTGTCTTGGGTATTTGGTATGTTGTCTGCCTGCCACCATCAGTTCAATACCCTCTTTTTTACTATGAGCTTTTAATTAGTTTCTGAAGCTCCAGAACATCTGACATTTCGGTTGATGTTTTCTTCTCTGCCTTTGGTGCTCTTTCCTCTGCCATCTTCTGCTATCCATCAATGTCCTTTGCTAATTTTTAAATAAACATGAATAGAAAACATGAACTTTCATTAAGTTCCCACAAATGGGAAATGATCCTGAAGGAAAGTAGATGTAAAACTGGCATTAAGTGCCTACTCAGTTGGACAGTCATCTGCCTTGAGTCTGCATTGTTGATGATGAAGCATTCAACGCTGCAAGCTCAATCTATGAATTTAATTCTGTTGTTAGAGAACTGTGAAGGGAATAAGAGAAACATGATAGTGTTGCCTTAATATTTAAGCCTCCTTCCACTTTGTGTTCCCTACCCAGTACCCCCTTTCTCCTATTTGCTCATATGTCCTATATGTCTCACACTTCTTCGGATCCTGAAATACTTCCCAAAATCTGGTGAAGGAGTAAATGCAACACAAATCCAACACATTGCTAATGATGCTGGTGAGGTCTAGGGCAACCTATTTGGAGATCCCATTTCCTTTTCTTATAGCCAGGGATTACCAGACAGCCATTTTATGAGCCAACCAAGGCATAAGCCACATATATGGCGTCTACCCTCTAGTCAGAATGTGAAGTTTACAGGTGGGCCCCAGGGTCCTATCTAATCACAGTGGTAAGTGGCACCCCACCCTTCCTTCTGCAGAGAAATCTAGGGGTGCCTGGTCAGTCCTGAACATTCAGAGGGCCCCTGTCCTCATAGTTCCTTGATACTGCTTTCTTTCCTAAGATTATAAAAGTCCTAAGAGATCAGGTGGATGATGCTTCTGCAAAATATGATGTTTAGATGGATTTTGTTTAGTAGGGTATTTGCTGACAGGGTTTTTCAGAGCTTCTACTCTATGGTCGGGAGCAATTCCCTATAGGAATGGTTCCATATCAACATTTACCCTATCTTCCCTTTCTCCCTGTCATGGTGTCTGGGATCATATGAATCAACACTTGGAAGGGATATCATTACCAAGAGGGCTCCAATGATAATGCCATGAAAATATGGACCCTGTGGTTGTCCACTAAACAGAGGCCTCAGAAGAATGTAGACACCAGGACTGAGAATGCAGATGTGAGCATAGCAGGGCAGCCCTTGGAGCCTGTGATCAGTCTGAAATACTACATCCAGTATTTGTGCCTAAAGCCAGACTCCTTCCTAGTTCTTAGTCCTGTTCTTTCTCCTCTAGGACCCCCAGATTCCTTCCTAGGCTTTTTCTGTGGCCTCAGGTTCCTTATCATATGATGAGGCACCCCTATTTGGCAATGCCACATGTAACTGCCAATCCCTAGGATTCTGGAGCTTCCAATCTGTCCATTCCCTATGTTCCTGTGAGATTTACCAAGGCATCTTAACTGACCTGAGCCCTTTATGTCCTGACACTTTGCTCTGCCCACACAGATCAAAGTAAATACGCTGGGCTTCTAGTGCTTATCTTGCAGTGGGGGTGGGACTAGTGTCCCTCCATTACTTCTGAACAAACAGCCTCACTTTTCAATGGGAAAGTGAGTCATAATTTTTTTAAAAAAAATTTTAATCAAATAACTCTTTGCAATAGCTGATTTATTTTTAAGCTTTCTGCCAATGTTTTCATTGCACCTAGACTAAAAATCCCTTGAAGTGTGCTTGTAAGGCCTTACCAGTATAATGCAGCATTTGGGGCCAGAGACCTATCTTCAGAGCCCTGTACTGGAGAGATCACCATGGCAACTGTGTCCAGCCTTTGGGCAGTGTGGCAGATGGGAAAGAGGATGACTCAGACACTGCAGAACAACACGTAAGCATGCTTAAGACCAGGAATATGGCTTTGTGCAATGTGTCAGGAAGGCTCCTGGTGAGGAGAGCCATAATAAAACACTACCAGAGTCATAGATCTGGGTCTCCCAGGATTCAGCAAAAGAGGCAACGGAGGTCCACATTGCACATGAGGAGACTGTGTCTGGGCTCAGAGTGTGTGTGTGTGGTTATAGTAGACACAATCCCACCTAACTCCCACCTCACTTGGATCATGGTACATATGGGAAAGACAGGGCCAGGTGTTCCTTACCAGTTCTTCTCTGTCTTATCATGGCATAGTGGTCTGGAAGGCCAGGGTATGAATTACATTATCAAAATACTCAAAACTATCATCAGAGATATTCAAACCACTAGCCAGGAATTTTGTGAGGTTGTCACTGCCACACTTAGGCCTAACATTGAGAAATACCAGCTGACTTCCCTTGATACTCAGAAACTGGGTTCCCCAGTACAACAATAATCTTCATTTCCCTCATTTTCATAGAAATGTCTCCTTACAAAATGTCTGATTACGGGCATCACCCAGCAGAAATCCTCTACTACCAAACTTTAACACACGATTCAGCCAGTTTCTAATAAAAGGTGAACAAATGGGAGAGCTGACTTATATTATTCAAAGGAGAAGGGAATGTCTCTTCAATAATTTTTTAACTTTTGTTCAGTGCTGAGGGCCAAACCCAGGGACCATCCACAAGCTACAGAAGGACTCTTTCTAACTAATCCATACACCCAGGCTTCTTTTTAAGTTTCCTTTTTTTTTTAGGTAGAATCTCACTAAGTTGCTCAGGCTTGTCTTGAACTCACTTTATAGCAAAGACGGACTTTGAACTTGTCATCCTCCTGCATCAGCCTGCCAAATAGCTGGGATTCCAGGCCTATGCTACCAAGATCTCTTCATTTCTTGAACAAGAGCAGAAACAAATATTTTCTGCTTAATCAAACTTTATACAGGCTCCTGAACCTCTCTCAAGCTCATCTCTACACTTCTTTAGAAAATCCAGGGTTGCCAAAGAACCTTTGTAAAGTCAGTTAATTAACTCCTCTCCACTCTGCAGTATCTAATCATCCTCTGTCGTTTTTCCGGCGTTCTGTGCTTGTCCCGCCGCAGCGGTCTGGCATCTGTCCCGCTGGCCGGGCGGGTAGACGCAGACCCAAGTGGCGGGCAGTGTGTGGGGACCCGGGATCTGTGGTTCGGTGACTTTTCATGGAGCCGTCCACCTGCGGGCCTGAGAAATGGGTGACGAGCAGCAAAGAAGGCCCGGGAGACCGGAATGAAGGAGACGACATCTGGTGGACCCGAACTCATTTATTCCAAGGCTCTTCCCCAAATAAATAACCTCTCCCCATAAGGGCGTGGCTTCTCCCCTCGAATGGGGAAGCCTTAATTAGCATGGCAGGAGGAGTGTTCCTAAGCAAGGGACCCGCCCCAATGCAGACAAACATGTTCCTTTAGCTTCTTGTGAAGCGAGCAAGTTATATTATTCTGGCTAGGGACCTTCCCGGGCTGGGAGAGCAGGAATCTGCCAGCGTCTCATCCTTCGTCAATCTTTTTCAGGGAGTAGGGGCACTTGGCCTTGACTTCTACTGCTTTCCAGCCTCCGGGTCCCACAATCCTCAAGGTCTGATTAGGTTCCTTTTTCTCTATCATATCTTAGATGGCATCTGATAATCCTGACCTGTCTTCAGTAAGAATCCTGTTAGGAAGGTTTAGCCATAATCAGATTTATTACCTATGTTTCTTAGTCATTTTCCATTTATTGCCATGCCTCAACATACTCCTGGGCTATAAATTCCCCTTTACCCAAGCTATATTTGGAGTTGAACCCAGTGTCCCTTCCAAAACATCCCTTCCCAACCTTAAGAATCTCTTACAAAGCAATCTGGCTGTGCTTTAATAAACAGTTGAATAATTATTTCTCTAAACTACTCCATGGAGCATCAAAGGCTGTTAGAAATAATAACAAGTAACATTAGTGGCTGGAGAGGTAGCTCAGTAATTAAGAACACTGGACTGGCTTCTCTTCCAGAGAACATTAGTTCTATTCCCAGCACCCATACAGTAGCTCACAATCATCTATAGCTCTAGTACCAGGCATTCTAACATCTGTTTAGCTTCTATAGGGTAGGAACCAGGTATGCAAGTGGTAGACAGACATAATTTAGGCAAATACCCATACACACAAAATAATAACAAAACTTTAAAATGAATGAATGAAACAATAAATAAATAAATAAATAAATAAATAAATAAATAAATAAATAAAATTTAAACTAAAAAAAATACCAGAAGCTGGAGGAAGCAAAGAAGGATTCTCCCAAACAACTTTCGGGGGAAGCTTGCATGGCCTTATCAATGCCCTGATTTTGGGATTCTAGTGTCTAGACCTGTTAGATTATTAGCTGTGTGGTCTATGGCACTTCATGACAGCAGCCCTGGGAAATGAATAGTCTGTCTCTATAGTAAAGATATCACTTATTTCTTCCAGTTCATCACCTTGCTTATCACATCAAGAGAACTGAGAGACTGTTCTAAAGTTGAAGAAATGGACTTTGATCGGGGAAAGAGTCCACAGGAATTGAAAATGGCTTTGGGGGAAAAGAATAAAAAAACCAAACACACACACACACACACACACACACACACACACACACACACACACACAGTGGTGTCTCACTTCAGAGCAAGACAGAGGTAGATGTTCAACTAGGAAGGAAACTGACTTGATTTTGAACAACTCTTCTCCCTATCTCCAACTTCTTTTTTCAGAGTCTGCTTCCCATATCATCATGATCTGGGATCATTTCAGGATGACAGCTTTGTATTACCTGAGGAGTTAGCATCATGTCTAATATCAAGGGATGAACTCTTACTCTACAGGCAGAAAATGATGACCCAAAATATCAAAGTCATTTGCCCTCTTTGCACATTTCTGTTTAACTCTTTCCTTTAAGGAAAACTTCTGCACATTTTCATCCTATTCTGCTGGAGTGTGAGAGGGAGGTATGATTCAAGCCTATTCCAGGAGAATAAGAAAGGGAGTGCAGTAGCAGAGGCTGAATACTCCCTCTGCCCTCCTGAGCTGGGCTGGGTCCTGACAGAGAGTTATGCATTTTAGGAATGAGCAAGCTATCAGGCTAACTCACTTATATTTTTCTTAAAGAGTAAGGTGTGGTTTGATTTTGTTTTTTTAATTATTGTGTTTCTCTATAGAGGAATTGCTTTTGACAGAATGATCATTTTCACAACATTGATTCTAGTAATCCACGAGGATGGCCTATTTTGTTTTTTTTTCATTTTCTAATGTCTTCCTCAATGCCTTTCTTCAGAGAGTTGAAGTTTTCTTTATAGAGATCATTTATTTCTTGAACAAGAGCAGGGTAAATGTTCAGAATTTGAGCAAAGTGACAGGATACAAAAATAATCTTATAAAGTCAGTAATCTTGCTATATACCAACAAGAAAACTGCAGACACACTCCCATTCATAATAGTCTCAGAGAAAATAAAATATTTTGGAGTAAACCTAATCAAGGAAGTATGGCTTTATTGGAGCAGCTGTGTCACTGCTTCTAGTATTCTCTTTAGGCTTGGTTTGGAGGACATGAATTTTTTTTAGGCTGTTCATACATTAACAGTTTTTCTTTCTCCTTAAACTATGGCGGATAGTTCTGCTGGTTACAGCAATCTAGGTTGGCATCCTCTGTCTTTTAGAATTTTAAATGCATTGCTTCAGGCTCTTCTGACTCTCAATGTTTCCACTGAGAAATCAGCTGTTATTCTGATGGGTTTTATTTTATTTATCTCTTTCTACTTTCACTAGTCTTTCTTTGTTCTATATACTTGGTGCTTTAGCTAAAATATGACATGGAAAGTTTGTTTTCTGGTCTTAACTAGTTGGGGTTCTGTGTGCTTCTTGTATCTATATGGGCATGTCTTTCCTTAGTTTGGGGAAGTTTTCTTCTGTGATTTTGTTGAAGATCTAATCTATGCCATTAACCTGCCACTCTTCTCCCGCATCTATGCTTATAATTTAATGATTTTACCTTTTGCAGTAGCCTGCATTTTCTTCATGTTTCTTTCCTGTAGTTTGAATTTTTTCGTATTATTTGCTTATACAATCTAATTCCTCTGCTTTGTCTTCAGAGCTTGGTATTATGCCTTCATTTTATTTTGAGTTTTTCTCAATGTTTCTGTCTCTTTACAGAATTCAGTTTTCAAATTCTGGATTCTCTTTGTCATCTCATTTATCTGTACTTTTATATTTTCTTGGATATCACTTAGGAGTTTTTTTTCTTTGCATTTATTCTCTTTAAATTTATTGAGCTGTTGTTTTGTCTTCTTATACTCCTTTAATTCTTTGATGAATGTTATGATTGTTCTCTTAAGATCTGTGTCCTGAGGTTCAACTGGGTAATTATCATTACAGACCATTTCTATAGCACTAGTGGATTTTGGAAGAGACGTGCTGTTTGTGTTTTTGCAATGAGGCCTGAGAATGTGGGTTTTATTTTTATTGGCTGTGTGTCTGTTGTAGACACAGAAGACTTAGCTGTGCACAGAATGTGTATTTGGTTCCAAGTCTGTAGGTTGGCAAGGTACAGGCCAGACTCCTCAGATTGGGCTGAAGCATGGGGCATGAGACTCAAGCTCTGTCTGAGGTAAGAAGGTGTACTTACCAGACTGGGCTGAGGCAGGTTTGCTGGCCTGGCTGGAAAAATGTAAGTGGTCAGAAGTGTGGAGAGACCCCTGATCTTGAGCTTAAGTTCTGCTGTGTGTCTTCAGCTAATTCACATTTGGGACAGCTGCTAAGCAAGGCTAAGTTGTAAAAAAAGACAAGCCCAGAGACAGTTCGTTTCAAGGAAGTCAAAGATTATTTAAAGAGACCTTAATCTCATAAAATAGGAGGTTGGCTTTATGGCTAACTAAAGAACAGTAATGTTTTGTATATATTTTGATTTACCTTGTTGATTGTAACCTAGTGCTTACACATATGCCTTTTTCCCTTGTGATGTGTAACCTTGTGATCTGTAACCTTGTGATCAAACCTATGCCTTGTACCTCGTGATTTTAACCCCATGCTTGCAAGCATACCTGGTTTTGCCCCTTGTGATCGTTGCCCTGGCAACCTCACGTATGTCTCTGGTGGGAGAGGGTATAAGAAATGAACAATAAACTATTTGGCCAGTTCGGCCCCTGTGAACTCAAGATACAGTGTGCGCGTGTTCTGGTTATTCAGGCTACCCTTGAACCAGCACGGTCTGAACTGGTAAGCTGTCCTTATCACAGAAGACCACCTCTGATTCCTCCAAGGGCTATGTAATGGAAATGTAGAAGATATTCTTTTATGTTATGAGCACCTCACATTACCTCAAAACATCAGCGCCTCTTCCAGTATGTCCCCTCTGGTACATAAGATGTAACTTATCAAGCCTTGCCTGATAGCGTATGACTTTTCTAGTATGTTTTTAGTTTTCCCTTTTTATTTCTAGTTCTATTCTTGATAGATAACTTGTAAACTTTCTGACAGTTCATCAGTGGCCTCTATTTTGCCACTAAAGAAAGTGGTTGATTCAAGGTAGAAATTGTGAAGCTGTTCACAACTACAGTTGTCTCATCCCATCTTCCTATCTCTTCTTTAAATATTCCTGAGTCATGAGCAACAGGCAATGGTTTCTGGTGTTTGTAATGCTCCTGGGATCTTGGCTACCCCTAGATTCCTTACTTGGTGCCCACCATTGAGTGCTTGAGCCACCTTAATATTTTGTGCAGCTTTCTGGCACCATGACCCAAAGTGAGTCCTGGATGTTTCCACTGGACAAAAAAGGGTGAGAACAACTCAGAAGTGCACATCACCCATGGAGAACCCATACCACCAGTCTTGTAGTTTATGCTTCCTAGTTGGTAGAGAAGTGAAATGGAAGAAAAGCTACCATGGATGGTCTCTGATTTCTCCTCAGTTCTGAGTTTTTGTGTAGAGAGTTTCTGGACCAGGATGACCCCACTCTTCCTGAAGATCTTCCTTTGGGCCTTCTTCCACTCTACAGGTATGGACAACCTCTTGATACTTTATCAAACTCCTGAGAATCACACAGAAAACTTGATTTTTTTCTCTTCACAGGAAGTCTAGCTTTCACAATTTTTATCCAAAATGTAACTTAAAGATCAAAACTGTGCAACTGCTTCTTGGCAACATCTTCTTCCTCCAGAGTATTCTATGTGACTCTCAAGAACCCAAGCAGATGAAGGTAAAGGCTGAGTGGGACAATAGTTGTGATTGGTTCTTTAGATGTGCCATCTCTGTTGTAGGCACTGCAAACTTTCTCTACAAAGACATAGATGTACCAGTGGCTATTCAGACCTACATCCAGTTTGGTGCAATGCATCATATCTCTGGAAACAGCCCAATGTTAGAGGGTTTGGGGTATGCATGTGTGCATGTGTCTTGAAAGATATAGTTGGTAGAATTTCTTAGTCTCACCAAGAGAACACGTTTCTTTTGGTAATGAGGATTTCCTGTGGTTCAGATGGATACTGATCACATCTTCTATTTGTATATATAAGTGGGGTTTAAGGTGGAAATATCCAGTCTCTGTAGCTGCAGAAAGACTCCAGTCAGGATGTTCTTAGTATGTTTTTGGGGAACATGCAACCATTTGCATACCTGTTTCAACCTCTGTAAACAAACAACTTTGAACTAGGAAAGCAGTGAGTTACTTGATGGACTCAGGGTCCTGTGCTGAAGTGAAACTGGAACAAGACAGTAAGAAAGAATAATCTGGACACTCTGATATTATTTCATGTTCAAGATGAAAGACAAATTCAAGTCAAGATTCCACTACCAGAATCTTCAGTGGTCTTAATTTCCAAGAGTGAGGATAGAAAATAGTGACATATGTTAAAGAGGAACATCTAGCCTACAGCTCCCAGATACTGCTGAAGAATTCACTTCTGAGCCTTAAGTTCTTCTCACTTTGACACTGACGAAGTATATTAGTCACACAGCAGTTCTACTGCTGTGAAGAGACATTACAAGCAAAGCAATTCTTATAAAAGGAAAAAAATAATTCTTGGATTGCTTACAATTTTGGAAAGTTAGTCCATTATCATCAGGAACATGGTAGGGACATGGTGAGAACATGGTGGCACTAATGGCTCTGGAGCAGTAGCTGAGAGATACATCCTGATCTGCAGTCAGAGAAAGAGAGACAGACAGACAGATACTGGACCTGGCATGGGCTTTTGAAACTTCAAAGCAAATCCCCAGTGACACACTTCCTCCAACAAGGCCACACATCCTAATCCATATAATCCTTTCAAACAGGACTTCTTGGTGACTAAGCATTCAAATATATGAGCCTATAGGAAAATTCTTATTCAAACCACCACATTCTACTCCCTGGCCCCTATAAGCTTGTAGCCATATCATAATGCAAAACATTTATTCTATATTCTCCATAGTCCTTCATAGTCTCAAGACTACTTAAAGGTCCAAAATTTTCTCTGAGACTTAAGGCAATCTCTTAATTGTAAACTCTTGTGAAATCAAAAATAAAAGAGAATATCACATATTTGCAACATAAAATGGCATAGAATATGCATTACCGTTCCAAAAGGGAGGAAAGGCGGCATAGTGAGGAAGTACATGTGGGATCCCTGGAGCTGGAGAGCAGTAGAAGCAGTAGCTGCAAAGTGCCCTCGCCCCCTAGGAAGATGAAGCAGGATGAGACGCTTGGCGAGCTCCTCTTCTTCTAGTCCTGGAAGGTCCCTAGCCAAAATATTAGTTATAACTTGCTTGCTTCATGGAAGCTAAAGAGACATGTTTGCCTGTATTGTAGCTGAATCCATTCATTGAGTAGATGCCTTTCTCTCCTGCCTCTGGTGCCCGCCCTGCCCCTGATGTTAATCAGACTTCCCCACCCAGAGTACCAGAGTACCCAGACCCTGCCTTCTCCGGGGAAAGATATTTAAATAGAGAAAAGCCTGCCAATAAACTGAGTTTGTGATCCACCAGACTCGGTTCCTGAGACTTCCCTTGCGTCTTGCTATTCTCAGGTCGCAGGTGGACAGCCCTCTTGAGAAAACCCACCGCCTCAGGTCCTGGAGTGCCTTCTTGCCACTCAAATCCAGGCCTTCACACTCCTGGCCAAAGAGCAAGGCCAGCATGCGCAGGAGATTCAGCCGCTGCGGCAGATCGGGTCAGCTGTTCGTGCATGGGACTGGGGAGAAACCAACAAATACTGGACTGCTCTCTTGGGCTGATTCCACAGCCAATCTATAGCTTTCTTTGGCACGTATATCACTACTCTGGCATCTCCAACATTTTGGAGTCTCCAACAAAATCCAGGCTTCACAAGCTTCACAGCTTCACACAATGGCCTCTCTAGGCCTCCATGCAGGGACACCCTGACACACACCTGGCAAGCTTTCCTTCACCATGGAGAAAGATTCAAGAATCCCTTTCTTGTATCCTGGACTCTAAAGGCAAAACCATGTAGCTGAAGCTGCCAGGTTCTGCTGCTCGATGAGTCTAGAGCTTGCCCCCCTCATTCAATTACATTTCTACCATCTTTCTGTTGTTGATGGCTTCCTTCACAGTTAAGGTTGCCTTTAATTCCCTTTCTTGAGTTGGAAGCTTAGCTGGGTGGGTCTTGCCCTAAGGTCACCATTCCCTTTATTCCATTTACCATCAAGCTTTTCTTTAAACTTTTCATCTCCTTGAGCACAGACTTAGCTCCACTACACTTTCTGGTGCTCCTTTTCTCCTTAAACTGTACACTTTGTATATTTCCTTTCTCAGCTTGCTCATTTTAATTATAACTATGCATAAGAGTGATTGCTAATAAACACACTATATACTTAATACTAGGCTGTCTTGAAATCTCCCCTGCCAGCACCATTAATCTGAAACTCTTCAATTTAGCCTCAGGCAGATTTTTAGGACAAAGGCAAAGAACAGCCACATTCTTCACCAAAATATCACAAGAATGATCTCTTGGCCACTTAAATAGTCTTCCCTTCTGAACTTTTTGAGCTGGATTGTGATAATTTACATTGTTCTCCAGCACCAGTCTCCCATGTGTCTACTAGTATGGCTCATTAAGTCCTGCTTAAAGCATTCAACTACTTTCTCAAAGTCAGCATTCCACAAACAAGCAGCATGGTCAGGCCTATACAGCATCATTCTTGTGATACCCTACTGCTGGTATCAACTTCTGTCTTAGTCATTCTTCTATTTCTGTGAAGAGATCATGACCAAGTCAATTCTTATAAAAAAGAAGAATTTAATTCTTGGCTTGTTTACAGTTTTAGAGGTTTAGTCTATCATGGCAAGGGCATGGTGACACTCATCGTTCTAAAAGAGAAGCTGAGAGCTACATCCTGGTGCACAAGCAGAGAAAGAGAAAGACTCTTGGCCTGATGTGGGCTTTTGAAACCTCAAAGCCCACCCCCAGTGACACACTTCTCCAAGAAGGTCATACCTCCTAATCTTTCTATGAGTTCATATGTGCATCGATCATGTTGATTTTGAGAACCTTGTTTTCTTGCTGTCCTCTATTTCCACTGGCTCTTACATTCTTTGCATCTCTTCTTCAACAAAGTTCTCTGAGCCTTGAAGGGAGGGATTTGATGGAGACATTCCATATAGGGCTGAGTATTCCAAGGTCTCTCATTCTCAGCGTAACGTGCGGCTGTGGGTCACTGTATTTGTTCCTATCTGTTGCAGGAGAAAGCTTCTCTGATGATGGCTGAGTAAGGCACTGGTGTATGAGTATAGCAGAATGTCAGTAGGAGTCAGTTTATTGCTACATTCTTTTAGTAGAACAGTAGTATTTGATTTTCCTCTAAGTCTGATAACTATCTAGTCTCAAGATCTTGGCCACCCAAGCACTGTTGGGTGTGGCTTCCAGCTCATGGAATGAGCTTTATATCAAATCAGATGCACATTGGTTTCTGCCACAATTAAGTTACATTTTCTAAAAAGTCAGTTTATGATAATTTTAACCATGGATTATAGGATGAGGATTACTAAAAGTGAATAATGTTTACTGTTTTCCTTAGTATTTAGAATCACCTGTGAAACCTCTATTCTGTCTAATTCCACTTGTAAAATATTGAATAATTCATCTCATTAGATTAGTCTAGTGATAAAATGATTTCTCATGTAACTGTTTTAGATGATTGATTTATGGCTTTTAAAATTTTGCCTTTAATGGAAAGTTATTAACATTTTTCTAAATCAGATTTCTAGTATCAAATTCTTAAATGAGAAGGAACAAGAGATGAACTCCATAAAATTTAGCTTCCTCCATCCACAATAAAACAACACCTCTCTTAAAATTCAAGGACATACTACTCCATTTTTTAGAACACAACTAGCTAGCTTTTGTATGTTTGGGTTTAACACATAGACGTGAACATTCCATAGAAGTGAACATTCCATGTTGTATCCCATGGAACAGCCAATTGTTGGTTGAGGGCACTGTACTGTTAGCTCTCAGAGCAAACGAAGGTCAGCCCCTCCCTCCTGCGTTGACAGACCAGGGTTCTACCTAAGTCCCAGCCCCCTCCAGAGGGTCAGCTGTGACTGGCAGAATTACTTACCTGTCTTAACCAAAGCATTGCTCCTGGGTACTCGGAGACCTACCCTCCCCTGATTTCCCATAAATAGACTTGAACCCTTGTAATAAAGGAGTTTTTTGCCCCTCTGACAGAATTCAGTGTGTTCCGCCTACTCTTAAGGTTCCCAAGGACCCCCTTGGAGGTGTCCAACCCACGCCCCCTAGCGACCCCCACCCATCCCCACCCCTGTGCTTCCTTTCCACCAGCTTCCCGCTGTGGACAGACTAGGTCCACCATTGTCGGTTTCTGGTCCAGCGTGTGTGCTGTAGGCCCTCTGGCAGCCGAGGCAGCTTGGTTTCCCGCTCACACTGCTGGTGTCTAGACCCACCACCGCCGGCTAGGCCTTAGCTCTTTGGCCAGGAGTTCGGGCCAGGTTTGGGCAGTGGGGAAAGAAGCAAGGCCCACCTGCTGCAGACTGAGGGAGAGAGAGAGAAACAACCCACAAGTGGTGCCCTATGTGGTCAAGACATAATCATCAGTCTTCTAGTACGTGGTGAGTGTGGTAAGATTCCCCTTTCTCAAAACTAGAAATGAGTAAGCAAACAGAAGGGTAGCACTTCCGGCTTGAAATAGGTAGCCATTAGCAAGTCTCCCCACCCATGGGGCAGATGATTCTCTTTCCTACTTTTGTTTCAGCTTAAGCTGTCTGGAGAGACCAGGCATGGTGGTCAGAGCAACTGCAGCTTTCTGGCCAGGGCTACACCCTGGCATTAGCCAAGGCTCTTCCATTCCCTACTTGGACTTGACAGGCCTATCCGGTGTCAGCTAAAGCCTCTATCTTAAAACTCTCTTATCAAAATTCAGACTGGTAACACAGCGACCACTTTTAGGCTCTTAGAGCCTGTCACTAGAACTCTTAAAACTTCGGCCAGGCTTCTGCTCCAGGCTCTGGAAAATCCCCGTGTCCACGTGACACTGGAACATTCTCCTTAGCTCTGTGATGGTTCTAAACTTTCTCTATCCTGGGAAAGAGCTCCTCACACAAAAAGGAATCTCAAGTCAAGATACTATAGGCAATGCTTAGAGACCATAGCTTTAAACTCACACATAAGAATGTTACCTCCTTCTGGAAAGTGGCTCTTAAAATAGCCCCTTGGATAGAGAAGGCAAATTTAAAAGAGGCTGAGACTGGGCTTACTTCTGAAATCCATCACAGGGAAGCCCAAGAAAAGTAATATCCCTCCCAAAACTTTCTGTGCATTGTATTAATCATTCATCAATGTGTAGACTCCTCTAAATCAGAGTCCTTACTTTCCTGAGAAGAAGGCAATAATTGTCCTTGGGGCCCGCACAGCTTCTGATCCCCCAGCACTTCAAAATACCATAAACTTTACCCTCAAAATGGATAACTCATTATCCCCTCCCTCCCAATCTACTAATGCAGTTTAGTCTGCTCCAGTCCACCAGCTTGGTCAGTCTCGGCTCCACCAGCCTCTCCTCCAGAGAGGATTTCTATGAATTCTCTAGGGCTCAAAATCAACCCCCAACTTCCTCCAGAGTGTATATACATGAATTCCCTAGAGTCCCAAACCGAATAGCCTCCCCCCAGCTCCCCACAGGGACCCAACAATTGACAGAAACTCAGGCTTCCCAAAGGCTTTGTGCCATTCAAGATCATAATTTCGAATTACAAGCCCTCCCAGTAAACATGATGACTACTCTAGAAGGCGTTTATACTAGTATCCTTACCAGGCTACAGACCTTAAAGAACTAAGACAGGCAGTCAAGGAAGATGGTATCAATGCCCTTTGGACTAAATCCCTCCTTCAAAGCCAGATCGATCTGTCAATTAAATATCCCCCAAGATTGGCATGATATTTGCCTTTCAGATTTAGTAGCTCCTGTCTTTTTGCAATGGGAAACCCTCTCTAGGGATGAATGTTCATAGCAAGTGAAGCAGAATCATGTCATGGAGGATATGACGTGGGGCTATGAGGAGCTTTTCCGACAAGGAGCCTTTGCTCTGGGAGCTCAACAGTCCAGATTCCGCCCAGGGTATTATGACCAGGTGTGCTTCGTTTGTGTGCTTCAGGCATGGGATAAGATTACCCCGCCCTCTGACTCACAAGATAACATCTGGTCCTTGCCTCCCTTTGCCAAAAGCCAGAAGAACCATTATCAGACTATATTTTAAGAACCAAAACAAGCCTAGAGAGAAAAATTCCTGACCCCAGCTCGTGACCTTCTTAAAAGTATTATATGGGAAGGCATGTCCTCTGAAGCCAGGCTATCTTGTCAAGGACTAAAGGATGAACATCCTCACAGATGGGTTGTAGCCCCCAAGACATTGGGACACCATCATCACATACAGCCTTCTCCATGCCACAAGCCCTTGCCACGGCCATTAAAACACAGGAAACCTGCTTTAATTGTGGCGAGAAAGGACAATGGAAAAGTGAATGCCCCCGAAAGCTCCGCCCCCCACAGCTAGACATACTGCCCCTAAAACAACCCCAGTGCCTCAAAGGCTTTCACAGGAGAGACAACTGTCACTCCCATTATGATAAAGATGGCAAGCCACTAGAGCCTTTAAACTCGCAGTGGGGTGACCCTCCGCCTCGTCACTAAGAGGGAAAACCACACCTGTAGGAGCTTTATGGGTCTCTGACATTTCAGAAGATTCCCACCCTAAAGTTACCAGGAAGATAGGAGGCAAATCTTTCA
Organism: Cricetomys ansorgei; assembly: GCA_026225945.1. NCBI lineage: Eukaryota > Metazoa > Chordata > Mammalia > Rodentia > Nesomyidae > Cricetomys > Cricetomys ansorgei. The sequence continues at coordinate 602,564 of JAMJFZ010004311.1, read as the reverse complement.
AATGCTTGACTGATACTGGAGTAGACAAAACGATTCTAAAACTCAGGAGGTCCCCCTGGAATAGGAATTAATCCCTGGCCCCCAACTTATGGGGGTAGGAGGCTGTACCCTTCATTATCAAGCAAGCCTATGGATGGGAAGACCCAGATGGATCTAAAGGCAAGCTACGCCCCCTCATAGCTAACGTCGTTACAAATCTTTTAGGGAGAGGCATCTTAGAGGCCCTGGAAGTAGTTATTACTAGTCAGCTGAAAAAGATTATGTTGAAATAGATGCCAATGCCCGCAGAGACCACCGTATACCCGCCAGAGCCCCCCAGATCACTCCCAATCCTAAGGGCCGCTGTTAAATATAAAACTCCCTGCCTAGACTGGCTCTTGGATGAGCCAATCTGGGTTGAACAATGGCCTCTGTCAAGAGAGAAGCTTGAAGTGCTCATGCAATTAGTTGAACACCTAAAACTACACTATATCACCCACCCCACAGCCCATGGAACACCCCAGTGTTCGCTACGAAAAAGAACTCAGGAGGGTGGCAGCTGCTCCAGGATTTAAGGGTGATTAATAAAATCATGCAGGCCTGGGGAATCCCCCAAAGAGGGATACCCTTGCCTCAACAATCCCTGCCATTGTTCCCCTCTTAGCAATAGACATCAAGGATTGCCTTTTCTCCATCCCACTCCACCCCCGAGACTGTCAATGTTTTGCATTTTCAGTACCACCTGTTAATAATTCTGGCCGGCCCCGAGATATGAATGGACAGTCCTTCCTCAAGGGATGGCAAACAGCCCTACCATCTGCCAAGAGGTCGTAGCCACAGCGTTAAGACCCTTCTTAGATAGAGGCCTCCACAGTTACCATTGTGTGGATGACATCTTGGTGTAGGGGAAGTCTTCCACCTCCCCTCCCACCTCAAAGATCAATTAATACCCTCACTGTCCTCCCTAGGATTAAAAATACCTCTCATAAAATACAACTTATCCCACCCATCATGTTCCTGGGAACAGAAATATCCCTTAGCACAGTGTGCCCCCTAAATTCCAACCCCTCTTTTCCTCAAAATCTAACCCTAGCCTCCCTCCAGAGCTTCCTGGGTAATCTTAATTGGATCCGGCCCTGGCTTTCAATCCCCACCAGTGCCCTACAGCCGCTCTTCCACCCCCTTAAGGGAAATAAAAACCTCTCCTCTCTGTGAGCCCTCTCCCCTGAGGCAGTTGAGGCTTTGGAGGCTGTCAATATGGCCCTCAAGAATCTGGCACTTGCTAGATACAACCTAACAGTGCCTGTACAGCTCCTTATCTTCAACTCCTCCCCTACTCTCCTAGGAGCCTTATACCAGCCACAAGGAATTATTGAGAGAACCCACCAAACTTTAAAGGCTCAACTTAAAAAACAGAAGGTAAGCAGCTACCCTCTCCCCAACATACAACTGGCAATGGCCCTAACCATCCTAAATATTTACAAAATTTTGTAAATTTACAAAAATCCCCCCATCTCTCTCCATCGGCATGCTCCAGGAGCACTCCCTCCATCCTGGTAGGATGGTATGAACTTCTAGATAACATACAGAAGGGACTCGATCCCCTCCTCACAATAGGAAGGGGTTTTGCTTGTGTCTTTCCACAGAACCAGCCAAACCTATTTGGGTCCCAGCCAGAAATGTCCGACATTGCCCCACGGACCAAGAGGATGTCCCAGCTCTCACTGACAGACCAACCGAAGAAACGGAGGAGGCGCCACCCCCGGAAGAGCCACAGGAGGGTCATTTAGAGTGATATCCAGGACTTGGTGCCCATTGCCCTGGCATGTGTCCTCCGCACGCCCCTCTCTCCTCTACCCTCACAGCCATTTTCGTCATTCTTGATTCTAACTCAGCTACCTCTCACTGAAGCATCCCAGACGAACACTGGAGGACAGGAATGACTGGACAATTATTCCAACCTGACCCTTCACTCTCTCACTCCCTAACAGAGAAATCAAGAACCAAAGGAGATTCCAGATGTGGTACACAGTGAAATTTCCTCCATTAACAACAAGCTTAACCCCTCTTTGTAGGACAAAGAGATGGTCCCCTGAGACCTCCACTCAGAGACATCTATTTCCCTGAGTCCCACCCGAATCCCAAATCCCAGTGCCCACTAACGCCTCTGTTTCATTGCTGCACCTTGCCTTCCAGCCCACTGCTTGCTGCTGTACCCAGCCCTTCCTGCCAAGGTTTCAGATTATTCCACAGGTTTGTATGAGCCCAGCAGCTGAGAGAAGACCAAGAAAGAAGAAAGATCATTCCATCACCCACCCATGGATTCCTGCTGAAGCTGCTCCTGTCCAGAGACACACCATTTGGTGGCCGGTGACTTCCAGAACAAACCAGATCGAGTGATGCCAGCTTCACAGCTCCATACCTCTAAATGGTCAGAGAAACCCCTTTTACTGGGACTATGCTGGACTTGCTAACTTGTGGGAGGGTTGATATTTTAAACTATGACTCTGGGTTATTAAAATGGAACATGTTATCTAATCCCAAAAACTTCCAACGGAATCTACAAGCCCGTTACACTCCCAATG